>CATIWC010001556.1:0-442377 GCA_948472305.1 Vicia faba | reverse complement strand
TACTCTGATGGGGAATTAACTCTTGATTAAGGAGGTGAAAGTAGAATGCATATCTGGTTAGGGTCCAGGCTGTACAGCGATTTACTGGGGAAATTTTAAATCGACTATATTTGGTCAGGTCCGGGCCTTACAGCTGTTGTAAACTGTTGTCTGGAGATGAGGGAGAAGGAAAGAAAGCCTGGATAATAGGGCTATGAGAAGGAACATGGGTCGTAGGGTTACTTCGAAATGAAATCCTGGATAGTAGGGCTATGAGAAGGAACCTGGATAGTAGGGTTACTTCGAAATGAAAGCCTGGATAGTAGGGCTATGAGAAGAACTTGGGTCGTAGGGTTACTTCAAAATGAAAGCCTGGATAGTAGGGCTATGAGAAGGAACCTGGGTCGTAGGGTTACTTCGAAATGAAAGCTTGGATAATAGGGCTATGAGAAGGAACATGGAAAGTAGGGTTACTTCAAAATGAAATCCTAGATAGTAGGGCTATGAGAAGGAACCTGGGTAGTAGGGTTACTTCAAAATGAAAGCCTGGATAGTAGGGCTATGAGAAGGAACCTGGGTCGTAGGGTTACTTCGAAATGAAAGCCTGGATAGTAGGGCTATGAGAAGGAACCTGGATAGTAGGGTTACCTCGAAATGAAAGCCTGGATAGTAGGGCTTATGAGAAGGAACCTGGGTTGTAGGGTTTCTTCAAGATGAAGGCCTGGATATTAGGGCCATGAGAAGGAACCTAGATAGTGGGGTTACTTCGGAATGAAAGCCTGGATAGTAGGGCTATGAGAAGGAACTTGGGTCGTAGGGTTACTTCGAAATAAAAGCCTGAATAGTATCGCTTATGGGAAGGAACCTGGGTCGTAGGGTTATTTCGCTTGATCATGTAGATTAGTTGACCTGTTTAGTTTTAGGAACTGATTTTTTCATTAGCTGTCTGCAGATATGACATGTATAATTGCTAGAATTGTTGGTGATAACTGTCTTTCCTGAAAAGATAACAGGGTTAATCATATGCGATGCATGAAATGCGTTATGAGATGATGTTCTCAAAATAAATGAGATTATGTTGTACGTGATATGTATGCGCATGTCATGATGTATGAACATGAGATGTTATTTGTGACATATCCGAGTCTGGGAAAATAAATCCCTGACTGCTGCTGGAGAATATAGCATTCCTGACTGTTGTAGAGAACTATGGTTCTTCTACTTCCGTTGGGGATGGTGAACGGAAATGACTGTGCTAGAGGTTTACTCCTCGTTGTTTGTGAATATTCTGCCAGGGAGAGACTCTGTATGAGAATAGCTCTGCGGGGGAATGACTTTGTTAAGCTCTGTTGGGGATCGATCTTCTGTATCTAGAGAAACAAACTCTGCTTGGGGAGATAATAATCTATGATAATCCGCTCGCGATTATGAAATTCGGCCGGGGGATATAGATGTCAGGTTCTGGACGACCCTGGCTAGGGAGATTACTTCCCGTTTTGAGAGAACTGACATCAATGATTTGATTACCTTTACTCTATGGGGGATACAGATGCTACGAGGTTATATGCGCTGATGATTATGTTTCAAGGTTGTCTCTTCCCCAGTATCGGTTGGACAAAGTAACTGTCAGGTTTTTACTTTTTTGGTTTTTGCCCCTGTTTCTTAAGTTACGAGCAATTGTCTTTCTGTTTCTTACGTAAATATTTATGAGAAGTAACCATATTCAATGCATATGCCAAGAATAAATCATTGGATGTTTTTGCAAAACAAAATAGAAAAGGACAAAAACTCATATTTTTTTTGTAAAAATGATTTGTATTGATTTTCGAAGTTGGCCTATAATAGGTGTTTTTGTACAAGGAGGATGACGCTCTAGTAAGAGAACGATTCCGTAAGAATAGAAGTTATACAATATTATGTAAAAAGAAAAACAGCTATGTACAACAATCCCATTGGGTTCCAATTCTGCTATTGTCGTTATGTCTTCGAGCGTCTCATCACTTTGCTGCTTGTCTGAAGCTGACTAGATTGATTGGTGCCGTTCGAGCTTGACAGTTGATACTGAGGTCTAATCGCAAGGTGATCCAATGGGACATAGTGATATGCTTTACATCCCTAACTTTTGCCTGGACCGCCCTTTCGGGTTTTCAGTCCACCAGGATACCCTTTTTTGCCCAAGCCGCCTTTTCAGGTTTTCAGCTTGTCGGGTGTAAAAAAAATTTCATTTTCATCCCTTATTCTTGCCCGAACCATTTTGGTTCGCCGGGAAGCCCTTATTTTTTCCTAGGCCAGTCGATCTAGCGGGTCTCTTATCATGCGTAGTATGTTTTCACTATGTCTGCATTGACAGGGTGAGGAAGGTCGTCACCATCCATGGTGGTCAGAATCATGGCTCCACCCGAGAAAATGTTTTTAATCACAAATGGCCCTTCATATATGGGAGTCCATTTGCCCCTAGGATCACCTTGCGACAATATGATGTGCTTGATTACCAGATCCCTGACTAGATATTTCTGGCACCTGACTTTTTTGTTGAAAGCCTTGATCATCCGCTTTTGATACGCCTGACCATGACAGACAGCAGTAAGTCTCTTTTCGTCGATCAGATTTAGTTGATCAAGTCGAGTCTGGATCCAGTCATCTTTGTTTAAACCCGCATCTTTCATAATCCTTAAAGAAGGAATTTGGACCTCGATGGGTAGAACTGCCTCCATGCCATATACCAGAGAGTAGGGTGTTGCCCCTGTCGACGTTCGTGCTGAGGTACAGTACCCATGAAGAGCGAATGGTAACATCTCATGGCAGTCTTTGTATGTCACAGTCATCTTCTGTATGATCTTTTTGATGTTCTTGTTAGCCGCTTCAACAGCGCCATTCATCTTCGGCCGGTAGGTAGAAGAGTTATGATGTTGTATCTTAAACTGCTTACAGAGTTTGATGATCATCGTATTATTGAGATTTGAACCATTATCGGTGATAATTCTCTCTGGCACACCATACCAACAGATCAGGTTATGCTTGATAAACCGCGCCATAACATTCTTGGTAACAGTAGCAAAGGAGGCCGCCTCAACCCATTTCGTGAAGTAATCAATGGCCACTAGGATGAAGTGATGCCCACTGGAGGCGGTGGGCCTGATTTCTCTGATCATGTCAATGCCCCATATTGCAAAGGGCCACGGAGCTGTCAAGACATTCAAAGGAACCGGAGGCACATGCACCTTATCAGCATAAATTTGGCACTTATGACAAGTTTGGGAGTGCTGATAACAATATGCTTCCATAGTGGACCAAAAGTATCTTTCCCGTAGGATCTTCTTCGCCATGGTATGTCCACTGGAATGGGTTTCGAAGGTACCTTCATGTAGATCTGTCATAATCCTCTTTGCTTCGCTCTTGTCTACACACCGCAGTAAGGTAGAGTCATGATTGCGCTTGTAGAGGATTCCATTACTGAGAAAGAATTTCACAGCGAACCTTCTCAGAAACTTATTATCATTGACAGATTCCCCTTCAGGATACTCTTGAGCCTTGAGATACTTCTTTACTTCATGAAACCAGGGTTTGTCTGCCACCTCTTCAGTATCAATCTCACAGTAGTGTGCTGGTTCATCCAACCTTTCAATGGTGATTCGGGAAGCTTCATTGTCCCACCTGACTTTAAACATAGAAGACATGGTAGCTAGCGCGTTCGCTAACTGATTCTCCTCTCGTGGGAAATGTTCAAAAGTCACCTCCTAAAAGTGTGGGTGCAATGTCAGTACGTGTTCTTTATATGGGATAAGATTCGGATGCTTCGTATCCCATTCGCCTTTGATCTGACTTATCACCAAGGCTGAATCCCCGAAGACATTTAGGAACTTGATCCTGAGGTCAATAGCGGCTTTGAGACCCATGATGCAGGCTTCATACTCTGCCATGTTGTTAGTGCGGTTGAAACATAATCAGGCAGTGAAAGGAGTGTGACAGCCCTCAGGGGATATAATAACAGTGTCGATGCCATTACCAAGTGCGTTCGAAGCTCCATCAAAGACCATAGTCCATCGGGATCCTTCTTCAGGTCATTCATCTGGTCCCGGTTCATCGTAGTCAGTCACCAGCATAATGTTCTCATCTGAGAACTCAAAATTCATGGACTGGTAGTCACCACGGCCTGGTGAGCCAAATGATCAGCCAATACACTCCCCTTGATTGCTTTCTGAGTTGTATATTGTATATCGTATTCGGTTAAGATCATCTGCCATCTCGCTATTCTTCCGGAGAGTGAGGGCTTCTCGAAGATGTATTTGATTGGATCCATCTTAGATATCAACAGAGTAGTGTGAGTCAGCATGTATTGTCTTAGTTAGAGAGCCGCCCATGCCAAAGCGCATCAAGTTTTCTCGAGCAGTGAGTATCGTGTCTCACAGTCGGTAAACTTTTTGCTAAGTTAGTATATTGTATGCTCTTTTCGACCAGACTCGGCATGCTGCCCCATCACACACCCCATTGAATTGTCTAGCACTGTTAAGTATAATATCAAAGGTCTTCCTTCAACCAGAGGCATCAGAATTGGCGGTTCTTGAAGATATTCTTTGATCCTTTCGAAAGCAGTCTGGAATTCTTCATTCCACTTTACCACTTGATCTTTCTTCAGAATCTTGAAGATGGGCTCGTAAGTAGCCGTCAGATGTGAAATGAACCTGGCGATACAATTCAAGCGTCTCAAGAAACCTCTAACTTCCTTCTCAGTATGGGGAGTCGGAATCTCTTGTATGGCCTTTACCTTTGCGGGGTCTACCTGAATAACTTTGTCACTGACGACGAAACCCAGAAGCTTACCAGACCTTACCCCGAAGGTGCACTTGTTCGGATTCAACCTCAGCTTGTATATCTTCAACCTGTCGAACAACCTTTGTGGATGATCCAGGTGTTCCTCTTCAGTTTGAGACATGGCTATCATGTCATCAACATAAACCTCGATCTCATGGTGAATCATATCGTGGAACAAAACGACCATGGCTCGCTGATAGGTTGCCCCAGCATTCTTCAACCCAAAAGGCATCACCTTGTAACAGAAGGTGCCCCACTGTGTGATGAAGGTTGTCTTCTCCATGTCTTCAGGAGCCATCTTGATCTGGTTGTAGCCAGAGAAACCATCCATGAAGGAGAAGATTTTGTGTTGCACGGTGTTGTCAACCAGAACATCAATGTGGAGAAGCGGGAAGTCATCCTTGGGGATTGCCCTGTTCAGATCTCTATAATCCACACACATCCGTACCTTGCCGTCCTTCTTAGGTACCAGAACGACATTAGCAACCCATTGCGGATAGGAGGTTACAGCTAAGAACCATGCGTCGAACTGCTTCATGACCTCTGCCTTGATCTTCTATGACATTTCAGGGTGCATATGGCGGACCTTCTGTTTAACCGAAGGACAATCCTCTTTAGTTGGCAGACGGTGTACCACGATGTCAGTGTCTAAACCAAGCATGTCTTCATATGACCAGGCAAAAATCTCAATGTAGTCATGCAACATCTATATCAATCGCTGTTTGATCTTAACTTCCAGATTTGCGCCGATCTTGACTTCTTTTCTGTCCATCTATGTGCCCAAGTTTATTGTCTCAACTGGCTCTTCATGAGGCTGTATAGCCCTCTCTTCCTGTTGTAATAGCCTAGCAAGTTCTCCAGGCACCTCATAATCGTTCTCACCTTCGTGCTCGGCTTGGTTGATCGGATTTTTGAAGTCATGACTGGAAATAGCAGAATTGTTATCAATGGGATCCAGAGTGGATATGGATCTGCAGTTTGATACGTGAGTGTGTGTAAGAGCATAGCTGTATTGATAAAGTAAAGGTAGAGAAGAAAAACAGAGTGCAAAATTTGTATGCAAAGAACGTCCAGTGCTTCATTGATGATATATGAAATGACATACAATAACCCTCACAGATAGAACCATTGTGCCTCGGGAAAGACACCAGGCCAAAAAGTTTAAAAATTGTTTATTACAAATTCAGAACACAAGTAAGATAATTATTGCGGAATAAAAGGAACTGGAATAAAATCTCTAGTTGTCCAGTTATTCGGTCCACTGTTGGTAGTCGGGTAGATCCAGTTGTCAATGTCAAGGTCTTCCTCACTATCTTCAATAGCGTTGACCCCACGATTGCTGATGCGTAGGGGAGGTTCTCCAGCCCGAGCGCGTCAAACAGCCCTTTGAGCCCCTGAAGTAAAGCCTAAACCAAATTTATCAGTTTTGTGAGTAAAATCAGGGAGCCGTCCCCAATTGGTACACCCACCTTCCTCAACCACTGTTCTGGAATCCTTGAGAGAAGCCATCTTCAGAGGAGGTTTAGTGCTGGTAGTGGTCTCAGTTGACGCCAAAATTTGGGGAACTTCTTCAAAGTTTTGACAAGGGGTCTCTATGAATTCCCCGTCCATCTCCACGTACCTGAAGGAATTCAGGTGGCTCACCATATACTTCTCCTCGCCATGCACAGTAACTATCTTCCCCTTCACCTGATACTTCAACATTTGGTGTAGCATAGAAGTAACAGCCCCAACTTCATGGATCCAAGGATGACCAGACAAACAAGAGTACGATGGCCTGATGTCCATAACATAGAAAGTGGACTCAAAGGTCTGAGAGTCTACCTTGACAGGGATGTCCACCTCTCCATGCACCATTCTTTTCGACCCGTCAAAAGCCCTTACCACATTGTTACTAGGCTTTAAGGTCAAGCCTTCACAATCCAACCGATCAAGAGCCTTCTTAGGCAGAACATTCAGCGAAGACCCCGTATCCACCAACACATGAGCCATAGTGGTGTCCCTATATTTGATTGATACATGCAGAGCATCATTATGCTTTCTCCCTTTAGATGTCAAGTCGACATCTGAAAAACCCAGCCCATTGTCAGCAGTCAGGATGGCCACACATTCTTTGAATTGATCGGCTGAGGTTTCTTGCAGCACGTGCGCGGTCTTGAGGAATGTAATCAGGGCCTTTGCATGGTCCTTGGAACATAACAACAAAGACAACATTGATATCTTCGAGGGGGTCTGCCCCAACTGCTCGACCACATTATAGTTGCTCTTTTTGATTATTTTTAAGATTTCCTCTATCTCTTGCTTTGAGGATTCCACGACAACTTTTCTAGGCGCCCCCGTCCGGGCAGGCTCACCTGCATCTTCTTTTCCTTGAGTCCCAGATGACTCATCAACAGGGGTAACAACTGGAGTAAGAACGGGAATAGTAATTGAAGTACTAGCAGGAACAGAAGATGAAATAACAACAGGCTTATTGATAGTCTTCGGGGAAATCTCGGGAGAGAAAATCCTTCCACTCCTGGTAATCTTACTGGTCCCTACAATGTTACTGACATCGGGATCAGCCTCTTCATTCTCCAGGTCTTGTTTAACGCCATGATGGTAAATATCAGCGCCATAATGCCAAGGGACAGCTTTGTCTGAGGCATACGGGACAGGACAGGGAAATGTGATTATTAACGGAGCAACTCTCGGAGCAGGTGTAATCCTAACAGATCTTCTCGAGGATCCCTTGGAAGGATCGGCGGAAATGGTTGTAATAGCAACATCTTCGAACGGAACAACTAGAATCAAAGTTTTCTCGAACAAAATTTCTCTGTTGTCCATCAGGCGCTGGACACCTGTCTTCAGCAAATAGCAACCAGAAGGCAGAGATGAACACATATGGCAACCTTCACTACAACCCAGAAATAAACCGACCAGCAACAAATTCTTCTTAACAATCAAAAGGGGAGTAAAAACTTCATCTACTGAGGTCACAAATAGATCGGTATCAACGGCATTAACTCCACGGTTGTGCTTAGGCATGGGAGCAGTTATGATATTGGGTTTCTCCGGGGCATCGAACTCAATCTCCTTGGCTTCAATCATATCTTATACTTTATTTCTTAGAGGCCAGCAATCATTTGTATCGTGACCAGGGCTCTCAGAATGGTAGGCACACCGAGCATTTGGATTGTACCGAGGAGAGGAGGTATTAGGATTCTTGGGAGCCTCTTTCAAAGTTGCAGAGTTGGATCTAAGCAGATGGGGTAGAACCTCTATCAATGTCATGTTAATCCGGGTAAACTGCCTTTGTGGTCTTTCTACCCTTTGTTGATTGTTGCATTGTGGAGCAGCCGTAGACCTAGGTATCATTACAGCATTTACCACTAGGCGGTATTCTGCTCTGCTCTGACCTCTCAGGCTATAGATAGCATTGGATTCCTTCTTACCAGTGAAGGGCTTCTTTACTGAACTCGAGGAGGTGTATTTCTGTATTTTACCGCTCCGGATCCCAGCTTCTACCCTTTCTCCAGTTAATATCAGCTCCGTAAAACTAGCCGATGAGCTACTGATTAAATGGTTGAAGAATGGACCAGATAGCGTCCCAAGAAACATGTCGACCAACTCCTTATCAGACAAAGGGGGTTGGACTCTCCCAGCCAAATCTCTCCACTTCTGGGCATAGTCCTTAAAGCCTTCACCTGCACCCATGGACAAACTCTGAAGTTGAGTACGGGTAGGGTCAAGGTTGGCGTTATATTGATACTGCTTATAAAAAGCAGCGACCAAATCCTCCCAGTTTCGAACATTGGTTCCCTCCAATTGGTAGAACCATTCAAGCTGAGTCCCTGACAGACTGTCTTGAAAGAAGTGAACCTACAATTTCCTATCAGCAGTGTGAGGCTGAATCTTCCTCACATAGGAACGGAGATGAAGCTTGGGACAAGACACCCCATCATATTTTGCGAAAACCGGAGCTTTAAATTTTTATGGGATGACTACCCCAGACACCAATCCCAGATCTTCAAAATCCAGCCCTGATATTCTCTGGATTTCCATGGCGATTAACTGATCCTCTAACTGCTTGTATCTATCCTCAATGGTAGGATATTTCTCATCATTGTAGTCGATATCATTGTCAGAAGCTTCAGGACTGGGGTCCTCTTCCCTCGTCTTCCTTTCTTGATTTTCCCCTTCTTTGGACGAGGAGGTCAGATCGACTGGTTGCCTTAGCGGCCCCCCAAATATTCTGCCCATATTGAGGGCACCAACGAGCTTCTTCTTTGTTGTACCCCAAAATTTGCCCTCCCATATTTCTCAAAATATGTCAAGAAAAATCTCCAAGTTGCTCAAGGAAGCCCAAGGGTTGACCAGACAAGCTCTCTCCTAAGGCAATCTATCTCAAATTAGTATTTTGTGTTGCATCAAGATCCTTGAGTCCAAGTGACCTCAAATGCTCAACATTGTCCTAATATATTCTCAATATCATCCATGTCAAGTTGCAAGCCTTGCATAGGAGTTTTGCTCAGTTAATTGCTCAAAAGTCCAAAAATCGACCGTGCTAGGGCAAAAGTCAATTGTGGCCTACAAACAGTCAAACTTCAAGATTTTTTGTCAACATTCTCATTTTGAAGTATATTTCATCATTTAATCAAGGGTTTATCATGATTCATCAAGGATTGCTCAAAAGTCATCAAGACTCAAAAGTTGCTAAATTAGGGTTTTGCAGGAAAAGTCAACCCAACTTTGACCAAGCATAACTTTCTCATACTTTATTAGAAATGACCCATCCAAAGATAATTTTGAAGAGGATGCAATTCCCTACAATCCATTTTCATCTCCCAAGATCAAAATATGCACTCACAAGAAGTTATGAATTTGGACATTATAGGTCATTTTGAAAAGTCAACAAAAACACCTTTTTTATCAAAGCTTCATACATGATCATGGAATATAAAATTGAGATGAGACCAAAAGGGTTGATTAGAGGACATCTCAAGATTTCTAAAAAGTCCAAGAACACATCCTAAGAGTCAAAATTGAGGAAGATATGCATTGTTGAAGTTGACCTTTTTTGCAAAATTGCCAAAAGTCAACTATGCCCAAAACTTCAAATTTTGCCAAATGAGCCCATTCTTTTTCACTTGTTTTGAGTTGGCATTATTGCCCACGTGCTCTAGCTTTGGCCATGTGTCCATATCATATTTTTATTAATTGTTTTGATTTTTATTTGAATTAATTTGAATTAAATAAAAACAAATCAAATAAAATCAAAAAAATTGAAAACCAAAGATCTTTTGATGATTTCAGGTTTCATTGGACAGCTAGCACCATCCCAAACTCGTATCAAGGCAATTGTGTACAAAAAGATTGCAAAGGAACCAATTTTGGAAAGCTTTAAAGGAGGATCAAATCAAATATCAATTTTATTGAAAGAGGAAGATTTGGGCAAGGCAATCAACCCTAATGCATTGGGTGGTACATAAGGGTTACGTGCAGACCAAAAACAGGGTTAGAGATCAAGCATAGAGCCAGAACAAAAACTGAAAAATCAAGCAAAAAGTGTGAGTTCAAAATCACTCCTAGAGGCAGTTTCAAGGCTTGGCAATATTCCCAATCGTCTCCTGGAAATCTCCACAAGCGAAAGCAAGCAAAACCACGCGTTTTCAAGCCTCCCAGTGCACTGTAAGTCGCTCACGGAACCACCATTTTCTTGATTTCGATTAACTTCATTCTTGCATCTATAATGAAAAATAATTGCATATTCTTGATCATCATGTCATTTGCAAGCTTTTTACAATAGCCAATTTCATTTATATGCCTTATATCGTGAATCACCATGGTTAGGGTTTCTTGGAGTTTTTTAGGGTTTTTGTTTTCAAGAATAATTGGCCCTGGTAATGGGCATGGTTGCATTCAGGAGGATGAGACGAACTCAACCCTGGTGCTAGAATCCATTTCCATGGCCTGTACAAGATTTTGAGGGTGGACAGGCTTGTAGCGACGAACCTTTGTCCGTGGGTATAGCCCCTTTGAGTTTTAGCCACAGAGAGAGGAAGAAGAAGCAGTCGTGTCGTCCTCCCATAGGCCCATTCAAATCTGGCGCGTTATTTTTTTGTTATATCATCCACTGACCTTTTTTTAATATTATGATTGTTTTGTATTATATTAACAAATAAAGCAACATGGCCTAGTGGTAACCACATCAGCACTCAAGGATTCAAAAGCTGGAGGTCAGGGGTTCGATCCCTGCCTCCAGCAATTTGCCATTTTCTTGTTTATTTTCAGGGAATCTAGTGCATACTCAAGCCTACCATCCACCATGGACTCTCACTCTTCAGCGTGCCAGATGGCCAGATGGCCAGATCTGGTGGTCAACATTAAAGGTGCACCATAGGCCAAGTCAATACACGCGCACTGGATTGAAAAAAAGTCAAATGGACCAGCATCAATGGGCCAAAATAATTGCTTTCTACACCTCCAAATAGCAGGCCCATTCTCTACTTCTTCCTATATTTTATTTATTTAATTTAATTATTTTATTTTGTTTGATTTAATTACTAACCAATAGAATAATTTCTTTTTATCAAAAAAATCACAAAAATATTTTTTACCCAATTAAATTTCAGAAATTTTATTTTTTATTAATAAATATTAATTAAATTAATTAGGTCATTAATTGTAGATAACTTGAATTTATTTTGTAAATAATAAAAATCAATTAGAATTAATAGGTTTTAACTTTAATTTAATTATTTTATTTTCTTTCCTAAATTAACAAAAACTCCAAAAATATGTCATTTAATATTTTTCATTAATTAATTTATTTAATAATTAATTTAGCATTTAATTTTAGGATTTAATTCCTTTTCTTAAAAATAAAAAACAACAAAAACTTTTTTTCTTTAATTAAGAGGGTCAAAACCCTAAACTCGCATTCAATTTAATTTAGCATCGCGCGCTTTATTTTTCTTTATCCAATTAATGTATCTGCTCCTGGTTTGTAATAATTAATTAGGATATTTATTTTTCCGCTTTTAAATTTCAAAGGGTTGCTTTTGGCGATGTAAATACCCGACTGTGATACGGTGGGAGAACTGACTATGGTTTTGCGTTTATTTTCGCAAATGTTTCGGTTGAGCAAGAGTCTCCACCGACTTTTTATTTTATCCTAAGGAAAGGTTTAAAAAGCACAGCAAAAACCTATGAGATATTTCCTTGGGTTCAGGGAGTAGATTATAGAAAGGGAAGGTATTAGCACCCTTTCTATCCATGGTTATCCATGGGCTCTTAGGTACTTGCTTAGATCAACTTGCCTTGGTTTTTAATTGTTTGAAATGGTGCTTTGTGCGTGGTTTTGAAAATGTTTTGAAAAAGATTGCCTTGTCTAGGCTACCCTTGTAACAATTCTTTACTCGAATGTTTTACAAAAGGTGTTTGTCTTTTTGAAAAGATGTTTCAAGGTTTTTTGAAAGTTTGTTTTGAAAGTGTTTTGTGAAGTGTGGTTTGAAAAATAGGCAAGTGTTTTTGTTTTGCAAGTTGGCAAGTACTTAAGAGCTATCTACCCTAAAGTTCTCAAAGATTTTTGTTATGTTTTAACCCTTTTAACAATTTTGTTCCACCATTGCATTTGATGGACAATCTTGTGTTAGGATGTGAAAGGGACGGGCGCGGGTCATCGTTTAGACCATAATTGCAATGGTGCCAAGTATCTTTGGGCAATTTTCCTTTAAGGGACTTGATCATTTTTTAGGCAACTTTCGAAAGCGTCGTCGAGGGACTATGATCATTTGAATTGTTTGTTTTTCCCAAAGAGACCTAACATGCAATATGGCCCATTATTGAAGGCAACAAGTGGAATACCCTAGGGGTGCAAGTGTGATTAGTGTTGTCCATTTTCATGCTTGTTTATCTTGAAATTAGGTCAAACTATTTTTGTTCTTTTTATTTGCATACAAACCCTAATTCTAACATGGTATATTTAGAAAGCATTAAAGTGCGAAAAATAAAGCTCCTAAGCTATTACAACACAATATGGGAAGGGGGTACAAATGTTCAAATGGGGGGTATTTGACAAGGAATTTAAACCTAACTATTACATCAATTTGGAATTATTTACAAGATATTTAATTGCACAAATTAAATAGAAATAAAATAAATATGCAAGATGCAAAAAAGATGTTTTTTATGTGTATGAAAAAGAGTATTTTTATATGTCAAATAAAAAATAAAAAGTATTATTTTTTGGAGTTTTTTATGTTTAGGGTAAAACCCTAATTTTATTAAGTAAAAGGTATTATTTATTTAATATGTACCATATTTATTTATTATATACAAAAATAAATAAAAATGAAGTATATTATGACAAAGTGATTTTTTGAGGTCAAATATTAATAAAAGAAAAAAATGTATTATTTTCATGTTTTTTACCTAAATATTCTAATAGATATAGATGTATTATTATTATTTACTAAATATATATTATATGTATAAAAATAATAATATTTAATATTTATAAAAAAAGTATATTTTATATCAAATATTTTCAGAAGATAAAATAAAATAAAAATGAAAAAAATGAATGTATTTGGTATTTATTCCTAATATTCTAAAAAAAGTATTAAGTATTTATTTACATACAAATATCAATATAAACAAATAAATGCCTAAAAAATATAAAAATGGTGTGAAAAATATTTTTTATGTTTTTAATATTATTAGCAAAAATAAATAAGTCAGAATAAAAAAAGAAAAGTAAAAAAATCATGCAAATAAGCAAAATGGGACTAGGGGGTGTCAAAGTGAAAATGGTGTGTAAACAGAAATGACAAACAAAGCCCAGCCCAGAAAGTTGTTGTCTTCAACCTTCAGACAAACAAATTCAAAAACACGCGCCTTTCTTCTCAAATCCCTAACTCCTGATTCTTTGATCTTTTGCCAAATCTTCCAACATGAAACCTGTAGAGCTTAACGCCACGATTCTAAACATATAAAGAAGTCAATCTAACTCTCAGAAATGAGAGAGAATTTCTTCTCCCCCAATTCCTGACCTAGATTTTTATCAATGTTCAGACCTAAAATTCTCATAGCACAGGCAAAATAAATGGAAAGTAAAGGCATGTACAGTTTCAGGGGCATGAGTAGAACACTTTTTATTCACAAACCTAGAGCTAACAATGCCTACATTAGGAGTTAGAAGTTCACGAATATACCTGTTCAGTTGGAATCGTGCCTTGCAATGGAGGAGCTTTCAGGGCAAGATGATGATTTGTACAGCTTGCCTGAAGTGTAGTGATGTTATTCCAATGCTTGGTGTGTTTTGAATCGTGCCAAATCAGGCTGCAGAAGTCCACCTGCAAGATAGAAAAATGAAAATGGCAAATGGTGCTATGGCTGTTACAGTCTCAGTTCAAGGTTTGGAATAGTTTATATGGATATTATGGAATGTGTTTGAAGTGTTTTTAGCAAGAATGCATGAAAGGTTTGAGCTTGGAACTCAAACTGCAGGGATGCCCTATTTTGGGCAGTTCAATGGTGATTCTGTGAATGAGAAGGCAATGGAGAGGTTAGGGTCGTGTTCTAGCTCAGAATGGATCTTTTGAAAGTGTTTGACAAGTTTACTTAAGGCTTGGTTAGCTGAGATGAAAGTTGTTGTGCAAAATGCAAGCTTTCTTACACTTTAAGCAAGAGAAGGTCAAGTGGAGTTCTAGACTGATAGAGGCCCCCCTAATGTGCTGAAAAACTTGGCCTTGATCAGTGCAATTATTCCATAAACTTGTGCCAAAGAGATTTGAACTGTACCACTTGGATTGCAAATTTGACTTAAAGTGCAACTTTATCAAAATGGATATATTGCTTTTTCTAAATAAGGATTAATTCTCCATGTAACGTCCAAATGCATAGAACAACATCTTGGCACAATGTTTTAGCATTGAATTATTGAGTAAAAATGGGATTAGAGGCCTGCAATGTAGCTTGCACATGCTGAGTTTGAAAATGCACAAGTTATGGACATGTAAATTGGCCAAATCAAAAGTGAGTTTTTCCCAACTTGCCAAATTCGATTCTCCCTAACCATGAGGTTGTTTGATGAGTTCTTGGACATTTTGGAAATCTTGGAATGTGTACTACAATCCATCTTTGAAATGAAAATTGAAATTCCAAGTGGAAGTATGTGGAAAATGGTCTTAAAGTTAGGTAAAAACCTTGCCTAAAATAGGTCAAATTTTCTCTAAGTTAAGAATGGTTTGGTACCCTTGTTCCAAAAATTGTAACTTGAGATACAAGCCTCTTTTGGGAAAACTTTGTGAATCAAAGTTGTATATTATGCAATAGGCTACAACTTTCATGTTTTGACTTTTTCTTGAATCCAAATGAATCTTGGTGAGAACGTGGGGCAAAGTTAGGAAAAAATTAGGGTTTTTCATAACTTAGAAAGATTCTAAGTTATGAAAAATCTTCATTTCAAACCCTAATTTGCAATTCTTGATTTCTTGGTGAACAATTTTCATGATTTGGCATGTTTTGATGAAAAATGAATCTTGACACTTGATTTTGACCAAAAAAGTTAAAGTTTGACTTTTCAGTATACAGTCAAAATTGATCAATTGACTGGGAAATTCAACTGTCAATCTTGTGCATTTGGGATCTTTTGAACTTGTTGAGCATGTCAAGACAATTCCATGGGGTCCTTGAGTCCATATGTGAGCTTGGTTTGCCATTGGCTAGGTCAAACAGTCAAAAATTGCCTTTGTGCAGTCAAAACCCTAAAAATGACCATTTTGCCCTTTTGGTGATCTGATCAAATTTCTTGTGGAATTGTGATCCAAACTTGATCAAATGGTCCATGTGAGTTCATAATGTTGATGTGGGTCAATTTTCATGAGATTTGACTGTTTATTGGCCACATTTGACTTTTTCCCCAATACAGCTGATTTTTAGGTCAACTGTCCAATTGACTGGGCAAAATTTGGAATCAAGACTTGGAACTTGGTATGGATAAACTTAGGAGTACCATATGAAGCATGAAAGTCAACTTAGGCATTTTTGGTCAAAACATCTTTGTGCAAACACAAACCCTAGTTTGGGTCAACAGTGCAAGGAGAAGTCTTGAGCAGATGAAACCCTAACTGGATCTTGAGCTTCAAGGGCTTTGTGATGAGAAATGTTGAGAAAATGGGAGGGCAAATTTTGGGATACAACAGTTGCCCCTGTTCAATCTTCTTGAATCCGAAGAGTTGGATTGGCAAGTTTGCCTTTCGTGACTCGAGGGTAAAAGGAGATTGGACACTAGAGTGCCCTTAAATTTGCACTCGTCAAAGCAATGGATGCGGGAATGGGCTTAGAGATGCCATTTAGAGATGGGCTTAGCGATGCCATCGGGAGGAGTGACAGAAACTTGTCGGGGATGGGCTTAAAGATGCCATCTGGAATGAGTATCAGGAAGGTGTCCATGCTTTGGACTAACTCCGAACTGGGGGTCTGAATAAGAAATAGATTGACATCCGTATCTGGAGGCATCCGTAAACTGTTTTCAGAGGTTGAGAAGAGTCTGAACAAGCGATAGATTAACATCCGTTGTTGGGAAGAATCCGTAAACTGTTTTCAGAAGTTGCATCTGAACAAGCGATAGATTAACATCCGTTACTTGGGAAGAATCCATAGACTGTTTTCAGAAGTCTTGAGAAGAATCTGAACAAGTGATAGATTAACATCCGTTGTTGGGAAGAATCCATAAACTGTTTTCAGAAGTCTTGAGAAGAATCTGAACAAGTGATAGGTTAACGTCTGTTACTGGAGAACCCGTGAACTGTTTTCAGAAGTCTTGAAGTTGAATAAGCAATAGAGCAGCATCCGTTGTTGGGAAGCGTCCGTAAACTGTTTTCAGAAGTTGCATCTGAACAAGTGATAGATTAACATCCGTTACTTGGGAAGAATCCATAAACTGTTTTCAGAAGTCTTGAGAAGAATCTGAACAAGTGATAGGTCAACATCCGTTACTTGGAGAACCCGTGAACTGTTTTCAGAAATCTTGAAGGTGGAGGAAGAACCGGTGTAGGGTTTCCTGATGATGAGCTCGTGTAAAACTGCATCTGGATGAATCTGGAATAAGCATCAGGATGTTGCCATGTCTGGGTCACATCTGAACTATTCCTGGAAAGAATCTCGGAAGATAATGATTTTTGTCTGTCGACTGATCTCACCTGCAAAGGCAAAGAGTTAGTTATATGCCATGTCATGATGCATGATACAATGTATGTTATATGATATGAATGTAAATGGATGCGCATGTAAGCTGGAGAGTTGTCTTGCAAAGGATAGATGAACCCAAGATGGCTGAAGATAAAAGCCTCTTGACTGCTGCCGGGAAGAATAATTCCTGGTGGTTGCTGGAGAATAAGGAGCTTGGGTTGTATACCAATCTTCCGAGGAATTCCTGTCTTGAGGAGATCTTCATTAGAGAATCTTGAATATACAATGAGGAACTGAAAACCGAAAGTCTGCAGATTTGCTTGGGGAATACCAGACCTTCAATCATCGAGGGGCCTTAGAACCACTTGCGGGGACTTGGAATTTCCTTGGTGACTTGCAGGGTAAAAGAATTTCTGATGATGTCTACTGGGGATTTTAGAACCTGGTAGACTTAAGCTGGGGAGGTAAGACTGAGAATCTCTAGTCTAGTGAGAAGCATTTCTGTGGGGAGACGGTTCACTAGTCTGGCTCCGCTGGGGATTGATAATTTGAAGTTTTAGCTCTGCTGGGGATACTGAAACTTAAACTCTGAGGGGAATTGAGTTCTGGAGGATTCTCTGGCTGGGGATAACAAAAATAAACTCCTCTGGGGATTGTATTGATAAGTCATGCTGGGGAACTCTGATGAACTCTGCTGGGGATAGGAAGAAATTTGCCGAGTGCGATCTTCCGTGGCAATTAGCTGAGGATAAACCAGTTATAAGCCCTCATGAGGAATAACTTTGAAAAAAGCTCGGGAGGGACGTCCGTACTCTGCAGGGGATAAGCTTCCAGAATCTACTGGGGATAAGCTTCAAGACTTGCTGGGGATATGGATTCCAAATCTCCTAGGAGTTTCCTTTGAAAGGGTATCAGGATATCCAACTGCACCTTCAACCTATCAGTAATCCTCTTTCTTGATTCATAAGGAAATGATTATGTTCAAATGCATATGCCTATTTAACAAAACATTGGACGTTTCTCAAAATAAAACAAATAGTGCAAGAGAAAAGAAAAAGGAAATGACACAAATTTCTGGGAAGAGTATTTGTATTAACTTTCTGAGTATATTTGTACAAAGGAGACAATCATCCTAGTAAGAGGATTTCGTCGTAAATATTGAAAGATTTATACAAAATAAAGATGGTTATGTGAAGTAATTCCATGGGATTCCATTCCGCTATAGCCTTCACAACTCTGAATATATGTCCATCCAATGCTTCGTTTGCCGATGACTGGATTGATCAGAAACCTGGAACTGGTTGATGAAGAGATTGTCTTTGAAGTGATCCGACTAGACATAATCATACGCTTTAATTCCCTAACTTTTGCCTGAATCGCCCTTTCTGGTTTTCGATCCACCGGGAAACCCCTTTTTGCCCAAGCCGCCCTTTCGGGTTTTCAACTTGCGGGGTGTACAGATTTTTTTTGTTTTTATCCCTAATTTTTGCCTGAACCGCCCTTTCGGGTTTTCGGTTCACCGGGATGCCCATTTTTGCCCAAGCCGCCCTTTCGGGTTTTCGACTTGTCGGGTTATTTTATGCGTAGTATCTTTTGACTATGTCCGCATTCGCAGGGTGCAGCAAATCGTCGCCGTCCATGGTGGTTAGAATCATCGCACCACCAGAAAATATGCTCTTGATCACAAATGGTCCTTCATATGTAGGAGTCCATTTGCCCCTGGGATCACTTTGCGGCAAGATAATCCGCTTGATTACGAGATCTCCGACTTGATACACCTGACGTCTGACTTTCTTATTGAAGGCCTTGATCATCCGTTTTTGATACGTCTGACCATGGCATATAGCAGTGAGTCACTTCTCGTCGATCAGATTGAGTTGATCAAGTCGGGTCTGAATCCAATCATCTTCATTCAAACATGTGTCCTTCATAATCCTTAGAGAAGGAATCTGAACTTCCATGGGCAGGACAGCTTCCATGCCATATACCAACGAAAATGGGGTTGCCCCGGTTGAAGTACGTGCCGTCGTACGATATCCATGTAGAGCAAACGGTAACATCTCATGCCAGTCTTTGTAAGTGACTGTCATTTTCTGAATGATCTTCTTAATGTTTTTGTTCGCAGCTTCAACAACACCGTTCATCTTCGGCCGATAGGGAGATGAATTGTGATGATAAATCTTGAACTGTTCGCACAAAGCGGTGATCATCGTGTTATTCAGATTTGTACCGTTGTCTGTGATGATCCTGTCTCGAACACCATACCGACATATGAGATTTTGCTTGATGAAGCGGGCAACCACATTTTTAGTAACAGAGGCGAAGGAAGCTGCTTCGACCCATTTGGTGAAATAGTCAATGGCGACCAGGATGAAACGATGTCCGTTGGAAGCCGTGGGCTTGATCTCTCCAATCATGTCAATGCTCCACATTGCAAATGGCCACGGAGCAGTCAGAACGTTGAGAGGAACCGGAGGGATATGAACTTTGTCAGCGTAGACTTGACATTTGTGGCAAGTACGGGAATGTTGATGGCAGTCATCTTCCATGGTAGACCAGTAATAGCCTGCCCTTAGGATCTTCTTAGCCATTGTATGCCCGCTCAAGTGAGTGCCAAATGTGCCGATGTGTATCTCAGTCATGATCAACTCTGCTTCAGCTTTGTCTACGCATCGGAGTAATACACAATCATGGCTTCATTTGTAAAGGATGTCGTTGCTCAGGAAGAATTTGGCAGCGAACTTCCTTAAGAACTTCTTGTCATTTACGGAAGCTCCTTCGGGATAATCTCTAGTCTCGAGATACCTTTTGATTTCATGGAACCAAGGTTGTTCCACTACTTCTTCGGTATTAATCTCGTGACAATGTGCAGGTTCATCCATTCGCTCGATGGTGATTTGGGGAGCCTTGTTATCCCAGTTGAGTTTAAACATGGAGGACATTGTAGCTAGAGCATCTGCTAGTTGATTCTCTTCTCGCGGGAAATGCTCGAAGGTAATTTGCTCGAAATGAGGCAACAATGTCAAGACATGTTCTTTGTAAGGGATAAGATTAGGATGCTTGGTATCCCACTCTCCTTTAATTTGATTGATAACCAAAGCCGAGTCCCCAAAAATGATCAAAGATTTGATCCCCAAGTCTATAGCAGCCTTGAGACCAAAGATGCAAGCTTTATATTCAGCCATGTTGTTTGTGCAGCTGAAGCAAAGTCGGGCCGTGAAAGGTGTGTGACAGTCTTCCGGAGAAATGAGTACTGCGCCGATACCGTTTCCAAGTGCATTTGAAGCACCATCAAAGTACAGGGTCCATCGGGATCCCTTTTCGGGTCCGTCATACGGTCCGTTACCTTCATTGTTGTCCAAATTCATGATGTCCTCGTCTGGGAAGTCAAATCTCATGGGTTGATAATCTTCGATAGCTTGATGAGCCAGATGGTCAGCTAGTACACTCCCTTTTATAGCTTTTTGAGTGGTGTACTGGATGTCATACTCAGTTAGGATCATTTGCCATCTAGCTATCCTTCCAGATAAGGCGGGCTTTTCGAAGATATACTTGATAGGATCCATTTTGGAAATCAACAAGGTAGTATGAGTCAACATATACTGTCTTAATCGGCGAGCAGCCCATACCAAAGCGCAGCAAGTTTTCTCGAGCAGTGAGTAGCGAGTCTCACAGTCGGTAAACTTTTTGCTAAGGTAATAAATAGCATGCTCTTTTCGACCAGACTCGTCATGCTGGCCCAAGACACACCCCATTGAGTTATCCAAGACGGTTAGATACATGATCAATGGTCTTCCTTCGACGGGTGGCATCAGAATAGGAGGTTCTAGCAAATACTCCTTGATCTTATTGAAAGCAGCTTGGCAATCGTCGTTCCATTCGACTACCTGATCTTTCTTTAAGAGTTTGAAAATTGGCTCACAGGTAGAAGTCAGATGAGAGATGAATCTGGCAATATAGTTCAAGCGCCCCAAGAACCCTCTAACCTCCTTTTCAGTACGGGGAGCAGGCATCTCTTGTATTGCTTTCACTTTTGCTGGATCGACTTCTATGCCTTTGTTGCTTACAATGAATCCTAGAAGTTTACCAGACCTAACTCCAAAAGTGCACTTACTTGGATTCAGCCTGAGTTTGTATTCTTTCAACCTGGCAAACAGCTTTTCTAGATGTTCAAGGTGCTCCTCCTCTGTTTGTGACCGAGCTATCATATCGTCTACGTAAACTTCAATCTCATGATGTATCATATCATGAAACAAAGCTACCATGGCGCGTTGATAAGTTGCCCCTGCGTTCTTCAGTCCGAACGACATTACCTTGTAACAGAAAGTGCCCCATTGTGTGACAAAAGTTGTTTTCTCCATATCCTCGGGGGCCATTTTGATTTGATTGTAGCCCGAGAATCCATCCATGAAGGAAAACACTTTGTGCTAAGCTGTATTGTCGATCAAAATGTCAATGTGTGGAAGTGGAAAATCATCTTTGGGGCTGGCCCTATTCAAATCCCGGTAGTCCACACACATCCTGACTTTGCCATCTTTCTTAGGTACTGGCACGATGTTAGCGACCCATTGAGGATAGGACATAACATCCAGAAATCCAGCATCGAATTGCTTCATCACTTCTGCTTTGATCTTTTCAGACATGTCAGGCCTCATTCGGCGGACTTTTTGCTTGATTGGTGGACAATCCTCTCTTGTGGGGAGACGGTGAACCACGATATCTGTATCCAGTCCCGGCATGTCTTCATAGGACCAGGCGAAGATCTCAACATATTCATTCAACAACTGTATCAGGCGTTCCTTGACACTTGGTTCCAGATTGGCACCCACTTGCACCTCCTTCCGGTCTTCCTCGGTCCCTAAGTTGACAGTTTCCAATGAATCTTCGTGCGGTAAGATGGCCCTTTCCTCTTGCTGTAGAAGTCTGGCTAGTTCCCCTGGTACTTCACAACCTTCGTCATCTTCATACTCGGCTTGATTGACCAGATCTTCAGAGTTATTGAAGGATATAGCAGAATCGTCACCCATGGAATCCGGAGTGGATGGGTACCTGCATTTGTGAGTGTGGGTGTGTGTAAGGGATAGCCATCCTTAAACAAAAAATGCAAAAGGAAAGAAAATGAACACAGCAGTTTATCAAATGAAAAACGTCCAATGAATCATTAAACATGGCATATGGATATGAAAACTAATCAAAACCCTTACAAATGGACCTACATGCCCCAGGCAAGGCATGAGGTGAAAAGATAGTGTACGGATTGTTCGGAAATAAATATTACAGACCAAATAGGAAATGTTTGACAGATAAATTACTGATGAATAAAAGTGATGGGGACAAAGTCTTTTGCCTCCCAGTTGCACAATCCTCCTTTGACAGTTAGGTAAATCCACTCTTCGATGCTGCTCTCTTCGTCTTCGTCCTCCAAAACGTTGATTCCGTAGGGAGAAATTTTGACTGGCGCTCTTTCAATCTTCGAACGGCGCATAGATTTCTGGCCCGCGGTATTGAACCCTAATCCAAATTTGTCTGTTTTATGTGGAATATCAGGCAACTGCCCCCATGCTGAATTCTTTCCCTCCTTTATTGCGGCCCTTGCATCCTCCAGAGATGCCATCCTGGCCATCTGCCTCAGTACTTCAGCTGCCAACTTTGCTACTGCTATTTCAGGAAGGACTTCTTCGAAATGCTGGAAAGGCGTCTCAATGAACTCCCCCTCTACCTCCACATATCGGAAGGAGTTCAAGTGGCTGATCATGTACTCCTCTTCGCCATGGACGGTTATAATCTTTCCCTTGACAGGATACTTCAACATCTGATGTAAGGAGGAGGTGACTGCCCCAGCATGGTGTATCCAAGGCCTACCCAACAAGCAAGAGTATGACGGATGGATGTCCATCACATAGAAAGTATATTTAAACACCTCAGCGCCTATCTTGATGGGAATATCAACCTCCCCATGGACCATCCTCTTCGAACCATCGAAAGCTCTGACAATAATATCACTCGGTTTCAACTCTAACCCTTCATAATCTAATCGGTCCAAGGCCTTCTTAGGCAGTACATTCAGCGACGAACCAGTGTCGACCAAGACATGTGCGAGAGTAGTTCCTCGGCACTCGACTGAAATGTGCAAAGCATCATTGTGGTTTCTACCTTTAGGAGTTAGGTCGGCATCAGAGAAACCTAATCCATTGTCCACAGTAAGGCTAGCCACGCAATTTTGGAATTGATCTGCAGAGGTTTCCTGGGGCACATGGGCTGCCTTCAGGAATTTTATCAGAGCTTTAGCGTGCGCTTCCGAGCAAAGTAGTAGTGCCAGCATGGAGATCTTTGAGGGGGTTTGCCCCAGTTGTTCTACCACATCGTAATCACTCCTTTTGATTATCTTCAAGATCTCATCCATTTCCTTCTTGGAGGTTTTCGGGATGACCAAGGGTTGAGCCCTCGTCCTGACGAGCTCATCTTGGATTCCCTTACCTTTATCAACAGCGGTAGGAGGGACAATACTAGGAACAACAACATCTTCAATCAATGGGGTTCTAGCGGAGAGTTTTATTGGTGCAGGGATGACCTTGTCAGCAGATGAGGGTCCAAAGATTGCTCTTGGAGGGGCAATCTCTGGAGAAAATATTCTCCCGCTCCGGGTGATTTTGCTCGTGCCTGCAATGTTTCCAATGTTGGCTTCTTCATCATCCGAACTTTCTTCAGTTATTTCGATTTGTTTAATACCATAGTAGTAGACGTCAGCGCCATAGTTCCATGGTATTGACTTCTCAGAAACATAGGGGACAGGTCCTGGCATTGTTATCTTCAAAGGAACAGATTTCGTAGCTGGTGTAATCTTAACAGGCTTTCTGACGGCCTTGGAAAGATTGGCGTGAATGGTTATGATTGAGACATCTTCAGTAGGGGTTGGAATAGCGGAAACTTTTTCAAACAAAATTTTTCGACTGTCCATTAGGCCTTGGATGCCTTTCTTCAGTAACGGACAATCAAACGGCAGAGAGTAACAACAATAGCAGTCTTCTTTACATCCCGGGAAGATCCCGGCCCTTAACAGATTCAACTTGATGGTTAGCAACGGAGTTTGAAGATCATTGACATCAGCAACATACAAATCTTCTTCAATGGCATTGACATTTCGGTCGTGCTTCGGCATGGGAGCAGATATCACATTAGGCTTCTCCAGAGTGTCAAACTCCACCTCCTTCGCCTCTATCAGGTCTTGGATTTTATGCTTGAGGGCCCAACAATCATTGGTGTCGTGCCCGACACTGTCAAAATGGTAAGCACATTTAGCATTAGAATGATAATGCGGAGAGGACGTATTCACATTTTTTGGTGCCTCTTTGATAGTGGCAAGATTCAACTTTAACAGATGGGGAAGCACTTGCGCTGGAGTCATATTAATGCGGGTGAACTGCCGTTGTGGCCGTTCCACCCGTTGCTGATTTGGTCTGGACTGGTTATAGCGAGGCTGCTCACTTGAAGGATTTTGAATCATTACAGCCCCCACAGTTGGCCGGCGCTCAGTCTTCCCTGCTCTTCTCTGGGAGTATACCACAGTTGTTTCCTTCTTAAAAGGCTTCTTCTCAACACTTGCAGCGGCACCCTTCTGAATCTTTCTTGACTTGATGCCAGCTTCTATTCTTTCGCCTGTTAAGATCAAATTGGTAAACCCCGCGGAAGAGTTACCAATCAGATGATTGAAAAATGGCCCAGACAGGGTCCCTAGAAACATATCAACAAGTTCGCAGTCGGTTAAAGGAGGCTGCACCCTGCCAGCCAAATCCCTCCATTTTTGTGCATATTCTTTGAATCCTTCGCCGGTTCCCAGTGACATACCCTGAAGTTGGGTACGTGTGGGAGCAAGGTCAGAATTGTACTGATATTGTTTGTAAAAGGCGGTGGCCAAGTCTTCCCAGTTTCTGACGCTGGTTCCCTCTAGCTGTTAAAACCACTCCAGTTGAGCCCCAGAAAGGCTGTCTTGAAAGAAATGGATCCAAAGGTTCTTATCTGCCGTATAAGGTTGGATCTTTCTTACGTAGGACCTGAGATGCATTTTTGGACAGGACAGCCCATCATACCTCACAAAAACTGGCACTTTGAACTTTGGGGGAATCACAAGCCCGGCAACCAAACCCAAGTCTTCAAAATCCAAACCCGGTACTCTCTGTAGCTCCATGGCGGCCAACCTGTCTTCTAAACCTTTGTATTTATCATCAGCTGGAGGGTATTGTTGATCAGAGTAATCTTCATCCTCTTCGACCTCCTCTTCTTCCACATCGGACTCGGAAGGTACCGCAGCCCCACCTCCTTTACTGGTTCCTTTATCAGAAGTAGGAGGAAATTCAAGCACTCTCCTGGTCTCTCCTTCAAATCTTCTCCCTAAAGTAGCCACCCCGAGTCTCTTTTTCTTCTTTTTCACTGGGTCTTTATTCCCCAGCAAGGTCTTGAGATCCTCCTGACCCTTAGCCAAGGTCATCAGGAGTTACTAGAACTGTGCATTTTGAGCTTGTAGGTCTTTGACTGTTTGCTCGAGATCCATCCTACTGAAATAAACAGCAGACAGATAAGGAAACCTGGCGTGAGACCTGCTTATGCACATGATGAATGATATGCTCATGTATGCAATGCATTCAAGGATTTAGAACATTCAAAATTGTTGTAGACAAAAAGGAACGCACGTCATATTAATAAGAAGAAATTTGTTATTACATAAATGCCCCATGGGCCAAATATTACAAAAACAACTTCTCAAGGTAAAAAGACATTGCGCATCCTCTTTGGTGCGATGTAGGTGTTGAGGGCCTCTTGCTCATGGAGTCGGCGGGTAAGCTCTAGAACCTTCTTCTCACTGGCGTAGAAGCTAGCTTCAAAAGTGTTCCGTTCCTCCTTGAGCTGAATCCAACTTTTCTGCATTTCCTCCCACGATGTAGGCATGTCAGGATGTAGGATGGTGTAGGGAACCTCTCCTTCCTTGACGGGCTCTTTAATCACAGGGAGAACATGAGGATAAGGCATCATTAGACTCTGGGCTCGGGCTCGTACCCACTTAAGATAAGGCTCAAGAGGGATGGAGTTCTTGTGTCCCAATGTCTTGCTATCAACCTTGTTGGGCCTCCCCCAAGCTCTGATGAATCTTTGGCGAAGTCCTTGTGCATCGTTGTCGAAGTCAAAAACTAGGTCAGGAATCAACATGTCATGAGGGCCATCCCTCCGTGCATATCCAAATTTCCTCAAAGCTAGGCAAGGGTTGTAGGTGATACCTCCTCTGATTCCAAGTAAAGGAACATTAGGAAATTCTCCACAACGGTCGACGATGATGACATTTTCTCTAGACCGAGAACACCAATGTACATCAGAGTGAGTAAGAGTCATCAACCGTTGGGACCACCTTGAGCCTTGGTCATTTTTCAAGACAGATTGTGGAAGGTGCGAAATAAACCACCTTGCAAGGAGAGGAGTACAGCACATGAGAACACCCCTCTTTCTCATTGTTCGTGTGTAAAATGAGTGAAGGATGTCCCCAAGCAATGTTGGTATTGGATTTCTGGACAAGAAAATTTTGACGGCGTTGACATCTACCAATTGGTCAGAATTTGGGAACAAGACCAACCCATAGATAAGGAGTGCCACAATTTCCTCAAAGGCTTGTAGGTCCAATGAATTCCAACATTCTTGTGCCTTCTCAAACAAGAATTTTGCTAAGAATCCTTTGACGCCGCTTCTAGTTTCCCAATGCCCCTTGATGTCGGATGGTTGTAGATGTAATGCTCGAGCAACATCTTCCGGCTTTGGTTCCTTTTCCGTACCGTTGAAGGGTAGTTGATTAAGGATGGGGATTCTTAGGAGTTGAGAAAACTCCTCCAAAGTGGGCACCAACTGGTAATCAGGGAAAGTGAAACAGTGGTGAAGAGGGTCAAAGAACTGGAATAGCACTTTCATCATGTCTTCTTCAATGTTGGTGTTGACTAAGCTGAGCAGTCTACCATGTCTTTCACTGAAGGAAGAGCTTTCCGGAATTCTTGAGGTGAGCTCCTTGAGTTGAGGAGTGATTCTCACAAGGTTGACTTGGATGGTTTTTCTGCGAGGAATTTCCATGACCTACAAAACAAGAACAAAGATGAAGATCTAAACCCTTGAAATGGTTAGTGAATGCATATGATGCTTTATGATGTTTAAGATGTATGCACAAATATATGTACAAGCAAATCACACCAAACCCTAGTTTCAGGCTTGCATGGGGTTTCATAGGTAAGTACCCTCTTGAGTGTAGTTGGCTTAAAAACCTGTCCTATAAATAGTAATCGGGTTCTAAGGAGCTCAATATCACTGGATTGTTTTCATTGTTCATTGTTTTGGTTTAGCCACTTAACTAGCGACCAAAATATTCCAAGAAAACAACCCTCAATGAGTGTAGTATCGAGTATCTACCAACTTCGGACTGCACCAAAGCCGGTCATCTCACTACCCCTAATGAAAGGCCAGGATGGTCAAGTAAGGTTCTAGGTCATTAGTGCTTAGTGACATCACTCAGCGGCCCCGTACTCTCCTTGATTGAACTCAAGGGTTACCGGTACTCACAAATATGTCGCACTAATATAGCTATTACTTCGACCGTGTCGGTATACCCCGCACAGTTTCCACAACGTATTGCTATCTATGAAATGTTTCCCAAAATTCGGGTGTAGGATTGCAAACCCAAACAAGAGAGCCAAGATATAAAGCAATCAAGTCAAACAATTAATCATGCAAGAGGGTGATCTAAGCCCTAAGGTTACTCCACTTTTAAAAATTTCCCCAGCAGAGTCGCCAGTTCTGTGATACGGTGGAAGAACTGACTATGGTTTTGCGTTTGTTTTCGCAAATGTTTCGGTTAAGCAAGAGTCGCCACCGACTTTTTATTTTATCCTAAGGAAAGGTTTAAAAAGCACAGCAAAAACCTATGAGATATTTCCTTGGGTTCGGGGAGTAGATTATAGAAAGGGAAGGTATTAGCACCCTTTCTATCCATGGTTATCCATGGGCTCTTAGGTACTTGCTTAGATCAACTTGCATTGGTTTTCAATTGTTTGAAATGGTGCTTTGTGCGTGGTTTTGAAAATGTTTTGAAAAAGATTGCCTTGTCTAAGCTACCCTTGTAACAATTCTTTACTCGAATGTTTTACAAAAGGTGTTTGTCTTTTTGAAAAGATGTTTCAAGGTTTTTTGAAAGTTTGTTTTGAAAGTGTTTTGTGAAGTGTGGTTTGAAAAATAGGCAAGTGTTTTTGTTTTGCAAGTTGGCAAGTACTTAAGAGCTATCTACCCTAAAGTTCTCAAAGATTTTTGTTATGTTTTAACCCTTTTAACAATTTTGTTCCACCATTGCATTTGATGGACAATCTTGTGTTAGGATGTGAAAGGGACGGGCGCGGGTCATCGTTTTGACCATAATTGCAATGGTGCCAAGTATCTTTGGGCAATTTTCCTTTAAGGGTATTTTTATATGTCAAATAAAAAATAAAAAGTATTATTTTTTGGAGTTTTTTATGTTTAGGGTAAAACCCTAATTTTATTAAGTAAAAGGTATTATTTATTTAATATGTACCATATTTATTTATTATATACAAAAATAAAATAAAAATGAAGTATATTATGACAAAGTGATTTTTTGAGGTCAAATATTAATAAAAGAAAAAAATGTATTATTTTCATGTTTTTTACCTAAATATTCTAATAGATATAGATGTATTATTATTATTTACTAAATATATATTATATGTATAAAAATAATAATATTTAATATTTATAAAAAAAGTATATTTTATATCAAATATTTTCAGAAGATAAAATAAAATAAAAATGAAAAAAATGAATGTATTTGGTATTTATTCCTAATATTCTAAAAAAAGTATTATGTATTTATTTACATACAAATATCAATATAAAAAAATAAATGCCTAAAAAATATAAAAATGGTGTGAAAAATATTTTTTATGTTTTTAATATTATTAGCAAAAATAAATAAGTCGGAATAAAAAAAGAAAAGTAAAAAAATCATGCAAATAAGCAAAATGGGCCTAGGGGGTGTCAAAGTGAAAATGGTGTGTAAACAGAAATGACAAACAAAGCCCAGTCCAGAAAGTTGTTGTCTTCAACCTTCAGACAAACAAATTCAAAAACACGCGCCTTTCTTCTCAAATTCCTAACTCTTGATTCTTTGATCTTTTGCCAAATCTTCCAACATGAAACCTGTAGAGCTTAACGCCACGATTCTAGACATATAAAGAAGTCAATCTAACTCTCAGAAATGAGAGAGAATTTCTTCTCCCCCAATTCCTGACCTAGATTTTTATCAATGTTCAGACCTAAAATTCTCATAGCACAGGCAAAATAAATGGAAAGTAAAGGCATGTACAGTTTCAGGGGCATGAGTAGAACACTTTTTATTCACAAACCTAGAGCTAACAATGCCTACATTAGGAGTTAGAAGTTCACGAATATACCTGTTCAGTTGGAATCGTGCCTTGCAATGGAGGAGCTTTCAGGGCAAGATGATGATTTGTACAGCTTTCCTGAAGTGTAGTGATGCTATTCCAATGCTTGGTGTGTTTTGAATCGTGCCAAATCAGGCTGCAGAAGTCCACCTGCAAGATAGAAAAATGAAAATGGCAAATGGTGCTATGGTTGTTACAGTCTCAGTTCAAGGTTTGGAATAGTTTATATGGATATTATGGAATGTGTTTGAAGTGTTTTTAGCAAGAATGCATGGAAGGTTTGAGCTATGGAACTCAAACTGCATGGATGCCCTGTTTTGGGCATTTCAATGGTGATTCTGTGAATGAGAAGGCAATGGAGAGGTTAGGGTCGTGTTCTAGCTCAGAATGGATCTTTTGAAAGTGTTTGACAAGTTTACTTAAGGCTTGGTTAGCTGAGATGAAAGTTGTTGTGCAAAATGCAAGCTTTCTTACACTTTAAGCAAGAGAAGGTCAAGTGGAGTTCTAGACTGATAGAGGCCCCCCTAATGTGCTGCAAAACTTGGCCTTGATCAGTGCAATTAGTCCATAAACTTGTGCCAAAGAGATTTGAACTGTACCACTTGGATTGCAAATTTGACATAAAGTGCAACTTTATCAAAATGGATATATTGCTTTTTCTAAATAAGGATTAATTCTCCATGTAATGTCCAAATGCATAGAACAACATCTTGGCACAATGGTTTAGCATTGAATTATTGAGTAAAATGGGATTAGAGGCCTGCAATGTAGCTTGCACATGCTGAGTTTGAAAATGCACAAGTTATGGACATGTAAATTGGCCAAATCAAAAGTGAGTTTTTCCCAACTTGCCAAATTCGATTCTCCCTAACCATGAGGTTGTTTGATGAGTTCTTGGACATTTTGGAAAGCTTGGAATGTGTACTACAATCCATCTTTGAAATGAAAATTGAAATTCCAAGTGGAAGTATGTGGAAAATGGTCTTAAAGTTAGGTAAAAACCTTGCCTAAAATAGGTCAAATTTTCTCTAAGTTAAGAATGGTTTGGTACCCTTGTTCCAAAAATTGTAACTTGAGATACAAGCCTCCTTTGGGAAAACTTTGTGAATCAAAGTTGTAGATTATGCAATAGGCTACAACTTTCATGTTTTGACTTTTGCTTGAATACAAATGAATCTTGGCTAGAAAGTGGGGCAAAGTTAGGAAAAAATTAGGGTTTTTCATAACTTAGAAAAATTCTAAGTTATGAAAAATCTTCATTTCAAACCCTAATTTGCAATTCTTGATTTCTTGGTGAACAATTTTCATGATTTGGCATGTTTTGATGAAAAATGAATCTTGACACTTGATTTTGACCAAAAAAGTCAAAGTTTGACTTTTCAGTATACAGTCAAAATTGATCAATTGACTGGGAAATTCAACTGTCAATCTTGTGCATTTGGGATCTTTTGAACTTGTTGAGCATGTCAAGACAATTCCATGGGGTCCTTGAGTCCATATGTGAGCTTGGTTTGCCATTGGCTAGGTCAAACAGTCAAAAATTGCCTTTGTGCAGTCAAAACCCTAAAAATGACCATTTTGCCCTTTTGGTGATCTGATCAAATTTCTTGTGGAATTGTGATCCAAACTTGATCAAATGGTCCATGTGAGTTCATAATGTTGATGTGGGTCAATTTTCATGAGATTTGACTGTTTATTGGCCACAGTTGACTTTTTCCCCAATACAGCTGATTTCTAGGTCAACTGTCCAATTGACTGGGCAAAATTTGGAATCAAGACTTGAAACTTGGTATGGATAAACTTAGGAGTCCCATATGAAGCATGAAAGTCAACTTAGGCATTTTTGGTCAAAACATCTTTGTGCAAACACAAACCCTAGTTTGGGTCAACAGTGCAAGGAGAAGTCTTGAGCAGATGAAACCCTAACTGGATCTTGAGCTTCAAGGGCTTTGTGATGAGAAATGTTGAGAAAATGGGAGGGCAAATTTTGGGGTACAACACCGACGCCTTGTAATAATTTAGTTTAATTCCCGCACCTTTAATTTTTGCAAATATTCAACTGTTAGATGTTTGATAATAGGGTTCGCATGATAAGAATGAATGTTTAAATTAAAATCAATTAGATCACCCTAAACATGTGCAAAGATAAAAATAACTGAAAACAACACACTCGCACATGCACACTCTTAGAGTACACCCCCACTTAGTTGCCTTCGTACACGGTCATTGAGTATAGGTTATTTTAGAGGTCGCCCTCTTGTCTAAAAGATCATAGTTGCCTCAAAATGGTTGCCTCGGATATTGTTGCCTCGAACAAATGATCTAAGATATTAGGGTTATCGCTAAGACGTCCTAACATTGCTTTAGTGACCGTATGTCCCTCTTCCGAATTGACCCTCAAACTCCAACGACGGTGCTACCTACTCACTAATAGTGGGATAGCATTGTCTAAAGGAAATTAACATAGAACGATTCCTTTTTCGAGTAGGTAGATTAGTTCTTAAGTACTTGCTCATTCCAAACAAATTTTTCACACTTACACTCTTTTACAAACAAATTTTCAAAAACACTTCATTACACTCTTGAAGACAGACGCAAGATTTAAATCAAAGTTAAAACAAAAACTTTTCAAAACCCGCAAGCACAAAGAAAACAATTTTGAAAATGATGAGCAAGTACCTAAGAGCCCGTAGATAACTATGGGTATAAAGGGTGCTAATACCTTCCCTTTCTATAATCTACCCCTGTACTCAGAAAATCTCGAAAAAGAAATTTTTCTGTGCTTTTTTCCTTTCCTAGTTGGATAAAATAAAAGACAGTGGTGATTCTTGCTTACTGCGACATTTTGAGAAAACAAACGCAAAACGCGAACCAGCATTCCAAAAACAGTCAATTCTTCCCACCGTATCACATTCTTCTTCTTCTTCTTCTCTTTTAGGATGAGGGCCTTTAGATCTTCCTGCCCTTTTTCTAGAGTTATAAACATCTGTTGAAATTGGGCATTTTTTGCCTGAAGATCTTTGATGCTTTGTTCAGAAGACATCTTTGCTGAAATAAACAGTGAAGAAGATGAGAAACCTGTAATGGTACCTGTTTATGCAATGATATGGATGGGATGCGTATGCAATGATTTCAAGGACTTTGGGAAATTTAAATTTGCAAACCAAAATGAAACAAAGATTTTATTAGTAGAATTCAAGGTACAATTGCCTCTTAGGCGTAACAATTAAAAATTCTAAAAACTAAAAAATCAAGTTTCCCATGGATGCTTCCTCTTCGTGCCGAGATAGACATTAAGGCTTCTTTCCTCATGAAGATGCTTTGTGAGCTCTAAAACCTTCTTCTCTTGGGCATAGAATTGGTCCCTATAAGTATCCCGCTCCTTCTTCAACTGGATCTAAGACCTTTGTAGTTCTTCAAGATCAGTGGGTATATCAGGATGAAGAACTGTGTAGGGAATACCCCCTTCAGTAGTGGGTTCCATAATCACTGGTAAGACGGCTATGTAGGGCATCATAAGTTTCTGAGCGCGAGCTCGTGCCCATTGGAGATAAGGTTCCATAGGAATGGAATTCTTTGGCCCCAAAGTCTTGGTGTCAGATCATTTTAGCATGCCCCAAGCTCGTGTGAACCTCTGGTGATACCCTTGAACATCCCCCTCATAGTTAAATACAATGCCCTAGATAAGTAACTCATGAGGACCATCCCTTCAAGCGTAACCAAATTGTCGCAGAGCCAAACAAGGATTGTAAGTTATGCCTCCCCTAATGCCAAGTAGTTGGACATTAGGGAACTCCCCGTAACAGTCAATAATAGAAACATCTCCCATAAATCGGGAATACCAGAGAATATCCGCATGAGAAAGTGACATTATCCTTTGCGACCAACCCAAACCTTCTTCATTCTTCATCACTGACTTAGGGAGGTGAAAAATAAACCACCTCGACAATAATGGCATGCAACACATAAGGACCCCTCTTCTCTTCATGGTACGAGTATGGAGAGCGTGCAAGATATCTCCGAGAAAGGTAGGCACAGGGTTGCGAGAGAGGAAAATCTTGATAGCATTCATATCTATGAGTAAGTCTGGATTAGGGAATAGCACTAACCCATAGATTAGAAGGGCCGAGACTTCCTCAAAATCCTGAAAGTACAAATCATCCTAAAACAGCTGGGCCCTGTTTATTAGGAACTTGGCTAGAAAACCTTTGACTTCGCTTCTTATTTCCCAATTGGATACCACGTCGGCCCGTTTTAGATGCAAAGTTGAGGCAATGGCTTCTGGCTTCGGAACCTCTTCTAAACCTGTGAAATGCACTTGGTCAAGAATGGGTATATTCAATAACTGAGAGAACTCTTCCATGGTAGGAACCAACTGATAGTCTGGAAAGGTGAAGCAGTGATGCTCGGGATCAAAGAACTGAAAGAGTACACCCATCATCTTTTCATCAAATCTTGAAGTAACCAGGTTGAGAAGTCGACCATGTCTCTTGGTGAACGCAGAAGTTTCAGGAACCCTTGATATTAGTTCTTTGAGTTGGGGAGGTATTCTCACAAAGTTGATTCGGACAATGTTTCTACGAGCGGAATCCATGATCTGCAAAACAGAACAAAGATAAAATCCCTCGGTCCTTGAAATGGTTAGTGTAATAAGAACGGATGTTATGTTATGATGCATGATGTTATGTTCAAACAGAGTAAATCACACACAAGCCAAACACACAATAGTCCTTAGGTTCAAAGGCTTGCATGAGGTTAAAGGTAAGTACCCTCTTGAAGTTTAGTTGGTTTCAAACCTGTCTTAGAAAAGTAACCGGGTTCTAAGGATTCTCAATATCACTGATTATCCTCTATCGGGCATTGTTTCAGCTCAGGCAATCTTTTCTTGCAGCCGAAATATCCCAAAAGTCCAATCTCAATAAGTGTAGCATCGAGTATCAACCAATCCTCACCTTTATATTGAGGCCGGCTATCTCACTAATTTCTAATGGCCGAGTTTGTTCAACTAAGGTTCTAAGGTCCGTCAGTGCTTCACGACACCACGCGGCGGCCCCATATTCTCTTCGTTTCCACACGAAGGATACTGGTACCAACTAAAGTGTCACACCAACATAGCCATCGCTTAAACCATATCGGTCTACGCCGTACACTCTCCACATTCTATTGTTGTTTACCTAATAAGTTCCCCCAGATTCGGGTGTAGGACCTTTAACAATACCCAACCAAAAAACCCTTAAAGATAAATCACACAAAGCAAATAAGAAAGCAATTAAAAAATGACCTAGATCCTAAGGTAAACCCCACTTTATTAATTCTGTATCCCCAGCAGAGTCTCCAGTTCTGTGATACGGTGGGAGAACTGACTTTTTATTTTGCGTTTAATCGCAAATGTTGCGGTTAGCAAGAGTCGCCACCGACTTTTCTTTTATCCAAAAGGAAAGGTAAAAAAAACACAGGAAAGACCTTTCGAGATTACTTCTCGGGTTCGGGGGGTAGATTATGAAAAGGAAAGGTATTAGCACCCTTTTCATCCATGGTTTTCCATGGGTTCTTAGTTACTTGCTAGATCACTTTCTTTTGTTTGAATGCGCTTGTGGTGTGGGTTTTGAAAGTATTTTGAAAATGTCTTTGTAATGGTTCTCGTTTCTATAAGAACGCGTACAAAGTGTTTGTTTCGAAAATAGTTCAAAGAGGTGTTTTTGTTTTTTGAAAGTGATTTTGAAAAGGGTTTTCTTTGTAATGGCTCTCGTTTCTATAAGAACGCGTACAAAGTGTTCATCTTTTGAAAATATTTCAAATGAGAGTGTTGGTGTAAAAATATTTTGTTGTGAGCAAGCGAGAAACTATGAGCGAATCTATCTACTCAAAAGGTCTTAAGTGTTCTTTCCTTCCTCCTTTAGATATTTCTATCTTACCATTGATTTTGGTAAGAAGCCCCATCTTTTGGATGTGAAGGGACGGGTGTGGGACGTTTGTATAGTCATTGAAGGTAACCCATGAGACGTTTTAGCAATGTCGTTTTAGGGACTAGATCATTTACTGAAGACAACATCGAGGGTCATCGAGGGACTACAATCTTTTATCGAGGATCTTTTGCTAAAACGCTCATATTCGAGGGACATGACTAATTTCCGATAGGCAACAAGTGAGATTACCCTAAGGGTGCGTGTGTGCAAAGTGTGTTTGATTGCATGCATTTAGTCTTAATTAGGGTGATTGATCAGTGCATTTTGATGCACATTTTTCCATGATTGTACTTATGCATTTTCATGGTTTGTTTAGCTTATTTTTGTATTTTATAGTGTTTTTCTATTTTAGTTTATTTCTACTCTTATTTGATTTTCGCACTTTATTTTCAGCATTAGCAGTCTGCACGAATAAATTCATAACTTGAGCTACGGAAGTCGGAAGGAGGCGTGCTACCAGTCGTTGGAAAGCTAAGAGAAAGAGCTATGATTTTCATTCAGAAGTCGAGAGTTGAATCAGACTGTAGCAGGGCCATAAAATTCGTTGAAGTTGCAGCATTTTATATTTAAGTTTTGAGTCATTTGTTTTGGGCCTGGGTTATGTTTTCGACCCAGTTGGGTTATGAACCGAATCCTTGTCTTTGCTATACCTAACAGCCGCTATAGTAATTTAGTTTTTGGACCTTTTCATTATTGAAAAAAATACATTTTGCTTTTACGCTTGAATGAAGAACTAATCATCCAGAGTTGATCTACTGTAATCGTGTTCCGATGCTTTGAGGTTTTTAACTTATCAATTCAATTTCGTTTCTCTTCCAATTCTATTTTATGAAATTGCATTTGCTTAATCTGTTATTTCATGGAATGTCTTGATTAAATTCGTATGATTGTATTCCTAATCTTTAATCGTTGTTTACGTCGCTTAGTCGTTAAATCGCATTTTATATCGTGTTTGCTTAATTCACGATTTATTAATCCGTTTGCTTAATTCGGAATGGGAATTCAATCTATTTTATATCTATGCACTTGTCAATTGGTATTGAAATCGAATAAAGGTCGAAGCCACTTAGGGAATTGGTAAGGTAAAAACCAATGATTAGCAGGAACCTGAAAACAGTAGATCGACTTATAATTATAATCACTTATTTTAATCACTCATTTCGTGTTATGAATCAATCCTAAAACCAACCCCCCATTAGATTTCTATTAGTTAATAATAAAATCAAGAATCCTTGTGAAACGACACTCGAGTCATTGTCGCTATACTGCATTTTACAAAATACTCGTTTTTGATTTGTCCGCGACAACAGATCAAATTGGCACCGTTGCCGGGGATTCTTGTTGTTATTAATTAATATTATAGTCATAGGTTTAGTGTTCTTGTTATTTTTTTCTTGGTTTTTTTGTTGTTTTGTTGTGTTTGTTGATTTTCAGGATTGCAATTTCGATTGCAGTACAGTTTTTCAGCCTATCAGGTAAGTTTGAAACCTACTGTTTTGATTTGCTCCGAATTTTTTCCTGAAGTTCCAAAAAAAATCGATGAACAGTAATCCTTTAGAATAAAATTCTAAAAGTTTTCGGCCCTCAAAATCGTAAATTCATCTTTTTTTCTATTTTTAACGAATTCTTTACTGTTTTCATAGAGTCGAAAAAATTTGAAAAAATTCTCAAAATTGTTAATTTTCCTAATTAGATTAAATTTGGTATTATTTTATTTTTCTGAATTTTATTTAATTGATTTCCTTCATTGTGTTTATTTTTTATTATTAGGGACATTGTTGGCATTTTGAACATTGTTGTTGCATTGCTGTGTATTAGTCCTGGCCATTAGGTCTTGATGTTCTGAATTTGTTGCTTTTGATCCTGAAGTATAGAAAACCTTGCACACACGGTGTAGAAAAGTCCAGGCTACCACTAGTTCACCACCCACAATTGAGTCTGATTATGAGTCTGACTATTTGCATAACTTGTTTGCTTCGAATTCTGAATTTGTTTTTGATATAGATGACCAAAGAACCTTAAGGCAATTGGCTGCCCCTGATGTGAATTATAATGGCATGTGTATTGAATTTGATAATGTTGTTGTTCCTTTTGAATTAAAATTGGGTTTAATACACTTGTTGCCCAAGTTTAGTGGTCTTACAAGTGAGGATCCACACAAACATTTGAAAGAATTTCTGGTCGTGTGTTCTACACCATTGAAGCCTGAAGGGATCACTGAAGATCATATCAAACTTCGAGCTTTTCCTTTTTCATTACAGGGTGCGGAAAAGGATTGGATATACTATCTTGAGCCAAATTCAATCGCAAGCTGGAATGCTCTAAAAAAAGTGTTCTTGGAGAGATATTTTCCTGCCTCTAGAGCTGCCTCAATAAGAAAGGAGATTTGTGGTATTAGACAAGGCAATGAATCGTTGCCTGAGTATTGGGAGAGATTCAAACACTTGGTATCTAGTTGTCCTCAACACCAGATTACCGAGCAACTACTTATCCAGTACTTTTATGAAGGTTTGTTACCGATGGATAGGAACATTCTTGATGCTGCTAGTGGTGGAGCACTTGTCGATAAAACTTCAGCTGCTGCCAAAGCCCTTATTGAAAATATGTCTCTCAATTCTTAACAGTTTACCACTAGAGACAATTATGTTCAAAGCAAAGGCGTGGATCAAATTCAGGTTTCTTCCAACAAAGCTTTAGAGACTAGAATTAGCGAGCTCACTGCCTTAGTCAAACAGTTGGCAGTAGCAAAACCTCAAACAGAAAATGTGTGTGGTATTCGTACTTCTCATGAGCATTCGACCGATACCTGTCCTATTATGAGAGACGAGTCCATTACTGAGTTGCCTCAAGCTTATACAGCCAACCTTTACAATCAAAACAGGTACAACAACACTCCTGACCTGTCCACCAACAAATACCATCCTAATTGGAGGAACCATCCCAACCTTAGATATGAAAATCCACAAACCATCCAACAACAGAACCCACCCCAAGTGGCTGTCCCTGCACCTTCGGGACCACCCTTAGAGGATCTTGTCAAACAAATGGCTGTCAACAATCTTCAGTTCCAACAAATGACCGATTCTAGCATTCAGACCTTGCACACACAGATGGAACGACTTGCTACTCAAATAAATGCCATGCAATCCCAAGGGTCAAACCAACTTCCAGCCCAAACAGTTGTCAATCTGAATGGTCCTAATGCTAATGTCGGTGCAATTTCTTTGAGATCTGGAAAGGTTACAGAACCAGCCCCTGAAAAAAATAAAAAATTATTGAGGTAACATCTGAACCTTCTCCTTCTGGATCTGTTTCACCTGAACTTTCCTCACCTTCTTTTGTTATGGTGGAAACTGAAAAAATTAAAGAAAAGAAGTATGTTCCACCAGTTCCCTTCCCACATAGAGTTATGAAAAATAAAATAATTGAGGAGGGAGAGAGAGAGAAAGATAGATATTGGACGTTTTTCGAAAAGTCACGGTAAATATTCCGCTTCTTGATGTAATTAAGCAGGTTCCTAAGTATGCTAATTTTCTGAAGGATTTGTGTACCAACAAGAGGAGGATTAAGGGAAGTGAAAGAGTCAACTTAGGAAGAAATATTTCTGCTTTTATTCAGCCCAAACCTTCATCCGAAAAGGTTGTAGGCGAGCAAAATGTTTCAGCCCTCACTACTCAGGTTCTGCCACAAAAGTAGAAGGATCCAGGGACATTTGTTATTCCTTGCACCATCGGGAATAGTAAATTTGAGAATTGCATACTTGATTTGGGAGCGGGCATTAATGTTATGCCTCTTTCTATTTATAATAACCTTTGTCTTGGTCCTTTGCAGCATACAGGTTTAATCATTCAATTGGCGAACAGGAGCAACACTCGCCCCGTCGACGTAGTCGAAGATGTCCTTGTTCAAGTTAAAGATTTGATTTTTCCTGCTGATTTTTATATTCTGGACATGGAAGGAGAAACAAAATCCAGCAGAGCTCCCATCATTTTAGGAAGACCGTTCATGAAAACGGAAAAAATAAAAATTGATGTTAACGATGGAACCATGTCCATGGAATTTGGTGACATTATCGCAAAATTCAACATTTTTTATGCCATGAAACATCCCCTGGAGGAGAATTCCATTTTTCACATTGAGTTAATCTCTAGATTGGCTGATGACACTTGTTCTAAATTATGTTCCATTAATTTTCCATCTTTATCTGGATTTGATGATGTTTACGTGTGTTCTGATCGTACTGACAATAACTTGTGTGTTGTGTGTGCTGAGATTGATGATGCCTTGCAGGCTGATGTGTTTCCTACAGGTGAAGTTGTTATTGATGAATCTATTTTTGCAGCTGATGCCCTTGACATCCTTGCTGCCCCAAACACTCCATCCATAGAGCAGCCCCCGTCCTTAGAGCTGAAACAACTCCCTGAAAACCTGAAATACGCTTATTTCGTTTTGAAGAAGCATAAGAAAGGAATTGGATGGACCTCATATGATATTTATGATATTATTCTGTCCATGTGTATGCATAGGATCTCACTTGAAGATGTAGCAAAAGCGGGGAGGCAGCCCCGTAACCTTTTGATCCTTGATGTTATGAAAGATGATATCATGTTCACGTGTCCATTTGACACTTTTACTTTTAGAAGAACATTCTTTGATCCAGGAATAAAAAGTAAAGGTACTCATAAAAATTGCAAAGTAAAATGACATTGCCTCAAGCTATTCCATGAGAGTCCCACGTTAGAAGAGGAAACTATAAAAGAGCTCTCGTTGGGAAAAGCTACTTATGCAATCATCTATCCGCCTTGATTCCTCGGGTGTGTTCTTTCCTCTCTCTTCTCTCTTATTTTATGCTTGTTTCTTTCATTGAGGACAATGTGTGTTTTAAGTGTGGGGGAGGGAATCATTTATTTGTTTTGTTTTCTTTGCTTTTGTTCTCTGTTTTCTTGTTTTGTTTTCAGTTATAAAAAAAATATGCATCTTTTTGAAAGTTTTGGGTTATAGATTAATCTGAGGTTAGTTGTGGAGACTTGGGAAAAGTTCACAAGATCGATATCGTCTTAACACTGTAAGTCTCACGCATATGGAAGTTAATTTGAATTTTTATTATGACGTAGCCTTGAATTCTCATCTTTTAATAGCTCTTGAGTAGTTTATTTCAGCAGTCAGCACCATCTCACACGCACTCTACGCATGGAAGCCGATGAAAATAAGTGTGTGATCCAAGTTTTATTTGAAAGAAAAAAAGGAAAGAAAAAGGAATGCGCCTTCTATGTTTGGTGACCCTCACCCAGTCATTTAACCCAACGGTCGTAGAACCTATAAAAAAAAGTTGATAATAAGACTCGTTGTTAGTTGGTCCAGCGGTTTCTGGTGCTGAATTTGGTAGGGCGGATTACAGTCTGATCCCCCGTAACTATAACCGAGTAAGCAAAGGGTTATGCCACATAAGTACCAAAACCCGGTGCAAAAAGGATCAGAGTCACTAACTGGTCGCCTTACTATGAGTGTGTGGAGATAACAGGCTTAATGTGATTGCATCTGAATGAAAAAGAGCAAAAAGAAGGATGAGTAAGTTAGACTTTGGCATAATAATATGATTCGAATTGGTTTGTATATTCAGGAGATAAGATTAGTGTTCCTATGATATCCTTAGTGTGCAAGATTAGTACTTATTGATGCAATCTTAACCGAAGAAGAGTTTGTAGCCTAGAATGAGTAGTTGATGATGTTGTTGTGTTTCTTTTGATTTTTTTTTGCTCAAAGTGTAAAAGTTCAAGTGTGGGGGAATTTGATTAGTGCATTTTGATGCACATTTTTCCATGATTGTACTTATGCATTTTCATGGTTTGTTTAGCTTATTTTTGTATTTTATAGTGTTTTTCTATTTTAGTTTATTTCTACTCTTATTTGATTTTCGCACTTTATTTTCAGCATTAGCAGTCTGCACGAATAAATTCATAATTTGAGCTACAGAAGTCGGAATGAGGCGTGCTACCAGTCGTTGGAAAAGCTGAGAGAAAGAGCTACGATTTTCATTCAGAAGTCGAGAGCTGAATCAGACTGTAGCAGGGCCATAAAATTCATTGAAGTTGCAGCATTTTATATTTAAGTTTTTGGTCATTTGTTTTGGGCCTGGGTTATGTTTTTGACCTAGTTGGGTTATGAACTAAATCCTTGTCTTTGCTATACCTAGCAGTCGCTATAGTAATTTAGTTTTTGGACCTTTTCATTATTGAAAAAAAAATACAGTTTGCTTTTACGCTTGAATGAAGAACTAATCATCCAGAGTTAATCTACTGTAATCGTGTTCCGATGCTTTGAGGTTTTTAACTTATCAATTCAATTTCATTTCTATTTTATGAAATTGCATTTGCTTAATCTGTTATTTCATGGAATGTCTTGATTAAATTCGTATGATTGTATTCTTAATCTTTAATCATTGTTTACGTCGCTTAGTCATTAAATCGCATTTTATATCGTGTTTTCTTAATTCACGATTGTATTAATCCGTTTGCTTAATTCAGAATGGGAATTCAATCTATTTTATATCTATTGCGCTTGTCAATTGGTATTGAAATCGAATAGAGGTCGAAGCCGCTTAGGGAATTGGTAAGGTAAAAACCAATGATTAGCAGGAACCTGGAAATAGTAGATCGACTTATTTTTATAATCACTTATTTTAATCACTTATTTCGTGTTATGAATCAATCCTAAAACCAACCCCCCATTAGATTTCTATTAGTTAATAATAAAATCAAGAATCCTTGTGAAACGACACTGGAGCCATTGTCGCTATACTGCATCGAGGGACTACAATCTTTTATCGAGGGTCTTTTGCTAAAACGCCCATGTTCGAGGGACATGACTAATTTCCGATAGGAAACAAGTGAGATTACCCTAAGGGTGCGTGTGTGCAAAGTGTGTTTGATTTCATGCATTTAGTCTTGATTAGGGTGATCTATTTCATGTCTTGCCATACACGTCCTAATTACTAGCATTATATTTGAAAAGCGATAAATTGCGGAAATATAAAGTCCTACGCTATTACAATATTTAGGGATGGGGATACAAATTTACAAATGGGGGGTTATAAGAATTTAAATCCTATTTAACTATTACAACCATATTGAAATGTACCATGCAAGAAAGAAAAAGGATTTGTTTTTTAAAATGGTTTTTCGTCTTAATGAATAATAAAAAAAAGGAAATAAATTAAATTTAAAAAAAGGGAAATATTTTTTATGTCTGTTTTTTATATATTAATAAAAGGGATGTTAATGCTAAAAATGATAAAAAGGAAAATAACGAGAGAAAAGAATCAGCATGTTGCTGAAAGCAAAACAAATGGGATCAGAAACTCTGATGCTAGGCGCGCAGTGGTTCAGAAAGAAGCGTCAGAAGTTCTGGATTGATACACTCTGAGGTCCTGTAAGACATGTTAGAGGGAAAACACAAAAGTTCTGGGTGGCTATGTGTTGAACTTCTGAGTGTTAGAATAATGAGAAAGTCTTAGAAGTTCTATGTATTAAAACAGTGAGGAGAACTCAGAAGTTCAGTATGTGCTAAGACAATGAGTCAACATCAGAAGTTCAGTGTGTGTTAACAGCGAGTGAACATCAGAAAATCAGTGTGTTTAAACAGTGAGTGTAAACATCAGAAGTTCAGTGCATTATCAGCGTGTGAAAATTAGAAGTTCTAAGTGTTAAAACAGTGAGTGGAAACATCATAAGTTCTATGCCACATTTCAACTCTTTCCTCATATTAATCAGCACATCAACAATTTATTCAGTTCTAAACAAACAACAAATCAGAAGGATAAAAACACAACAGTTTATAGAATTTCTAATCCTAAATCTGAGCCTATCCCTAATCAAGAAGTTCTTATCCACAGTTTTTTCTGCTTATGCAATGATATGGACAACATTAATAATGTGATACTTACATATTAATGATGTTCTGAATGAAAAGATACAGAGTCAGAAAGACTTACCTTGAATTTGGAACGTGTGTTTGGAACTTGAACTGCTGGCTTCAGATGTTCTAGAGCCAGCAAGAGCAACGGAAGAGAAAATGCCAAGTTCTTTGGTTCAAAGGGAAGAATAAAGGTTTGGTTTTCTGTTTGGGAATTCTGAATTTTTTACGAAGGTTTCACAATTTTCTTTTCTCTCCTTTGACGATTCTCTCTCTCCAACAGCCAACCCCTTGAACGTGTGATGAAGCAAATTATTTATAGATGGGTTTGCTATGGTTTTGAGGGGAAAACAAATGGGATTCAAACCTTTTTGGTATACTGTTTCATTGCTTTTTAATCACAGTTTTCGTATGCTAATTTGGTGAAAATATAGGGTTTGAGAAAAATGCAGGCGTGGACTGGATCAACAGCAATTTGGAGTGTTGTGGCAGCTGGTTGCAGGACTGTGCTATAGTAGTGCAGCAAGCTGTTCAAACAAGGTTTTGGGGTTTTGTGATGTTCTGATCGAAGAAGACCAGAATGAAACTCGAAGGGTGATGCTCTGATCGAAGCATATGCTGAAGAGTCATGTTCTGATTGAAGAACTATGTTCTGAACCATGTTTGCAACTTCTGACTGCACTTGCGTGGAGGCTGGCTCAGAAGTTCTGAAGTATCATATTCTCTTAACACTTAGAAAATTTTTTAAATGTTTAGAAATTTGATTTTTTCAAAGTAATTTCTGACTTCTGATTTTTTGATGAACCAATTTCATGTCTTGATGAAATATAGTTTTTGAAACTTGATTTGATCTAAAAGTCAAAGTTTGACTTTTCAATATGCTTTTGACCATTTTGCCCTTGTGGATGATTTTCTTGAAAAATTGTAATTTAATACTTGAAACTTGATAGAAGCAAACCTGAGAGCCCAGGATGATCCTTTGAGAAATGAGAGGGAAAATTTTGGGGTACAACACTAAGGTATCTCAAAGACACTTTCGATTATGGCATTTTGTTTCCTACAGCTGATAAAGGAAAATAATGCAAGTTAGTGGGATACACTGATTCGAGTTGGTGTAGTGATGCTGAAGATCGAAAGTCAACAACATGATATGTGTTTATGCTAGGTGGTGAACCTGTTGCTTGGAATTCAAGAAAGGAACCAGTAGTGGCATTATCATCATGCAAAGCAGAATACATAGCTGCTTCTCTTTGTGCATGTCAAGCAACTTGGATGGTGAACTTGGTCGAAGAGATAACAGGGAAAGATCATGGAGAAATTACCATGAAGATCGACATCATGTCAGCTATCAATCTGGCGAAGAACCCAATAGCACATGGTTGAAGTAAGCACATCGAAATAAGGTTTCATTATCTTCGAGAGCAGGTAACAGATGGGAAGATGAATTTGGAACACTGTAGAACTGAGAATCAGATTGCAGACATCATGACGAAGGGAGCGCAAGTCGGCGTATTCAGAAGGCTAAGAGTCATGATGAATATAGATATTTTAGACATAATGAATTAGGTGGTGTGTTAAATTGTAATTCATAGTTTCGAAAAGATTAGATTTGTTTAGATTTAAATAGATTTGATTTAAGTCTAGAATAGATTAGATTTGATTGAGTAACAAAATAGATATTTTGGGCTTTGCGCTTAGGGTGCAAGCTCAGTTATAAATAGAGGGAGTAACCCCTATTTTTGTAAGAAAGTCAAGCAAGTCATTCACAGTATTTTACAGGATATGTGTTTATGCTAGGTGGTGAACCTGTTGCTTGGAATTCAAGAAAGGAACCAGTAGTGGCATTATCATCATGCGAAGCAGAATACATAGTTGCTTCTCTTTGTGCATGTCAAGCAACTTGGATGGTGAACTTGGTCGAAGAGATAACATGGAAAGATCATGGAGCAATTACCATGAAGATCGACATCATGTCAGCTATCAATCTGGCGAAGAACCCAATAGCACATGGTCGAAGTAAGCACATCGAAATGAGGTTTCATTATCTTCGAGAGCAGGTAATAGATGGGAAGATGAATTTGGAATACTGCAGAACTGAGAATCAGATTGCAGACATCATGACGAAGGGAGTGCAAGTCGGCCTATTCAGAAGCCTAAGAGTCATGATAAATATAGATAGTTTATACACAATGAATTAGGTGGTGTGTTAAATTGTAATTCATAGTTTAGAAAAGATTAGATTTGTTTAGATTTAAATAGATTTGATTTAAGTCTAGAATAGATTAGATTTGATTGAGTAACAAAATAGATATTTTGGGCTTTGCGCTTAGGGTGAAAGCCCAGTTATAAATAGAGGGAGTAACCCCTATTTTTGTAAGCAAGTCAAGCAAGTAATTCACAGTATTTTACAGGATATGTGTTTATGCTAGGTGGTGAACCTGTTGCTTGGAATTCAAGAAAGGAACCAGTAGTGGCATTATCATCATGCGAAGCAGAATACATAGCTGCTTCTCTTTGTGCATGTCAAGCAACTTGGATGGTGAACTTGGTCGAAGAGATAACAGGGAAAGATCATGGAGAAATTACCATGAAGATTGACATCATGTCAGCTATCAATCTGGCGAAGAACCCAATAGCACATGGTCGAAGTAAGCACATCGAAATGAGGTTTCATTATCTTCGAGAGCAGGTAACAGATGGGAAGATGAATTTGGAACACTGTAGAAATGAGAATCAGATTGCAGACATCATGACAAAAGGAGCGCAAGTCGGCGTATTCAAAAGGCTAAGAGTCATGATGAATATAGATAGTTTAGACACAATGAATTAGGTGGTGTGTTAAATTTTAATTCATAGTTTCGAAAAGATTAGATTTGTTTAGATTTAAATAGATTTGATTTAAGTCTAGAATAGATTAGATTTGATTGAGTAACAAAATAGATATTTTGGGCTTTGCGCTTAGGGTGCAAGCTCAGTTATAAATAGAGGGAGTAACCCCTATTTTTGTAAGAAAGTCAAGCAAGTCATTCACAGTATTTTACAAGATATGTGTTTATGCTAGGTGGTGAACCTGTTGCTTGGAATTCAAGAAAGGAACCAGTAGTGGCATTATCATCATGCGAAGCAGAATACATAGTTGCTTCTCTTTGTGCATGTCAAGCAACTTGGATGGTGAACTTGGTCGAAGAGATAACAGGGAAAGATCATGGAGCAATTACCATGAAGATCGACATCATGTCAGCTATCAATCTGGCGAAGAATCCAATAGCACATGGTCGAAGTAAGCACATCGAAATGAGGTTTCATTATCTTCGAAAGCAGGTAACAGATGGGAAGATGAATTTGGAATACTGCAGAACTGAGAATCAGATTGTAGACATCATGACGATGGGAGTGCAAGTCGGCCTATTCAGAAGGCTAAGAGTCATGATGAATATAGATAGTTTAGACACAATGAATTAGGTGGTGTGTTAAATTGTAATTCATAGTTTCGAAAAGATTATATTTGTTTAGGTTTAAATAGATTTGATTTAAGTCTAGAATAGATTAGATTTGATTGAGTAACAAAGTAGATATTTTGGGCTTTGCGCTTAGGGTGCAAGCTCAGTTATAAATAGAGGGAGTAACCCCTATTTTTGTAAGCAAGTCAAGCAAGTCATTCACAGTATTTTACAGGATATGTGTTTATGCTAGGTGGTGAACCTATTGCTTGGAATTCAAGAAAGGAACCAGTAGTGGCATTATCATCATGCGAAGCAGAATACATAGTTGCTTCTCTTTGTGCATGTCAAGCAACTTGGATGGTGAACTTGGTCAAAGAGATAACAGGGAAATATCATGGAGAAATTACCATGAAGATCGACATCATGTCAGCTATCAATCTGGAGAAGAACCCAATAGCACATGGTCGAAGTAAGCACATCGAAATGAGGTTTCATTATCTTCGAGAGCAGGTAACAGATGAGAAGATGAATTTTGAACACTGCAGAACTGAGAATCAGATTGCAGACATCATGACGAAGGGAGCGCAAGTCGGCGTATTCAGAAGGCTAAGAGTCATGATGAATATAGATAGTTTAGACACAATGAATTAGGTGGTGTGTTAAATTGTAATTCATAGTTTCGAAAAGATTAGATTTGTTTAGATTTAAATTGATTTGATTTAAGTCTAGAATAGATTAGATTTGATTGAGTAACAAAATAGATATTTTGGGCTTTGCGCTTAGGGTGCAAGCTCAGTTATAAATAGAGGGAGTAACCCCTATTTTTGTAAGCAAGTCAAGCAAGTCATTCACAATATTTTACAAGATATGTGTTTATGCTAGGTGGTGAACCTGTTGCTTGGAATTCAAGAAAGAAACCAGTAGTGGCATTATCATCATGCGAAGCAGAATACATAGCTGCTTCTCTTTGTGCATGTCAAGCAACTTGGATGGTGAACTTGGTCGAAGAGATAACAGGGAAAGATCATGGAGCAATTACCATTAAGATCGACATCGTGTCAGCTATCAATCTGGCGAAGAACCCAATAACACATGGTCAAAGTAAGCACATCGAAATGAGGTTTCATTATCTTCGAGAGCAGGTAACAGATGGGAAGATGAATTTGGAATACTGCAGAACTGAGAATCAGATTGCAGACATCATGACGAAGGGAGTGCAAGTCGGCCTATTCAGAAGGCTAAGAGTCATGATGAATATAGATAGTTTAGACACAATGAATTAGGTGGTGTGTTAAATTGTAATTCATAGTTTCGAAAAGATTAGATTTGTTTAGGTTTAAATAGATTTGATTTAAGTCTAGAATAGATTAGATTTGATTGAGTAACAAAATAGATATTTTGGGCTTTGCGCTTAGGGTGCAAGCTCAGTTATAAATAGAGGGAGTAACCTCTATTTTTGTAAGCAAGTCAAGCAAGTCATTTACAGTATTTTACAAGATATGTGTTTATGCTAGGTGGTGAACATGTTGCTCGGAATTCAAGAAAGGAACCAGTAGTGGCATTATCATCATGCGAAGCATAATACATAACTGCTTCTCTTTGTGTATGTCAAGCAACTTGGATGGTGAACTTGGTCGAAGAGATAACAGGGAAAGATCATGAAGCAATTACCATGAAGATCGACATCATGTCAGCTATCAATCTGGCGAAGAACCCAATAGCACATGGTCGAAGTAAGCACATCGAAATGAGGTTTCATTATCTTCGAGAGCAGGTAACAGATGGGAAGATGAATTTGGAACACTGCAGAACTGAGAATCAGATTGCAGACATCATGACGAAGGGAGTGCAAGTCGGCGTATTCAGAAGGCTAAGAGTCATGATGAATATAGATAGTTTAGACACAATGAATTAGGTGGTGTGTTAAATTGTAATTCATAGTTTCGAAAAGATTAAATTTGTTTAGATTTAAATAGATTTGATTTAAGTCTAGAATAGATTAGATTTGATTTGATTGAGTAACAAAATAGATATTTTGGGCTTTGCGCTTAGGGTGCAAGCTCAATTATAAATAGAGGGAGTAACCCCTATTTTTGTAAGCAAGTCAAGCAAGTCATTCATAGTATTTTACAATTGCAAAGTGAATAAGAAAGTTTTCACAGTTTGTGAGCAGAGAGAAACTCTGTAGAAATTATTTGTCTTGTCTTCTTTCTTTGTTTATCTCATAATTAAATTGTCATTGTGATAGAAATTCATCATAGATATTTGATAGATTTCCAACATCAACGTGCATATCATCATAAAGTGCTTATTTATTGTTTGTTAACAAGAAACAAAATAGAAGTGGCTGAAAAATCATATTCATCTAAAGACTTACTCAGTTCTTCAAAGGTTATATCCATTATCAAAGTCATAGATTCAAAATTCTATGTTATCATTGTATGAATAAATGTTTTTTAAATCGAATCAAATGAACCAGTTTAAACGGTTAAATCCAAAAATGACAATCTGTTTGATTTGCATTATATTATAATCTGGTTGAACTGTGGTTGGTTTAATATCTTTTTAATTTTACGTTTTTAAAAAAAATTATTACTTATTTATTTATTTATCATCTAGTTCGATTTAGAAGAAAAGAAACTAAGGCAATGCGTGTAAACTTGTGACTTGCACAAGAAGTCAAGAAGTAAATGCTGACATATTACATAAACAATTTGATGATGATCGAGAAAACCATGACTCAGTAATTGCATTTCAATCAACAATTGACAATGTATATGGTTACATTTTTTTAAAGATTGAAGTATTTCTAACAAACCATTTTAGACTGTTGTATTTTTTATGTAATAATTTCTAATTAATTAATGTTGTTTATTTATAAATTTCTGAGATTTATTTATGAGCAGGCCATTGTTATGCAACTAACTTATGACTACAATAATTTCTTTTCATGGTTAAAGCATGAAGAAGTTATAAAATAATAATCATATACAGTTTACTTGAGTGGGTCCAGGTTTAGAATCTCAGAAATTAACGGGAAGAATTTGATCAATTGTGCTAGTTATCATAGGTGTCTTAGCACAAGAAAGAAATTATTCAACATACATATGCTATCTGATCTAGCCTGATCAGAGTTAGATCGTCACAGTTGACTTCGGGTTGAGCTTGAATGAGATGGGGGTACCTGCAAGACACTCTGATGGCAAAATGAGAAGCGGAATGAGCAAACAAGTATGAGTTTTAGGTGTGAATGAATGAATACCTGACCCTCTCATGAGAGAGGATATTTATAGCCCACAACGATGGGCCAAGGTCCCCACTATTGGGCCACGCAGAGGCCCAATAACGGAAACTGTCAGGGTTTACGTGAGTATGGAGTCCAGCAAGTGGACCCCTCCTGGTCAACTGCTCTGCGAGAATATGGCTGGACCCGAGATTCCCAGAAGGCAGTTTGGTATGTTTGTTGAGAGGTGGTGGGCCACGTCCCCCAACGGTTGGATGGGGAGGTGCCCCACAATCCCTAACTTGGGTTGTCTTTGAGCCTTTCGCTCGTAGGACAAGTGTAGGTCCAGTCCAGATCACTATCAATATCAATACTATTGCTAAAGCTTGAAAATACTCATTAACTGAGAAAGTTTTTTTTCCACGCACACAAAAATTTGAATACAAAATTTATACACACACTCATAAAAGAAAAAGATAAAAAATAAAAATAATTAAATAATATATTTTTATAATATTTAAATGATATATATTTTTATGTGTGTACACTCAAATGATAATTTGCTAGGATTGTGACCAAACTATCATTTCTCCATTCACATAAGAGATGTTAAGAGATGCAAGGGGACAGGGGAGCGGAACTAGCCAGATATACTTGTAATTTAAACTGTAATAGCATTAAAAAACCCTTAAGTAAGATATGTTTGTAATTTAAGTGATGACGAAGTGTCAAAATGAGTTAATCTATATGGATTAGTTCACCGGACTCAAAAATTATAGGATTTGGGTTTTAAAATTAGAGTTTATATTTTTTTTAAAATTTTTAACTCAACTCTAAAAAACCCGCTATTGATTAGGGTTAACTCATATTGACCATAGATACCTGTTAGGTTCGCATATCTATAAATTTTTAAAAAAAATTATATTAATATTTATAGTCTTATTCAAAAATAATACATTGATTTTTCTCACTTTACTAAATTTTATCTCTATTCTGTTTAATCTTCCTCTTTTAGATATTATATTGATATAACCAATACTCTTTTACCATATTCTATTGGTTTTTCTCTTATGTTAAATATTCAAATATCATTTTATACAATTTAATATGTATTGTATTTAAAAATACATTATAATATTTTAAAAATATATTATGTTTGCAATAATATAATTTTTAATTTTATTTATAATAAATATTATAGATTTTTAATTTTAATTTTTTAAAATAAAAAATATGTTCATAGTCGGATAGTCCAAAGTCTATATAAGACCGGACTCGAGAAGTAATTCTCGAGTCTATATTAAAATAAGATTTTTTGACTCAAACCTAAAAAATCAAAGCCCCGCTAGGACCGACCATTTAAAGTCAAACAGCATTAAAAAACTGATTTAATAATACAGAACTATAATTACTTCGTAACGATGGAGGTAGGCACATTTACAGCTACTCTATAGTTACACGTGTAGACACATTTGACCGATCTGCATAAACAAATGTCATGTTTGTTGTTTGAAATTTACATTTCTATTTACTTTTTGTATAATGAGAGTGACCAAGAACACGAACTATGTAAAACATTTTCTCTAAAAAAACAAATCTAGTTCCATCTGTGTTGTAGTAGATTGTGAGCTAAGGCTGCGGCACTCTTATTGTCACATAAAGCAATGGGGGTAGAGAAATAAACACTAAGCTCACTAAGAAAGGATTGAAGCCACATGCTTCCAGTGCCATGCTTCAATGTTGTTTCTTAGCTTTTAGCTGATCGTGCCATGCTTCAATGTTGTTTCTTAGCTTTAGCTGATCGTGCCATGAATTGATACACCTTGTTTGTTGAAAATGCTTATTATATTAAGTTTGGTAATTGTGACATATTATAGCCTATAGTGCCTTCACTGTGGATTTTCATGTCACTACTGGTACTACTTTTCAATTGGTTCATTGAAAGAAGCGTATTCATTCCAACACATAGAAAGATTACTAATTGACAAAGATGAGGCTATCAATTCAAGAACCAGTTTAAGTATACCACACTAGAATAAGAAGACGAGGCAGAAAAGAAAATGCAAATCAATCCCCAGGTTGCGCGACTTCTACACAATGGGTCAATTTCCAACATATCCATATTTGAAAAAGCACGGGATGCAGCCGTGAGCATTTGTAAGTGCTTGATGGTAGTTACAATTAGGAGACAACTAGTAACAGAATTGCCTAATTGCAATCATGATCAGAAAGTTAATACTGAGAGTCATTTGTTAGGAGTCTGTGATTGCAAGATGTATATTGGAATTTCTGGTGCTCAATCAATTGCTGTCTCCATTATCATAAGATTCACAACACAGGTAGGGATAAAACCTATAAGCCCAACTTTTATAAAATACATATTTGATGTCATCACTTATAATTTAATTAAAAAACATGCTGTTAGAGTTTGAGGTGTGCACGAAACATAAAGCTTGTAGCAGATCACATAGAAGGGCAGCTAGGGAGGATATATCCCAGTGAACGTAGAAGCACAAAACCAACGCGGCAGTACCAGAAGACACCTCAATATAAAAGAAAAGCATATATTTTAGCAAGATTCGGAACAATTTTTAACAAACTAGTAAGCAACTACTCTTAAAAAACCGTTTTACCTGCAACAAAACTAGACGAATTCGGTGTAGATAAACATAACACAAGCCATTAAATCAAGAAAGTAACTAAACCATTTAGGGTAGAAGCTCGGGGCACTGCCCAACAAACAGATGTGTACTGCAGTTGAAAACACTAGATTAACAATATCTCGTTATCTTCGGAACAGTTGCAATTACTGACTTTTAAAAAATCAACTTCTGCTTCGAGGTGCATCCCTTATCCCATTTCTGCACAATATGGACATCATCACATTTCAGCGCAAATGCTTAGTAATAATACTTATAGCAGAAATAATTAGAAACTCAAAGTTGCATACTCATGCACCTTAAACTTGCATATTTGTTTCAAGTTACAAAATTATATTCCTTGGAATCATATTCCCGGGATTATTATTTCCATGAATAATATTCCTATGCATGTGTTTGACCAAAAATTAGATTTCCAAGGAATGTTTATGAACTAAATTTAATTAAAAAATTATAAAAATAAAATTAAATGTGAGCATTAGTGGGAAGTTGGAGTTAGTTGGAATTTATTCCCATGGGAATGTTGGGTTCCCACCCTTTAACATCGGAATAACAATGGAAGAAATCATGTGTAAAATAAATTCTGGGAATAAAAAGTACCCCGGAACAATTTTTAAAAACTTGAAACAAATATAGGATTAATAGATTTCCAATATTATATTCCCAGGAATGTTATTTTGTTACTTGAAACAAACACACCCTAAGAGTTGACACACAACTTATACATCTTAAAAGTTTGTATACTAAAAGATGTCACAATACGACTTATGCATCTTAAGGTTGTATACCAAAAAATCAAACAAGTAAATATTCCGGGCCCTACTATGGACATCAGATTTAGTTTTCGTTCCTCTGTGCTGCTGACAGGCATATAGAGGCAAGATACCATAAATTTAGAGCAAACACAAGTTTTTTTTGTAAAAGGGGACAAACGGAGAAGAGGAGAAAATGCCAGAGCATGAGACTCTCTTTATAACCTAAGAGCACTTCAATAGAAATTAGACTTGAGAAAAGATATAAAAAAAAGAAAGAACATTCAAAAAAGTATTAACATTAAAAAAGATATCAAGAAAAGAAATCAAGATATCCATCTAGTTGAAAGAAAGCACAAGTTTAAAACATGCAAACATCAAGTGATACCAAGTTAAATCCAGGCAGAGAGAGATGGAACCTCACCCGTTAGCATGTGCTACGGCCTCCCGTCCACGGTAAGGAGGGGGTGACCTGCTGAAGCTGCGGCGACGGGGTGAAGGGCTGCGACGACGAGGAGAAGGGCTTCGTCGTCTAGGGGACCGCTCACGAGGACTGTAACTCCTGGAACATATCAATTAAAGGTGTGAAAATGAAACACTTAATTTAAACATGTGTAAAACAAATATTACCACCAAATCATGAAAAAAGGAAATGACTCTGCTCAAGAAACTAGTTATGGCCAGTCACAAAAAACAAAGGAACGGTGTCATTTTTTTTGTGAACCCAGGAAGAATGGCATGTAGTTTATTTTCAACAGAATAAAACCATATAGCAATCTCACCTTCGCCCATAACTTGGGCTCCTACGCAATCGAGGTGGACTGCGGCTCCGACGTCTTCCTCCCCCTCCACCACCACGAGAAGAATGACACTCGCGAGCAAAATGACCAGGTTCACCACACTCATAACATTTCAAATCAGAACCACCCCCACCAGACCGACCACGACCACCACCTCCGCCACCTCTTCCTCCTCCTCCACCTCCAGTTTTAGAGTTGTGAGAAAGCTCTACCCTCCAACCATTCTTACCTGTTCCAGGTGGAAAAATATCAAATAGAGTGGAAGGAAATACTAATCCCTATTTTAGAATTCAAACAAAAAGCACCCCTACCAAAAATAAAACACTGCTGAAAATTTTCAAAATCCATACCCAAAATATTTGATATTTGTGAAAAAGTAAGACTCACAAAATATAATAACTCAAAAGTTCTTCTCAACATACCATCTAACTCTCGGATAGCATCCAGTGCGTCTCTGCGGTCATCAAAATCAATGAAAGCATAACCAGGAGGCCTCCTTGCAACCCACACACTACACAAACAACATTAAGATTCCATCAATTCAAAACCCAACTGCTAAGAAGAATTGAAAAATCACAAGTCTAAAATCTAAATGAAAAATATGAAACTACTTGGTGACCTAATTCACAGTTTCACAGTACAGTAATGCATAGATATCAACTTCAAGTATAGAAAAACTACTCAGTTACCTTCGTATAACTCCAAAAACATGGAAATCATCTTCCAGATCCCTCTCAGAAACTCGAGAATCCAGATTCCCAATGTACACGCGAGTCATTGTTTCAGCCAAAAAAAGCGAATCAGTAACCTACAATTAAAAAAGAACACGGATTCAATAATTAACAAAGGTTTTCAAGAATTCCAAGTAGGAAAAAAACCACGCGGATTGGAATTTCAATGAGAGGAGAATTAACGGGTTTGAATTTGAATATAGAACTACGAGAGAAGAGAAAATCGAACCTGAAGGAGATTCGGTGAAGATTGAAAAAGGAGGGATAAACCCTAGCAGCAGCAGCAGCAGTTTGTTTGTTCGGTGTTTTTGTAGGAACAGCTAACGTACACAAATTTTGAAACCGCATCCACTTGTTTGACTTTATTACTCACTCGGTAAGAAATTTGTTATTTTGGTTTTAATTGCATTCCTAGTCCACTGATTTGGCTTAATTGGGATTTTAATCTCCATTTATAAATTTGTTATTTTGGTTTCGATTTTTTAGATGTTTAAATTACGACAAGTGATGATTATTTAATAAATGATATTAGGAACTCATTTGGGACGGTGTTTTACGGTGGAAGAACGGATTTGAGGTTTTGCGTTTGTATTCGCACTTGTTCGGTTTAGCAAGAGTCGCCACCAACTTTTTATTTTATCCTACGGAAAGGTTAAAAAGCACAGGAAAAACCTTTTGAGATGTTTCGTGGGTTCGGGGGGTAGATTATGAAAAGGGAAGGTATTAGCACCATTTTCATCCATGGTTATCTATGGGCTCTTAGTTACTTGTTTTAGATCACTTGCCTTGATTTTCAGTTGCTTGAAATGGTGGTGTGTGTGTGTGTGTGTTTTTGAAAATGTTTTGAAAAAGATGCCTTGTCTAGGCAACCGTTGTAATAATTCTTTACTCGAATGTTTTACAAAGGTGTTTGTCTTTTCGAAAAGATGTTTCAATGTTTTTGAAAGTTGTTTTGAAAGTTTGTGTTGTGGAGTGGGTTTTTGAAAAGTAGGCAAGTGTGTTTTGCAAGTTTGATCAAGTAACTAAGAGTTGTCTACCCCTAAATTTACTCAAAGATTTTTCTCATATTTTAACCCTTTTAACAAAGTTGTTTCACCATTGTATTTGGTGAACAACCTTGCGTTAGGATGTTAACGGGACGGGCGTGGGTCATCGTATGGACCATGAATGCAATGGTGCCAAGTGTCTTTGGCAATTTGCTTTTAAGGGACTTGATCATTTTGTTTAGGCAACTTCGAAAGCGTCATCGAGGGACTATGATCATTTGATTTATTTTGTTTTGCCAAAGAAACTCAACATGCAAGCATGGCCCATTTTGGAAGGCAACGAGTGGGATTACCCTAGGGGTGCAAGTGTGAATGGTATATTGATTTTCATGCATTTATCTTTGTGTTAGGTTATCTAGCGGTTGATTTCGAATCTTCGCATACAAACCCTAATTACTATACAGTATATAGAAAGCGATAAATTGCGGGAATTTAAAGTCTAAGCTATTACAAATAAGTATCCGGGAATGGGGGTACAAATATTTACAAATGGGGATGAGTCTTGTCAGGATAGTAGTGTCCAAATGTTATTTACAACCAAATCGAATCGCATTCTCAATGTAAAATGTAGCAATGTATAAGCATAAAAGTAATGTATCGAAAGTATTTGTGAAAGTGTATGTGATTATTTACAAGTGATGCAAGATGTTAACTTAATGCAAAATTAAGTATTTTATTTATCTTTGGATTTTTGTTGATTATGTACAAACAAAGGTTTTAGTGAAAAGAAAGGAAAAATGTTTTAAGTTTAAGAAAATTAATGTTTATGTATTCTAGTTAATGTTTTATATACAAACAACAAAAAAGGTTTTATTAATAAAAAAAATGTTCAAACTTAATACGTCTAAGATTTTCATATTTTTAAGTATAATAAAATAAAAAGAAGCATCTAAGAAAGAAAAAAGGTTAAAGTATCATTTTTATTTAACAAACAAAAATAAAATAAATTAGTTTAAACTATAAAAAAAAAAAGAAAAAATAAAGTGATAAGTAAAAAAAGATATTAGTTTGTGTAAAGAAAAGGAAATGGGCTTAAAGGAAAAAGGGTGGCCCAAAATAAAGTTTGAAGGAGAATCAAAAAAGGGGGGACACGCCAGAAATAAGGGGGCACAGCGCCAGTTTTTCAGTTGGGCTTAAGGCAATTGGTTGGGGCAAGGCCCAAATACGTTTTTGCACATTTGTTTAGGGTTTGACTTTGTTGGTTCAGAAACAAAGGTTACAGAGGCGCTGCTTCCATCTTTCTTCGTTTCCTTCGTTCTCTTTGAGTCAGCCACTGACGTCCCCTACCGTCTCAGCTGACAGAACGCAACCTCCACTTCTTCCTCCTCAAGATCATTCAGGCCACGATGAAAAAAAGGTAGCCTTGTTTCTGTCTTAACGCATTTTTAGGGTTTTCCGATTTCCATTTTTGCACGTTTTATTTGTTCTGATTCCTTGATTATTATTATTTCTTGTGAGGCGTGAAAAGAAAAAGGAAAAGGAGATTATACCTTTGGAGGCTTTTGGAGACAAGGGGTGGACTGGAGGCATTTTTCAGGCGGCCGGAGGCGGAGGGAGTATGATGTTGGCTTGCTCTGGAGATCTGGTATTCGTATTTTGCTTTTTAGTTTGATGGTTTTATGATGAATATCTGAGAACCCTAGCTTATCTGTTTCTGAACACTTCTTTTCCTCTTCCGCTTGCTTGCTCTGATTGAGTTGCCTGATGTACTAACCCTGTGATGAAATCATTATAAGGGTCTTGTTGGTTTGAATGCTTCAGTGTTCTTGCTTCTGTCCTTTTTTCCTTTCTTGGCTTTGAGTGAGCTCATGTCTATGATGATGATGTCTGAATTTGAGATTGCCTGCTTTGTCCTTCTCTTTGTCTTTGAGTGAGCTTCTGATTGCTAATGATGTTGATTCTGAGTTGCCTTTGATATGCTTGCTCAATGATGAACTTAGGTTCTGAGAGATTGTTTGGATAAAGGCTTATGCAGGTTGAAGCTTCAGTTTGCAAGCTTGTTTCTACCAGCTTTGCTTTGGCTTCAAGGCAGTTTGACAGGTTATGAGTTTTTGCTTGCTTAGGCTTTATTGTTTTGGAACAGGCAGGATGTTTAGGCTTTGGACACAGGTTTGTAGTTGAATGTTTGTATGGATCTTTAGGCTTGGGCTTGTGTTACTGTAAGTTTGAACTTTGAACTCAGGCTTTTGTTGTTTTTGGTCTGAACAGTTTTGATTTGTGGGGGTTTAGGCCTCGTGTTTGAACAAGTTTAAGGCAGGTTTGAGAGTTTACAAGCTTTGAGGTTTGTGTCTTGAACCAGGTTTCAGGACTTTGGCTTGTTTAAAGCGGGTTAAGGCTTGAGGCAGGCTCTTTGTGTTATGCAACAGTTTGTAGGCTTGAAGCTTGTTTTGGAGGCAGGTTGTTTGTTGTTTCTGTTATGTGGTTCTTGTGTTTGTGATATTCTGCCTCTCCCTTTTTGTACTGGTATATCTTTGTTATATCTTTGTCCTTAAGCCTGTTGTACTGTAAGCCTCTTCTCTCTCTCTTTTCTCTCTCTATCAGAAAAAGCATTGTTTATTGCTTACTGTACTATTCTGCTCTGAAAAAGTGCTGGCTGGAAAGTGATGTAAATTTGAATATTGCTTGCATTGTATCTTTCCTCTGTGTACTTTCTTCTTTTTTCAAGATTTTCTGCATATCTCTTGACAGTTTTTGGACAGTTTAGTTGACATTGGACTTGGTTAGGCATTTTTCAATTTGAAATTTATGCAGTTCAGTTTGCCTTTGTGCATTGTTTGGCATATTCTGGACTGTTTAGTTTTCCTTTCCAAGTAGCTTGTGCATTTGGTTCAATTATGCAGCTTTGTACATTTTTATATTTGCAAATATAATTCCTTTCCCTCTTTGTGAACCAAGAATTTTCTTGTGATTTGCAGAGAGGGTGAATAAACTGATTCCGGCCAGTCACTTTTAATGATGAGTTTTTTTATGATTAACTGTCTGCCTTTTTATTTCATCTGCATTTGTCTTCTTTTCTTTTTCTTTGTTTTTGCAGATAAAAATTAATTGAGCAAAGGGGAGCAGCAGTGGAAGATGAAGACTTAGGAAACTTTAGGATAGCTTTATTTTATTTCCAATTATTTGTAATAACATTATTTGTAAATATTGTAAATGTATTCAAATAACATTTGTACTAATAATTAAAAATAAATAAAAAGCTCTTTTGTCAATTAATCTCTTCTAATTCTTCTTCAATTGTTTATTTAATTATTTATATTTCTTAAATTATAATAACTGGAAAATATCCAATAATTTTAACTTAGAAATGATAAATAATCAATAAACATCCGGCATTCCAAATAATCAAAAGTATTGCACAGTCAATCACAATAAATGCCCATATGTCCTTTCCTTTTACTGATTAAGCCAAACACCGCAAATTCTCAATTCAAATGCCTCAGCTTTTATCCCAGAGTAAATTGAAAAGAACTATAGAATTAATTCTTTCTGAGAATGCGCGCACAAACCCTAGTTCTTGATTTATTGTCAAAGAAGTGCATGCCTGATCAAACCCTGAGCCAAACTCAACCAAACCCTAATAATCTGCTTGAATTGTTCCAGAGTCCATGAAAATCCTAATTTGGATAGACTGATAAGAAAAAGTCTGTTTGACTGATTCTTGCGCCAATCTGAAAAGTCAGGGAAAACCCGAAGCTGTGATTTCTTGTGGAAAAATAGGAGGGCAAATTTTGGGGTACAACAGTTGCCCATGTTCAATCTTCTTGAACCTCAAGAGTTAGATTGGCAAGTTTGCCTTTCGCGACTCGAGGGTAAAAGGAGATTGGACACTAGAGTGCCCAAAAAAATTTGCACTCGGTGATGTGATGGTAGAGGGAATGGGCTTAAAAATGCCATTTGGTGATGGGCTTAGAGATTCCATCTAGGGATGTGACAGAATCTTGTCGGGGGATGGGCTTAAAGATGCCATCTGGAAGTTGTTGGTAGGAGGATGGGCTTAGAGATGCCATCTGGAAATGTTTGTTGAACTGTATGTCATTGGTGAGTGGATGAGTATCAGAAAGGTATCCATGTTTTGGAACATCTCTGAACTGGGGGTCTGAATAAGCAATAGATTGACATCCGTATCTGGAAGCATCCGTAAACTATTTTCAAAAGTCTTAAAGTTGAATAAGCAATAGAGCAGCATCCATGTTGGGAAGCGTCCGTAAACTGTTTTTGAAAGTTGAGTCTGAACAAGCGATAGATTAACATCCGTGTTTGGAGAATCCGTAAACTGTTTTCAGAAGTCGTGAAGTTGAATAGGAACCGGTGTAGGGTTTCCTGATGATGAGTCCGTGTAAAACTGCATCTGAATGAATCTGGAATAAGTATCAGAATGTCGCCATGTCTGGGTCACATCTGAACTATCTCTGGGTGAATCTGGAATAAGTGTCAGAGTGTCGCCATGTCTGGGTCACATCTGAACTATTTCTAGAAAGACTCTCAGAAGATGATGATCTTTGTCTGTCGACTGATCTTTCCTGAAAAGGTAAAGAGTTAATTGTATGCAATGTCATGATGCATGATGCAATGTATGTTATATCAATGTTTATGATATGAATGTGATGAATGCGCATGTAAGCTGATGAGCTGTCTTGCTGAGGATAGATGAATCCTGGATGGCTGGAGATAAAAGAATCTTGACTGCTGCCGGGGAAAGTAATTCCTTGACTGCTGCAGGGAATTGAAAATCCTTTGATCGTTGAAAATGAGAAGTCCTGGGACCGCTGTTGGGGAATCAGGAGCTTGGGTTGTATGCCAATCTACTGGGGATTCCTGTCTTGAGGAGATCTTCACTGGGGAATATCTGAATATCATGTGAGGAACTGAGAATGAGAGTCTTCATTCTGCTTGAGGATTGATAGTTGGAAGTTTTAGCTCTGTTGGGGACTGCAAGAATCTTTTGATTGCTACAGGTATTGATCTGGGATCTTGAAAAGGTTGGTCAAGGAGATACTGTCCTGGCTGGTTTCAGGTATTGATCTCTGACCTGAGAAAGAAAGATAGTTTTCCTGGCTTGTTACAGGTGTTGATCTTCAATCTCTTCATGTAGATGGTTTTCCTGGCTGGTTTCAAGTATTAATCCATAATCAGTCGTCCACAGATATTTTCCTGGCTTGCTACAAGTATTAATCTGGAACTTAAGAAAGGTTGGTCAAGGAGATGTTGTCCTGGCTAGTTTCAGGTATTGATCTCTGACCTGAGAAAGAAAGATAGTTTTCCTGGCTTGTTACAGGTATTAATCTTCAATCAGTTGTCCACAGATATTTTCCTGGCTTGCTACAGGTATTAATCTGGAACTTGGAAAGGTTGGTCCAGGAGATACTGTCCTGGCTGGTTTCAGGTATTGATCTCTGACCTGAGAAAGAAAGATAGTTTTCCTGGCTTGTTACAGGTATTAATCTTCAATCAGTCGTCCACAGATATTTTCCTGGCTTGCTACAGGTATTAATCTGGAACTTGGAAAGGTTGGTCAAGGAGATACTGTCCTGGCTGGTTTCAGGTATTAATCTCTGACCTGAGAAAGAAAGATAGTTTTCCTGGCTTATTACAGGTATTAATCTTCAATCAGTCGTCCACAGATATTTTCCTAGCTTGCTACAGGTATTAATCTGGAACTTGGAAAGATTGGTCAAGGAGATACTGTCCTGGCTGGATTCAGGTATTGATCTCTGACCTGAGAAAGAAAGATAGTTTTTCTGGCTTGTTTCAGGTATTACTCTTCAATCTCTTCATGTAGATAATTTCCTGGCTTGTTTCAGGTATTGATCCATAATCAGTCGTCCACAGATATTTTCCTGGCTTGTTACAGGTATTAATCTGGAACTTGGGTTATACGCCACTTTGAGAATGAGAATCTTCATTCTGTTGGGAGTCAGAAATTGGGAGTGTACCAATCTTCTGGGGTTTTAAGGATGAGAATCTTCATTCTGTTAACCGTTAACTGCTATCTGGTCAATCTCCAGGTTTCACAATAACTTATTGAGCTGCTATCCGGTCGAATCCGGGTTTCACAGCTTGTGTTAAAGACATACCACTATCTGGTCGATTCCAGGCTTCGTAGTATTCTTGACTGCTGTCTGGTCGTAATCCAGGCTTCACAGAGACTTGTATTGCTATCTGGTCGAAAATCCAGGCTTCACAATAACTTGTTGAGCTGCTATCCGGTCAAATCCGGGCTTCACGGCTTGTGTTAAAGATATACCACTATCTGGTCGATTCCAGGCTTCGTAGTATTCTTGACTGCTGCTGGTCGTAATCCAGGCTTTATAGAAACTAGTATTGCCATCTAGTCGTAATCCAGTTTTCACAATAACTTGTTGGGGATTAAACTATTATCCGGTTGAATCCGGGTTTCATAGCTTGCTCTGAGGGGATACCACTATCTGGTCGCAATCCAGGCTTTGCGGTAGTCTGACACTGTTATCCGGTCATAGTCCGGTCTTCACAATGTGCTGTAGAGATCAAGATACTATCCGGTCAAATTCGGGCTTCATAACTTGAATTCAGGAGATCCCACTATCTGGTCGTAATCCAGGCTTTGCGGTAGTCTGACACTGTTATCCGGTCGTAGTCCGATCTTCACAATATGCTGTAGAGATCAAGATACTATCCGGTCAAATCCGGGCTTCATAACTTGAATTCAGGAGATCCCACTATCTGGTCGTAATCCAGGCTTTGCGGTAGTCTGACACTGTTATCCGGTCGTAGTCTGGTCTTCACAATGTGCTGTAGAGATCAAGATACTATCCGGTCAAATCTGGGCTTCATAACTTGAATTTTGTGAGAATTTGATCTTTGACGACTGTAACTTCCAACAGGTGATGAAGGAATCTTTGATGTTGATCGTAACTTCTAGCATGTGATGAAGGAAATTTTGAACAACCTTGAGTTTGACATTCGAATGCCCCAAGTGATGGTGAGGGAGACTTGCCCCAGGTTAATTTGCAATTGAGAGATTTTGTTGAAACCTTGACTGGACTGCCCCAGGTTAATTTGAACTTTGAGAGATTTTGTTGAAACCTTGACTGGACTACCCCAGGTTAATTTGAACTTTGAAAGATTTTGTTGAAACCTTGACTGGACTGCCCCAGGTTAATTGGATGGTGACATGTCATGCCCCCTTGTCGATAGGAGATTTGTCAATGGAAGTTTCATCCTTCTTGAAGTGATTTTATTCACTGAGAGAGTTTTCGTTCCTCCGAACATTCGCTGTATGAATTTCTTTGCTGTCAAACAAATAACCATGTGCAAACAACGATATTCAAATAATGCAAAGTTTATGCTTGTCTCGAAGTTTTGAAAAATGCGTTTTTTAGCAGAAAACTTTTTATAAGACAAATTCAACACAAGATTTAGGGCAAAGCCTTACAGGAGTCAGGATACCTTTTGTAACAGTATGCTTTCGAACTAACCCGTGTTTCAATTAGGACTTTTGAAGGGTTATAACGTGGCTTGGTTCACGGTTTAAGAAACAAAGGATAAAGGCTCAAAGTATATTTGTACCCACCCGCTCTTCGTGATGTCCTTCAGTCCTAAACTCAGTTAATTATGCGTCGAACTCCATTTAAATTTGGAATGACCTTTTGGGTGATGGTTCACCAATTGAATTTATTGGGAAGGCAGTCATTGTCTCCTTTTTCTTTTGCAACATTTTTCATGTTGTTGAGGATTTATAATGACCTCTTTCTTTTTATTTGTTATCCCTAACTTTTGCCTGATTGTTCCTATTTTCGGGATTACAGTCAGCGGGATGCCCCAGCTTTCTTAAGCCTCCTTTGTAGGTTTTGACTTAGTGGGCTTTTCTCTTTTGAGAGATTGACTGCCTATGTGATAGGGAACCGTCACTGTCTTTTGATTCCAGAGGAATGCTTTTTGTCGTTCGTTGTGTTACGAACTGAGAGTCCGCGACTTCAATGCGCTTTTTTTTTTGAATTAACTGAGAGACTACCCAGCCCCAGGTTTAAATCAAAGGTTTCAATTTGTTTAGAACAGAAAACTCCTACTTCTTTGGCTCGAAGGGTTTGACTAGGGATTATCTTCCTTATAACTCCAGTGTTTGGGAATTGAAAGAAATGATTGTACATCATCAGCAAGGTCTGTTCAAAAGCATATTGTATGAGAATATGGTATTGTTTCGTCATCCTCCCTCTAAAGGCTTGCAGCTTTTTATCAAGAGTTAAATATCATAAAGAAAGCATAAGAGTAGTGAAAACGAATGGATGAATTCAAGACAAACATATGCAATGCATTAATGAAATAGAGTTTGACATCAATAGATAATTGTTTGAATAACAAAAGAAATTACAACTTTGAAAATTCAAATGAAGCAAAAGTCTCTCAGTTCGAGCTTCGTCATTTCAGGTGGAGCATCCAAAGTGGAAGATTTTCATCTCACCATCCGGCATGAATTCCAGCACTCCTTCGTCGATCAAATCTTGGATCTTGTTCTTCAGAGTCCAACAGTTGTCGGTGTCATGTCCAGGACCAAAGGAGTGGTACACACACCTTTCATTGGGGTGATAGGTAGGAGCAGAGGTGTTGGGATTCCGAGGAGGATCCCTTAAAGTAAGCAGGTTGACCTCCAACAGGCGTTTCAGTATCAAAGATGACGGTATCTCAGTCTCAGAGAAATGTCTTCCAGGTACATTTCGCTTGCGTCGATTACCCTGTTGATGTTGGCGAGGTTGTTGCTGGGCTTGTGACCCTGAAGCAAGCTGAGGAGCTTTTCCTTTGTCTTCTTGTCTCAAAGGAGGTTGAATGATGACCTGATCTTCAACCCTTAGTGTTTGCCCCACTTGGTCGTTTTGAAGCAGCTTGTTGATGAGGACCCTGAGCTCTTCTTGTCTTTGAGCTAAGTCTTGAATGAGAGACATCTGGCCCCCCAGCTGGATCTTTATTGTTGCCAACTCAATCTGCAGTACTTCCAACTGATCATTCTTGATGCCTCCTGGATTCCCCAAGACCATGCCCCTTGTGAGGAGAGCTTTTATCTCTTCTTGCCCCTGGGATAGGTTCAAGAACATCTCTTGCAGTTGAGCGTTTTGAGCCTGGATGCCCTTGATAGTCTGCTCCAGATCCATCTCTACTGAAATAAATAGTAGGAGAATAAGGAAACTTGAAAAGGAAAACCTGTTATGATGCAATGCATGATATGTGGATGCATGTTTTCAAGGATCTCTCGGGGTAAACACAAGAGAATGTTAGAGTTTGAACTTCGATCTTTGATTAGAGAACTTTGCACCGGTGGGTGTCTTTCCACGAGAATCAAGCTCACCATGTCAAGTGGGTCATAGCCCCTGATTCAAGTTGTTGCACTTGATCTTTGATGGCATTTTCTTAGAGGAGAAACCTCTTGCCTCTTGGTAGACGTCTGGTTCAACGTGACCCTGCATCAAAAGACCCTCAAGATCCTTGAAATGGTTATTGAAAAAATGCTATGGTATGATGTCATGATGTTATGTACATGTATGCAAAAACAAGCAAGTGTATATACAGGTAATCATATTCACACAAAGCAAACAAGTCCTTAGGTTTAGGCTTGCATGGGGTTGTAGGTAAGTACCCTCTTGAAGTTAGTTGGCTCATCCTGTCCTAAAATAGAAACCGGGTTCTAAGGAGCTCAATATCATTGGATTATTTTCTGTGTTCATTGTTTTGGTTTAGCCACTTAACTGGCGACCAAAATATTCCAAGAAAACAACCCTCAATGAGTGTAGTATCGAGTATCTACCAACTTCAGATTGTACCAAAGTCGGTCATCTCACTACCCCTAAAAAGGCTAAGATGGTCAATTAAGGTTCTAAGAGTTCGTTAGTGCTTCATGACATCACTCAGCGGCCCCGTACTCTCCTTGATTGAACTCAAGGGTTACCGGTACTCACAAATATGTCACACTAACATAGCTTACTGCTTCAACCATATCGGTATACCCCGCACAGTTCCCTCACAGTTTTATTGCTATTTACCTAAAAAGGTGCCCCCAAATCCGGGTGTAAGATTTACAACAAACCCAAACAAAGACCCCAAAAGTAAAGCAATCAAAGCAATCAAATCAAGTATGTAAAGGTGATCTAAACCCTAAGGTAACCCCATTTTCAGAAGGAATCCCCAGCAGAGTCGCCAGTTCTATTTTACGGTGGGAGAACTGACTTGAGGTTTTGCGTTTGTATTCTCACTTGTTCGGTTTAGCAAGAGTCGCCACCGACTTTTTATTTTATCCTATGGAAAGGTTAAAAAGCACAGGAAAAACCTTTTGAGATGTTTCGTGGGTTCGGGGGGTAGATTATGAAAAGGGAAGGTATTAGCACCCTTTTCATCCATGGTTATCCATGGGCTCTTAGTTACTTGTTTTAGATCAATTGCCTTGATTTTCAGTTGCTTAAAATGGTGGTGTGTGTGTGTGTGTGTTTTTGAAAATGTTTTGAAAAAGATGCCTTGTCTAGGCAACCGTTGTAACAATTCTTTACTCGAATGTTTTACAAAGGTGTTTGTCTTTTTGAAAAGATGTTTCAATGTTTTTGAAAGTTGTTTTGAAAGTTTGTGTTGTGGAATGGGTTTTTGAAAAGTAGGCAAGTGTGTTTTGCAAGTTTGATCAAGTAACTAAAAGTTATCTACCCCTAAATTTACTCAAAGATTTTTCTCATGTTTTAACCCTTTTAACAGAGTTGTTTCACCATTGTATTTGGTGAACAACCTTGCGTTAGGATGTTAACGGGACGGGCGCGGGTCATCGTATGGACCATGAATGCAATGGTGCCAAGTGTCTTTGGCAATTTGCTTTTAAGGGACTTGATCATTTTGTTTAGGCAACTTCGAAAGCGTCATCGAGGGACTATGATCATTTGATTTGTTTTGTTTTGCCAAAGAAACTCAACATGCAAGCATGGCCCGTTTTGGAAGGCAACGAGTGGGATTACCCTAGGGGTGCAAGCGTGAATGGTGTATTGATTTTCATGCATTTCTCTTTGTGTTAGGTTATCTAGCGGTTGATTTCGAATCTTCGCATACAAACCCTAATTACTATACAGTATATAGAAAGCGATAAATTGCGGGAATTTAAAGTCTAAGCTATTACAAATAAGTATCTGGGAATGGGGGTACAAATATTTACAAATGGGGATGAGTCTTGTCAGGATAGTAGTGTCCAAATGTTATTTACAACCAAATCGAATCGCATTCTCAATGTAAAATGTAGCAATGTATAAGCATAAAAGTAATGTATCGAAAGTATTTGTGAAAGTGTATGTGATTATTTACAAGTGATGCAAGATGTTAACTTAATGCAAAATTAAGTATTTTATTTATCTTTGGATTTTTGTTGATTATGTACAAACAAAGGTTTTAGTGAAAAGAAAGGAAAAATGTTTTAAGTTTAAGAAAATTAATGTTTATGTATTCTAGTTAATGTTTTATATACAAACAACAAAAAAGGTTTTATTAATAAAAAAAATGTTCAAACTTAATACATCTAAGATTTTCATATTTTTAAGTATAATAAAATAAAAAGAAGCATCTAAGAAAGAAAAAAGGTTAAAGTGTCATTTTTATTTAACAAACAAAAATAAAATATATTAGTTTAAACTATAAAAAAAAAGAAAAAATAAAGTGATAAGTAAAAAAAGATATTAGTTTGTGTAAAGAAAAGGAAATGGGCTTAAAGGAAAAAGGGTGGCCCAAAATAAAGTTTGAAGGAGAATCAAAAAAGGGGGGACACGCCAGAAATAAGGGGGCACAGCGCCAGTTTTTCAGTTGGGCTTAAGGCAATTGGTTGGGGCAAGGCCCATATACGTTTTTGCACATTTGTTTAGGGTTTGACTTTGTTGGTTCAGAAACAAAGGTTACAGAGGTGCTGCTTCCATCTTTCTTCGTTTCCTTCGTTCTCCTTGAGCCAACCACTGACGTCCCCTACCGTCTCAGCTGACAGAACGCAACCTCCACTTCTTCCTCCTCAAGATCATTCAGGCCACGATGAAAAAAAGGTAGCCTTGTTTCTGTCTTAACGCATTTTTAGGGTTTTCCGATTTCCATTTTTGCACGTTTTATTTGTTCTGATTCCTTGATTATTATTATTTCTTGTGAGGCGTGAAAAGAAAAAGGAAAAGGAGATTATACCTTTGGAGGCTTTTGGAGACGAGGGGTGGACTAGAGGCATTTTTCAGGCGGCCGGAGGCGGAGGGAGTATGATGCTGGCTTGCTCTGGAGATCTGGTATTCGTATTTTGCTTTTTAGTTTGATGGTTTTATGATGAATATATGAGAACCCTAGCTTATATGTTTCTGAACACTTCTTTTCCTCTTCCGCTTGCTTGCTCTGATTGAGTTGCCTGATGTACTAACCTTGTGATGAAATCATTCTGAGGGTCTTGTTGGTTTGAATGCTTCAGTGTTCTTGCTTTTGTCCTTTTTTCATTTCTTGGCTTTGAGTGAGCTCCTGTCTATGATGATGATGTCTGAATATGAGATTGCCTGCTTTGTCCTTCTCTTTGTCTTTGAGTGAGCTTCTGATTGCTAATGATGTTGATTCTGAGTTGCCTTTGATATGCTTGCTCAATGATGAACTTAGGTTCTGAGAGATTGTTTGGATAAAGGCTTATGCAGATTGAAGCTTCAGTTTGCAAGCTTGTTTCTACCAGCTTTGCTTTGGCTTCAAGGCAGTTTGACAGGTTATGAGTTTTTGCTTGCTTAGGCTTTATTATTTTGGAACAGGCAGGATGTTTAGGCTTTAGACATAGGTTTGTAGTTGAATGTTTGTATGGATATTTAGGCTTTGGCTTGTGTTACTGTAAGTTTGAACTTTAAACTCAGGCTTTTGTTGTTTTTGGTTTGAACAGTTTTGATTTGTGGGGGTTTAGGCCTCGTGTTTGAACAAGTTTAAGGCAGGTTTGAGAGTTTACAAGCTTTGAGGTTTGTGTCTTGAACCAGGTTTCAGGACTTTGGCTTGTTTGAAGCGGGTTAAGGCTTGAGGCAGGCTCTTTGTGTTATGCAACAGTTTATAGGCTTGAAGCTTGTTTTGGAGGCAGGTTGTTTGTTGTTTCTGTTATGTGGTTCTTGTTTTTGTGATATTCTTCCTCTCCCTTTTTGTACTGGTATATCTTTGTTATATCTTTGTCCTTAAGCCTGATGTACTGTAAGCCTCTTCTCTCTCTCTTTTCTCTCTCTATCAGAAAAAGCATTGTTTATTGCTTACTGTACTATTCTGCTCTGAAAAAGTGCTGGCTGGAAAGTGATGTAAATTTGAATATTGCTTGCATTGTATCTTTCCTCTGTGTACTTTCTTCTTTTTTCAAGATTTTCTGCATATCTCTTGACAGCTTTTGGACAGTTTAGTTGACATTGGACTTGGTTAGGCATTTTTTAATTTGAAATTTATGCAGTTCAGTTTGCCTTTGTGCATTGTTTGGCATATTCTGGACAGTTTAGTTTGCCTTTCCAAGTAGCTTGTGCATTTGGTTCAATTATGCAGCTTTGTACATTTTTATATTTGCAAACATAATTCCTTTCCCTCTTTGTGAACCAAGAATTTTCTTGTGATTTGCAGAGAGGGTGAATAAACTGATTCCGGCCAGTCACTTTTAATGATGAGTTTTTTTATGATTAACTGTCTGCCTTTTTATTTCATCTGCATTTGTCTTCTTTTCTTTTTCTTTGTTTTTGCAGATAAAAATTAATTGAGCAAAGGGGAGCAGCAGTGGAAGATGAAGACTTAGGAAACTTTAGGATAGCTTTATTTTATTTCCAATTATTTGTAATAACATTATTTGTAAATACTGTAAATGTATTCAAATAACATTTGTACTAATAATTAAAAATAAATAAAAAGCTTTTTTGTCAATTAATCTCTTCTAATTCTTCTTCAATTGTTTATTTAATTATTTATATTTCTTAAATTATAATAACTGGAAAATATCCAATAATTTTAACTTAGAAATGATAAATAATCAATAAACGTCCGGCGTTCCGAATAATCAAAAGTATTGCACAGTCAATCACAATAAATGCCCATATGTCCTTTCCTTTTACTGATTAAGCCAAACACCGCAAATTCTCAATTCAAATGCCTCAGCTTTTATCCCAGAGTAAATTGAAAAGAACTATAGAATTAATTCTTTCTGAGAATGCGCGCACAAACCCTAGTTCTTGATTTATTGTCAAAGAAGGGCCTGCCTGATCAAACCCTGAGCCAAACTCAACCAAACCCTAATAATCTGCTTGAACTGTTCTAGAGTCCATGAAAACCCTAATTTGGATAGACTGATAAGAAAAAGTCTGTTTGACTGATTCTTGCGCCAATCTGAAAAGTCAGGGAAAACCCGAAGCTGTGATTTCTTGTGGAAAAATAGGAGGGCAAATTTTGGGGTACAACAGATAGCATTGGGTTGAGTAAAACCACAATAATAAATTATGTTGTTGTACCCCAAAATTTGCCCTCTCATTTTACTCAACATATGTTCATTGAAATCCTCAACTTGCTCAAAGATGTCTAAGGATTGATCAGACAAATGTTCTCCTAAGACAATGAACCTCAAACTAGGGTTTCTATTTTCATCAAGATGGAAGAACTCCAAAGGTCTCAAATATTTTCCATGGTCTTAATATGTTCTCAATATCATTCATGTCAAGTTGCATGCCTTGCACAAGGACTTTGCTCTGTCAACTACTCAAATGCCTGAAAATTAACTATGCTAGGTCAAAAGTCAACTGTGACCCTCATACAGTCAAACTTCAAGATTTTTGGTCAACATTAACATTTTGAAGTAACATCCATCATTTGATCAAGGATTGATCATGATTCCTCAAGGAATGCCACAAATTCATCAAAACTCAGAAATTGCTAAATTAGGGTTCCTATAGGAAAAGTCAACTAAACTTTTATCAGGCATAACTTTCTCATACTTTATTAGAAATTTCTCATCCAAGGCTCATTTTGAAGAGGATGCAATTCCATACAACTCATCTTCAGCCCTCAAGTTCAAGAAATGTACTCATGAAAAGATATGAATTCAGACATTATAGGTCATTTCAAAAAGTCAACAAAAACACCTTTTGGGTCAAAGCTCCTTACATGAACATGGAAGATCCAATTGAAATGAAACTTTGTGCCTTGTCAAAGTTGGTCATTTTTGGAAACTTGCACAAAGTCAACAATGCCCAAAATAGTATTTTCTCCACATGGGCCTATCTTTTCAAGATTGGAGCTTGTTCCAAACATGGTCCACGACCCATGAACCACTCCATGCCTTATTAACTTATTTATTTAATTTATTGTAATTTAATTCAAATAAAATCAAAATAAATCATATAAATTGCTTTTGGATTGATTTTGTCATTGAATGAAGATGATATATGCTGGCATATCAAGATCAAATCGTGCAAGGGGTGATTGGAGCAAGAATGGCATGATTTGGCTTGTTTTGGAAACAAATGATGCAAGAAACAAATCAAATCTTCTCTTCATAATTGTTCAAGATTCAATCTGCTTTGGTTAACCTAATACGTTCCAATATATACACAAGGTGGCCAGACCTAGAGAACACGAAAAAGATTGCCTCCATAAGTCCAGAAAATTCCAATTTTTGTCAAGAAAAGTGTGGTTCGAATTCTGAGCGAAAGGGCAATTCAAGTTGATTCAAAGCCAGAAATCAATTCATGGGTGTGTATTGAAGTTATCCCAATTATTCTCAAGCCATAAAATGCCTAGAATCGCAAGGTACAGGATTGGTTCTTTCCACTTTTTTTTTAATTTATTCTCGATTACATGTGTATACGCGTTTTCAATGAAATTTAATCATGCATTCATATTTATTATAAGGTTTTGATGCTATCTGAATAGTTTAATTGAGTTTTAAGTGCAGGAATTGAAGGATGTCATTCTTAGGGTTTCCAAGCTCGTTTTGGGGCTTCCCTATATAGGAAAAATTAGGGTTAGATATGGATACCATGGCGTTTAGGGCTTCAAGCCCGTTTGATTCATGGTCTCCATTGAGATTTATGTGGCTTGTATTTCAATTTTTGAACGATGCAGGTTATAGCTACAAACATCGTCTGTAGGTAAAAGTCCAGGTCTAAAGCAACGATTGCAGGAGGAAGACGATTGCATGTCAAAACCCAGTTGGCTGATTTGAATTCCGCACGCGCGTTTGGGAAAGGTCGTTTTATTTCCCTTATATTTATTTTTGTTTGATTATATGTACAGATGAACCATCCAACCCATATGGTAAAGCAGGCGAGCGTATGAGTGGAAGGACTTGGGTTCAATCCCAGGTACAGACATTTTATTATTTTCCTAACGTTCTATGCAGGATCCAATGCACCTCATACTCAAAGGTCAACCATGCGTCTCCAAATCAGGCTCTTGGATCTTAGTGGGTTCATATCTGGAACTCCTAGAGCGCTTCCCCACGATGAATGTCCCAGACGTGGCAACATTGGATCCAAGCAATTGATTGGGCCAAAGTATTTGGGCTCAACGAAAATCAATAATGCACCCTCCTGATCTACTTTCACTACAGGCCCAAAATTATTTCTTTTTTTTTTCTTTTATCTTTTAATTATTTGTTAATTATTTCTTTTTACAAAGCAACAAAAATCATTTTTTTTTATAAAATCAGAAATCACAAAAGATATAGAATTAGGTTTTTTATTATTTAAATTAAGTTTATTGAGCATAAATTAGTTTAATTAGATTAACTTGGTTGTTTTTATATTAATTAAAATTAACTAGAGATTAGGTTTAATTTGCAATTAAATTATTTTCTCATTAAAAAAATACACAAAAATATTTTTTAATTAATTATATTTTTAGGCTTCTAATTTATTCTCGTATTTAATTCATATCGCATGCATTTATTTATTTTTTAATTCAAATTATTGTAGTTGTTTCGAGGTTGTAATAGTTTTTAATTAGTGTTTATTTTACCGCTTTTTATTTACTGTTCATTCCCCAAGTTTTGGTTATGTAACCCATTCCCCGAGGCCTTGTAATAGTTAAGACCTTAATTTCTCGTACTTTTTAATTTCTGTAACTATAAAACTGCCTAGATGCATGGATATTAGGGTTGTATGTAAAAGATAAATCAACGATTAAAAAGTAGATAACCCTAATTGTGCAAAGATAATTAACTAAAAAAAGCACACATGCACATGCTCACTCCTAGGGTTTGCCTCACTTGGTTGCCTCGGAAACAATGGTCATGACCCTCGAACGTAGGGATATCTTAGCAAAGACCCGTAATTCAAAGTCATCATAAAGATCATAGTCCCTTACTGTCCCTCTAGTTGCCTACGAGAAATGATCTTATGATGATAGTCCCTTCGAACTGCTAAGGTATCCTTACATGTTGTCTTCAGTGACCATTTCGTCCCTTCGAATGTCCCTTAAAACTCTAACGATGGGGCTACCTACTCCTTAATAGTAGGGTAGCATTGTCTAAAGGAAACGAGAAAGAACAGTCTTTTTCGAGTAGGTAGAAAATCTTAATTACTTTCTCAAAACAAACTTTTTCACAGACACTTTCAAAACAGTTTTCAAAAACCACTTCGTCACACTCTTGAGGACAAATACAAGAGTTATCACGAAGTTAAAACAAAACTTTTTGCAAAATACACACAAGCAATTTTAAAATGAGCAAGTACCTAAGAGCCCGTGGAAAACCACTGATAGAAAGGGTGCTAACACCTTCCCTTTCTATAATCTACCCCCCGTACTTAGAAACTCTCGAAAAAGGTTTTTTCTGTTCTTTTTCCTTTTCCTTTGTTGGATGAAATAAAAGTAGGTGGCGACTCTTGCTTACCGTGACATTTGAGAACATAAAACGCAAACCAGTATAACAGTCGGTTCTACCACCGTATCACAGAACTGACGACTCTACTCGGGAAATTAAATAAGTGAGGTACACCTTAGGATCTAGGTCATTTCTAAAATAGCTTCCTTATTTTGCTTTGCCTGCTTTATATTCAAGGGTTTTGTTGGGGTTATGTAAATCCTACACCCGGATCTGGGAACACCTTTTAGGTAAGTAGCAACAAACTGTAAGTGAACTGTGTGGGGTATACCGACACGGTTGAAGCAGTAGCTATGTTGATGTGACACTTTGGTTGGTACTGGTAACCCTTGAGTCAATCAAGGAGAGTACGGGGCCGCTGTGTGGTGTCATAAAGCATCAACTGACCTTAGAACCTTTAATTGCACAACTTGGCCAGTAGGACGTAGCGAGATGGCCGGCTTTGGTGTATTCCCAAGGTCGACAGATACTCGACGCTACACTCATTGAGGTCCGACTCCTGAATTTTGTTTGGTTGTGAGTCAATCGCCTATTGAATGAAGCTTGGGGGAAAGATCAGTGATATTGAGATCCCTTAGAACCCAGTTACTATTTATAGGACAGGTTGAATCAATCCAGCTTTAAGAGGGTATGACCTTAAAACTCATGCGAGCCTTAAACCTAAGGACTTGGTGTGACTTGTTTGTTGCTTGCTATACATGTGATTTTTTAGCATAATCATGACATCATAAGCATGGCATATCATACTAACCATTTCAAGGATTTTCTAGGGCTCATCTTTGCTTTGTTTTGTAGGACATGGCATCCGCCCACAGGAACACCATCCATATTAACCTTGCGAAAGTGCCTCTCCAACTAAAGGACTTGGCATTAAGGATTCCTGAAATCTCTCCCTTCACTAAAAACATGGTCGGTTGCTTAACTTGGTCACTTTAAAATCTGATGAAGAATAGTTAAAAGTGCTATTTCAGTTCTTTGATCCTTTGCACCACTACTTCACCTTCCCGGATTACCAGCTAGTGCCTACAATGGAGGAATTTTCTCGATTATTGGGGGTACCTATTCTTGATCAGTTACCTTTCAACGGTACAAAAAGAAATCCAAAGCCTGAAGAGATTGCTCGAGCTTTGTCCTTACAACGGTCCGATGTAGTGACAAATTAGGAAACTAGGGGAAGTGTCCAAGGAATCCCGATTAAATTTCTATTCGAGAAGGCTTACTATTTTTGGGATACCCTGGATTTACAAGCTTTTGAAGAGGTATTGGCACTCCTCATCTACGGGATGGTACTATTCCCTAATGCGGACCAACTCGTAGATGTGAATACGATTAAGGTTTTTTTGTCTCATAATCCGGTGCCTACATTACTTGGGGATATTCTACACTCTCTGCATGCTCGCACTCTAAAGAGAAGGGGGGATCCTCCTGTATTGCACCCCTTTATTGGATAGGTGTTTTATTTCTCACTTACCCAGGTCTATTTTGAAGAATGAGCAGGGTATGAAATGGTCTCATAGGCTGATGTCCCTTACACATTCAGACATTCATTGGTGTTCACGATCCTCGGAAGATGTTACCATCATCGATCGCTGTGGTGAATTCCCTAATGTCCCTCTCTTAGACATTAGGGGAGGAATCACGTATAACCCTTGTTTGGCACTGCGGCAGTTTGGTTACGCGAGAAGCAAGGGTTCTCGTGATACACTTATCCAAGGAATTGCCTTCGACTATGAGAATGATGCTCAAGGTTACCGTAAAAGGTTCATGCGAGCTTGGGGCATGGTACATAGGGTTGATAGCAAGACACTGTGGCACAAGAATTCCATCCCTCTTGAGCCTTATCTCAGATGGGTACGAGCCCGTGCCCAAAGTCTTATGATGCCTTACCCGTCCGTCCTACCAACGGTTGTGGAACCAGTTGCTGAAGGAGACTCTTCTTCTCTTGTTCATCATCCTGACATGCTTACTGATCATGAGGAGTTACAGAAATCCTGGGTTCAACTTAAAGAGGAGCGAGATACGTTTGAAGCTCAATTCTATGCCAGCGAGAAGAAGGTCCTGGAGCTTACTAGACTACTTCATGAAGAGAGGAACATAAACGCCTACATTACACCAAAGAGGATGCGCTCCTGAGAAACCTAATTTTCTTTTCTTTTTTTAAGTTTTGTTTTGTTTAATTGTAAGCCTAAAGGGCGCTCTTTGTAACAATTCGAACTTATTAATATAATTAACGTGTGTTTCTTTTGGTTAAACAAATTTGAGTCTTTAAGAATCCTTGAAATCATTGCATGCGCACACCATCCATGACATTGCATAAACAGGTACCATTACAGGTTTCTCATCTTCTTCACTGGTTATTTCAGCAATAATGTCTTCTGAACAAAGCATCAAAGATCTCCAGGCACAAAATGCCCAATTTCAACAAATGTTCATAGCTTTGGCAAAAGGGCAGGAAGATCTGAAGGCCCTTATCCTGAAGGAAAAGAAGAAGAAGAAGAAGAAGAAGAAGAAGAAGACCTCTGGTGTTCTGAATCTAGGCAGAAGGTTCAGGGGGCCGTTAAAGCAACCGGTTGATCTGACTTCCTCGTCTAAAGAAGGGGAGAATCAAGATAGAGAGAGAGAGAGAGACAAGGGAGAAGGGAGAAGGACCACAACCCTGAAGTTTATGATAATGACACGGACTACAATGATAAACAATATCCTCCCATTGAGGATAGATACAAGCAGTTAGAGGATCGGCTGAGCGCAATGGAGATCCAGAGAATATCGGGGCTGGATTTTGAAGAGTTGGGTTTGGTATCTGGGGTGGTCATCCCACGGAAGTTTAAGGCTCTGGTTTTTGTGAAGTATGGTGGGGTGTCTTGTCCCAAGCTTCATCTCCGTTCCTATGTGAGGAAGATTCAGCCTCACATTGTTGATAGGAATCTGTGGGTCCATTTCTTTCAGGACAGTTTGTCTGGGACTCAGCTTGAATGGTTCTATCAACTGGAGGGAACCAATGTCCAAAACTGGGAGGATTTGGCTGCTACTTTTTATAAGCAGTATTAGTATAACGTCGACCTTGCCCCTACTCGTACTCAACTTCAGAGTATGTCCATGGGCGCAAGTGAAGGCTTTAAGGAATATGCGCAGAAGTAGAGAGATTTTGCTGGGAGAGTCCAACCCCCTTTGTCTGATAGGGAGTTGGTTGACATTTTTCTTGGGACGTTGTCTGGTCCATTCTTCAATCATTTGATTGGTAGCTCCTCAGCTGGTTTCACCGAGCTGATATTAACGGGAGAAAGGGTAGAAGCTGGGATCTGGAGCAGAAAAATACAGAAAGATACCTCGTCAAGTTCAGTGAAGAAGCCCTTCACGGGTAAGAAAGAGGTCAGTGCTATTTATAGCCCAAGAGGTCATAGAAGAGTTGAACGCCGTCCAACAATAGGTGTTATAATGATACCTAGGTCTGCGGCTACCCCATAATGAAACAATCAGCAAAGGGTAGAAAGATCGCAAAGGCAGTTTACCCGGATTAATATGACATTGACTGAGGTCTTACCCCATTTGCTAAGATCCAACTTGGCAACCTTGAAGGAGGCTCCCAAGAATCCTAACACCACATCTCCTCGGTACAATCCAAACGCTCGATGTGCATACCATTCTGAGAGTCTAGACCACGATACAAATGACTGTTGGGCTATGAGAAATAAAGTACAAGATCTAATTGAAGCCAAGGAGATTGAGTTTGATGCTCCGAAGAAGCCTAATATCATAACTGCTCCCATGCCCAAGCACAACTGTGGAGTTAATGTCGTTGATACTAATCTGTTTATTACCTTTGATAATGAAGTTTCCACTCCTCTCATGACTGTCAAGAAGAATTTGTTGCTGGTCAGTTTATTTCCGGGCTGTGGTGAAGGTTGCCACATGTGTTCATCTCTGCCCTCTGGTTGCTATTTGCTGAAAGCAGGTGTTCAACGCCTGATGGACAACAGAGAGATTTTGTTCGAAAAGACTTTGATTTCGACTGTTCCGTGTGAAGATATTGCCATTATAACCATTTCCGCCAATCCTTCCAAGGTCTCCTCTAAAAGACCTGTTAGGATTACACCTGCTCCAAGAATCGCCCCATTGATAATCACTTTTCCTGGTCATGTACCATACTCCTCGGACAAAGCCGTCACTTGGAATTATGGTGCCGACGTTTACTATCATGGCGTTAAACAAGATTTGAAGACTAAAGAGGCTGATCCCGATGTCAGTAACATTGTCGGGACCAGCAAGATTACCAAAAGTGGAAGGGTTTTCTCTCCCGAGATCTCCCCGAAGACTGTCACTAAGCCTGTTGTTATTTCATATGTTGTTCCTACCAGTACTTCCGTTACTACTCCCGTTCTTACTCCAATTGTTACCCCTGCCGATGAGTCATCTGGGACCCGGGGCAAAGAAGCTATAGGTGAGCCTGCCCGAACGGAGGCACCTAGAAAGATTGTTGTGGAATCCTCTAAGCAAGAAATAGAGGAAATCTTAAAAATAATCAAGAAGAGAGACCACAATATGGTCGAGCAGCTTAGGCATACCCCTTAGAAGATATCAATGTTGTCTCTTTTGTTATGTTCTGAGGCCCATGCAAAGGCTTTGATTGCATTCCTCAAGACTGTGCATGTGCCGCAAGAAACCTCAGTCGATCAATTCAAAGACTGTGTGGCCAGTTTGACTGCTGACAATGGGTTGGGTTTTTCAGACGCCGACTTGACACCATAAGGGAGGAAGCATAATGATGCTCTACATGTCTCAATCGAATGCAGGGGCACTACTATGGCTCATGTACTGGTGGACATTGGATCTTCACAAAATGTTCTGCCTAAGAAGGCTCTCGATCGGCTAGATTGTGAAGGCTTGAACCTAAAGCCCAGTAACATTGTGGTGAGTGTTGTACACCAAAATTTTCCCTCTCACTTATCAAGAATTTGATCACAAGATCTCCCTTGACCCAAGACTGCACTAGGGTTTGATCAGCTCAAAACACCTCCTCAAGCACTGATGACCAAAACTAGGGTTTGAGTTTGTAGAAGGACATTTGAACTTTCAATGCCCCATTTGACTTTTATGGGTCATTATGGACCCCCAATGTTGCTCATGTCAAGTTTCAAGCCTTGGATCACATTTTTGCTCAGTCAATTGAGCAATTTACCTAAAAATCAACTATATTGGGGAAAAAGTCAACCATGGCCAATTTACAGTCAAACTTCATAATTTTAGATCCAAATCAACATTTTAAACTCATATGTATCCCTTGATCAAGTTTGGACCACAACTCCTAAAGAAATTTGATCAAATCTCCAAAAGGGCAAGATGGTCAAAATTTAGGGTTTTGACTGGGAAAGGGCAATTCCTGATTTTTGACCTAACAAATGGTCAATTGGTTTAAGGCATGATCTCAAGAGTCCAATTGCATAATTTTTGACCTATTGGCATGGTTCAAAACATTGCAAGCCCATTGGATTGACAAATGAATTTTCTAGTCAACTGATCAAAAGTCAACTGTATACTGAAAAGTCAAACTTTGACTTTTTGGTCAAATTCAAGTGCCAAAGATCATAATTCATCAAAACATGTCAAAATATGAAACTTATTCATCAAGAAATCAAAAAGTCAAGATTTCATTTTGAAAAGTCAAAAATTCTAAAACTTAGAAATTTTTCTATGTGTTGGAAATTTCATGTTTTTTTTATAACTTTGAACAAAATTTTCACCATGATGCAAGATGACTCAAGAGAAACTTCCAACATGAAAGTTGTATATCCCCATGAAATCTACAACTTTTCGTTACACAACTCCTTCCAAAAATGCTTGGATCTCAAGTTATAATTTTATGAACATGTGGTCATGAAACTAAACACTTAGTGAAATTTTGCCCTAATTTGGTCAGGATTTTGACCCAACTTCATGGCACTTTTTCATATAGTTACAATGGTAATCTTCAAAAGCAATTCAAAGATTGGTTGTAGAGCACATTGCAAGATTTCCAAAATGTCAAAGAACTCCTTGAGATCATTCTTGAGTAGGGAGAATCGAAGAGATGAAGTTAGGGTTTTGTCACTTGAATTACAAGTCATTTTTTATGAACACTTGAACCAAATCCATGCTAGGATGCATAATATTTGCTTTTCAGGCCTCAAACTTGTTTGTCACTCCATAATTAAATGTTTACACAACATATGGAGCCATTGTCCAAGCATTTGAACCATTATCCAAGTTGCATTTCCATTTTTGTAAGAAAGGCACCATTGCTATTCTTGAAAAGTGGCTTTAATCACAAAGTCCACTCTCCTTGAGCATTGAACTTGTTCTTTCTGCATACCCAAACCCTATAAACCAAAAGCAAGCATGTCCAAAGTACTAACCACTCTATGTAGCCCTGTACTTTGCCTTGAAAAAAGATGTTTCAACTTTGCTTCAAAAACAAGAAAGATGCTACAACATTTGATTTTAAAATTCTGACTTGTTATAAGACATAAGACCTATTTCCTATAAATACATACACTATTTGCAAGATAACACACAAGGAGACAAGCCCTAAAAACTTTTAAAACTCAGAATTGCATCACAAACCACCATTGTCGCATATTCTGACCAAGAACTTCAAACTTCCATTTCACTCGTGAGTTTCTTGGCCTTTTGCCTCCAAAAGCTTCCAAACATCATACATAAGCCATCCCTATCCCTGTTACACAACTGTAACACCATCTTCATCTATTTCCAAGTTAAAAAACAGAGCATCATAGTTGGACTTCTCCAGACCATTCCAGCCATTGCATTAGCTTCCTAGAGGTCCAAGGAAGCTAACCTGATCATCAACACTGCCTGAAACAAGCTCAAATCCATTTCACGATTTCCAGTTTTGAGGTATTTTTCTTGAACTTCTATCTTCATATTTAGGCATTGTTAGGCTTGCATTTGTGAAGATAAATTATAGACATCATTGCCCTGAAAATATACATGTCCATAGATTTCATTTATATTGCTTGAGTAGTGAGAATTTTGAGTTTGAACTTGCTGAAATATTTATGTCAGAATTTGGTACTTTTAAAAATTCATATTCATCTTTGGGAATTAGCTTAAGTTATTTACATATTCAGAATCGTGAGGAAATTTCTAACAAGTTTGATGTTGGAAGTTTTGTGAATGGATGAGAGATGAGTGAGTTACAGGAACCATGGCTGGAGGTTGAAGATGAAGTTCATTTATGGAACTTGTTTTGCATTATGTATTTATTATTTCAGATAAGTTAATGAATGTATAGCCACCCCAGTGGTAAGACAGCACGCGTTTCATGCTAAGGGCGTGGGTTCAAGCCCCAGTGCTGCCACTTTCCCTCTTTGTTTCACATTTTTCTTGTTTTTTGTCACACAACAGATGCGCTGGGCCTCAACAGTTTGGGCCTTGTTTTTTTTGCTGGCCTTCCACCCTCCTGACTGTTTTTAACACCCCTGGCCCAATTTTATTTTCTTTTTTTCTTACTTTCATTTTATTTATTTTCTTAATTATTTATAATAAAAAAAATCATAATAAAAATACAAAAATAATAGATTTATATTTTGACTTAGTTTATTTATTTTTCTCACAAAAAATAATTTTGTTAATTATACTTTATTTATTTTTTACTATTATCTTGTAAATATAAATAAAATTAGGTTATTAGTTATTTTCTTTCATACTAATTTAAATGCATTATTTTTTATATAAAAAGGGACTAAAAATAATTTATAATGCTATAAATATTTTCAAGATAAAAAAAAAAACCAAAAATACTTTTCTTAAAATTATTTTCTTTTGATTAATTAATAGAACTAGATTTTCATTTAAAATCTTTTCTTAATAAATTCATACTTAATTAACTATTTTCTTTATTTAATTAGGTTAAGACAAAATCTTCTTTTCATGAAAACCAAACAAAATTCATTTTCTCTACATTTTACATCCTTGTACATTTGTTCATTTTTATACTTTGTATTTATTCAATTCCTTGTATATTCATATCAATTCAATATGGTTGTAATAGACTAATTATGTTTAAATTCTTGCAACCCCCATTTACAAATTGTACACCTCCTCCCCACAAATGTTGTAATAGCGTAGTAACTTTAAATTTCGCAATTTATCGCTTTTATATAACATGCTAGTAATTAGGGTTTGTATGGAAAGACTAAAACCAATACTTAGAAAACCCTAATTCAAGACCAAAACAAGCATGAAAATGATACACTTGCACACAAGCACCCCTAGGGTAAATGCACTTGGTTTCCTTTACAAAATGGCCATATTACCCATGTAAGGTATCTTAGCAAAAACAAGCAAATACAAGATCATAGTCCATCAATGATGCTATCTAAGTTGCCTTACAAATGATATTAGTCCCTAAAAAATAATGCTAATATACCTTGCAACATTTCTAATCATGGTTATACGATGACCCACGCCCGTCCCGTTTACATCCAAAGATAGGGTTGCTTACCAAATCAATGGTAAGACAACAATGTCAAAGGAAAAGAAAATGAACAAGAAAGAGATTTGAGTAGGTAGATTGCTCCTATTTATTTGCTCCAGTTCAAAACAAACATCCTTGCTATTTTCAAAAATAAACACTTACACTTTTAAAACATATTACAAAACTTGAAAACATTTTCAAAAGATCAACATCTTTGTATACATTCTTACGAACGAGAATCATTACAAAGATTTCCTAAACAATGACCTCTTACAAAATACTTTCAAAAAACCACAAAGCATAAATTTCAAACAATAGCAAGTGATCTAGCAAGTAACTAAGAGCCCATGGAAAACCATGGATGAAAAGGGTGCTAATAACTTCCCTTTTCATAATCTACCCCCCAAACTCAATAAATAATCTCAAAGGTATTTCCTGTGCTTTTTCACCTTTCCTTTAGGATAACAGAAAAGTCGGTGGCGACTCTTGCTAACTGCAACATTTGTGATCAAACGCAAAACTTTTAAGTCAGTTCTCCCACCGTATCACGGAACTGGCGACTCTACCGGGAAATATTTTAAAAGTGGGGTTACCTTAGGGATAGATCACATTTACTTGCTTACATTATTTGACTTGTTTGCTTTATATTATGGTTCTTTGTTTGGGTTTGAATCCTCTACCCAGATTCGAGATACATTATAGGTAAGTAGCAATACGTTGTGGAAACTATGCGGGGTATACCGACATGGTCTAACCAATAGCTATGTTAGTGCGACATATTTGTGGGTACCGGTAGCCTTTGAGTTAATCAACGATAATACGGGACCGCTGAGTGATGTCATGAAGCACTAATGAACTTTTAGAACCTTTACTTTACCAACTTGGCCTTTAGGATGTAGTTAGATGACCGACTTTGGTGCAGTTCGAAGTTGGTAGATACTCGATACTACACTCATTGAGGTTTGGTTTCTTGGGATATTTCGGTCGCCATTAAAGAGTCTTGTGCTGAAACAATGACCAAAGAAACAAGCCAGTGATATTGAGCTCCTTAGAACCCGATTACTATTACTAGGAGAGGTTTGAGCCAACTAAAATTCAAGAGGGTACTTACCTATAAAACTCCATGCAAGCCTAAACCTAAGAACTTGTTTGCTTTGTTTGCATATACATACTTGTACATAACATCATGAACATCATAACATCATACACATTCACTAACCATTTTAAGGATTTTGGGATTCATCTTTGTTCTTGTTTTGTAGGATATGGATTCTCTTCGCAGGAAAATTATTCAAGTCAACCTTGTAAGAATCCCTCCACAAATTAAGGAGCTAGCTTCAAGGATTCCTGAAAACTCTCCATTCACTGAGAGACATGGTCACCTACTCAACTTGGTCACCTCCAACACAGATGAGGACATGATTGAGGTGCTTTTTCAGTTCTTTGATCCTTTGCATTATTGCTTCACATTTCCCGACTATCAACTTGTGCCTACTTTGGAAGAATTCTCCCGACTCTTAAGGATTCCCATTCTCAACCAACTACCTTTTAACGGTACGGAAAGAGACCCAAAGCCAGAAGAGATTGCTCAAGCTCTACACTTGCACTCATCTGATGTCACAACTAATTGGGAAACAAGGAGTGGTGTCAAGGGTTTCCTAGCAAAGTTCTTGTTTAAGAAAGCCCAAAATTGTTGGAATTACTTGGATTTGCAAGCCTTTGAGTAAATTGTGTCTCTCCTCATCTATGGGATGGTTTTGTTTCCAAATCCTGACCAACTCATAGATGTGAACGCCATCAAAATCTTCATATCCCACAACCTGGTGCCTACATTGCTAGGGGATATCCTACACTCTTTTCACACTCGCACAATGAGTAAAAGAGGTGTCCTTATGTGTTGCACTCCTCTCTTGGCAAGATGGTTTATTTTGCATCTTCCCCAATCTGTATTAAAAAACGAGCAAGGTTCAAGGTGGTCACAAAGGTTGATGACGCTCAAACATTCAGACATTCATTGGTGTTCCCGATCCATAGAGAATGTTACTATTATCGACCGTTGTGGAGAAATTCCTAATGTCCCTTTACTTGTCATTAGGGGAGGTATCACCTACAACCCCTGCTTAGCCTTAAGACAGTTTGGTTACGCCCAAAGAGATGGCCGCATGAGATGCTGATTCAAGGTTTGGTATTTGACTACGAGAACAACGATTAAGGTCTTTGCCAGAGATTTATCCGAGATTGGAGGATGTTGAACAAGGTAGATATGAAGACTTTGGGGCACAAGAATTCCATCCCTCTTTAGCCTTACCTCAAATGGGTACGAACTCGTGCTCAGAGTCTTATGATGCCGTACCCCTCCATTCTCCCGGTAATCATTGAGCCTGTCATGGAAGGAGATGTTCGATACACTATCCTACATCCTGACATGCCCACCTCTCTTGAAGACTTACAAAGGGATTGGATACAACTCAAGGGGGAGCGAGATACTTTCGAAGCCCAATTCTACGCTAGCGAGAAGAAGGTTTTAGAACTCACTAGGCTACTTCATGAGGAGCAGACTCTAAATGCCTACATTGCACCAAAGAGGATACGTACTACCTTTCTATCTTAGAGTTTATTGTATTTGTTTTGCCCAAGAAGGCATTGATGTACCCAATCTTTAACTTATTAATATAACGTGTGTTTCCTTTTTGTCTAAAACAAATTTGAGTCTTAAAATCCTTGAAAACATTGCATATGCATCTACCATTCATCATAACATAAGCAAGTTTCTTGCAACAAGTCTCCTTATCTCTCTACTGTTTATTTCAGTAAGATGGATCTCGACCAAACGGTAAAGGACCTCCAAGCTCAGAATGCACAGTTTCAACAGTTGTTCTTAACTCTAGCCAAAGGACAAGAAGAGTTGAAAACCTTGCTGGCTGAGGAGAAGAAAAAGAAGACGAAGAAAATAACCGGAATTCTGAACATGGTAAGAAGATTGCAAGGGCAGAAAAGATGGGCCTTAGAATTTGCTACGACATCTGGTGAGAAAGACAGTCAAGATAGGAAGGGCAAGGAAACAGTTGTTCAGTCTAATTCAGAAGAGGAAGAGGAAGAAGAAGACTATTCTGAAGAATAATACCCTCCAGCTGATGACAAGTATAAACATCTCGAAGAACGATTGAGTGCAATGGAAATCCAAAAAGTGCATGGTTTAGACTTTGAGGAGTTGGGCTTAGTGTCAGGAATTGTCATTCCTCCAAAATTTAAAGCACATGTGTTCACCAAATATGACGGAGTTTCATGCCCTAAAATGCATCTCCAGTCCTATGTGAGGAAAATCCAGCCCCATACCGCTGACAAAGATTTATGGGTACATTTCTTCCAAGACAGTCTGTCTGGAACTCAACTTGACTGGTTTTATCAGCTAGAAAGAGCCAATGTTCACAACTGGGAAGACCTTGTTGCAGCCTTTTACAAACAATACCAATACAATGCTGATCTTGCGCCTACCCGTACTCAACTCTAGAGTATGGCCATGGTTTCAAATGAAGGCTTCAAGTACTATGCGCAAAAATGGAGAGATTTGGCCGGAAGAGTTCAACCTCCTCTATCTGAAAGAGAGTTGGTAGACATGTTTTTTGGCACCTTGTCTGGTCCCTTCTTCAATCACCTAATTGGAATTTCATCGGCAGGTTTTACTGAATTGATATTGATCAGAGAAAGGGTAGAAGTCAGGATAAAGAATGGAAAGATTCAAAATGATGCATCCTCTGCTGCTATAAGGAAACCATTCATTGGAAAGAAGGAAGTGGTTGCTGTTTATCCTCAGAGAAATCAAGATAGGGCTGAACGCCGTCCAATGGTGGGGGCTGTCATGATTCCTAAACCTGCGCCTGATCAGCAAAGAAACAACCAACCAAGAATGGAAAGACCAGTCAGACAATTCACCAGTATTAACATGACCCTATCTCAAGTATTGTCACACTTGCTAAGATCCAACCTAGTGACTTTAAAAGAAGCTCCAAAGAACCCTAACACAACATCTTCTCACTATCATCCTAATGCCCGCTGTGAATACCACTCTGAGAGTCCCGACCATGACACTAACAACTGTTGGGATCTAAAGAACAAAGTATAAGACCTCCTTGAAGCCAAAGAGATTGAATTCGATGCGCCAGAAAAGCCCAATGTCATTTCTGCCCCTATGGTCAAGCACGGCCATAATGTCAACGCCATTGAAGAGGATATGTTTGTTACTTCAGTTGATGAACTTATGACCCCACTCCTGACCATCAAAAAGAACTTATTGAATGCCAGTGTTTTCCCGGGCTGTGATGAAAGCTGTCATTTCTGTTTGTCCTCACCAACCAGCTGTCCTTTGTTGAAAGCAAGCGTTCAATGCCTAATAGATAACAAGGAGATTTTGTTCGAAAAGACTTTTGTTCCACCTGTTTCTTATAATGATATTTCCATTGTGACCATTTCCGACAATTCTTCCAGGGTCTCCACCAAAAGACCCGTTAGAATTACATCAGTTCCAAAATTAGCTCCTTTGATAATTACAATGCCTGGACCAGTCCCGTATTTGTCAGACAAAACCATACCATGGAATTATGGAGGGGATGTCTACTACCACGGTATCAAGTAAGATTGGCCAGCTTCCGAAGATTCCAGTTCTGAGAAAGATAACTCCGATATCAGTAACATTGTCAGGACTAGCAAGATTACTCGAAGCGGAAGGATATTCTCTTCAGAAATTGCTCCCCCAAAAGCAGTTTCTAGACCCGTAATCATTCATGTTGTTGTTGCTCCTCCGAAGGCTATTCCCAGTCCTACGATCATCTCCACTAATACTCCAACTGACAAAGCTGTTACAACTCCTGTTATCACTCCTACTGACACTCCTGCTGCCAAGTTAACCGAGACTCGAGGAAAAGGTGTTATGGTTGAGTTTGTCAAGATGAAGACACAAACATTGGCTATCCCTGAGACATCCCAGAAAGAGATGGAGGAAATTCTAAAGATCATAAAAAGAAGTGACTACGATGTAGTTGAACAACTGGGGCAAACTCCATCCAAAATTTCCATGCTGGCTTTACTACTATGTTCTGAGGCGCATGCAAAGGCCTTGGTAAAATTCCTGAAGACTGCTCATGTACCCCAAGAAACATCTGCCGACCAGTTCCAAGACTGCATATCCAGCTTGACTGCAGATAATGGTCTAGGTTTTTCAGATGCTGATTTAACGCCAAGAGGAAGGAAGCATAATGAGGCATTGCATGTCTCAGTTGAATGTAGGGGCACAACCTTGGCTCATGTTTTGGTGGACACTGGCTCATCTCTGAATGTATTGCCTAAAAAAGCTCTTTATAGGCTTAACTGTGAGGGATTGACATTAAAGCCAAGCAACATAGTAGTGAGATCTTTTGATGGCTCGAAAAGGATGGTACATGGGGAAGTAGATATCCCCATAAAGGTTGGAACCCAAACATTTGATTCAACTTTTTATGTAATGGATATTCGCCCTTCATACTCCTGCTTGCTAGGCCGACCATGGATTCACAATGCTGGCGCTGTTACTTCTACGTTGCACCAAATGCTGAAGTATCCAATTCAAGGGAAGATTATCATCGTTCATGGAGAAGAAAAGTATATGATCATCCATCTAAATTCCTTCAGATATGTGGAATTAGATGGTGAATTTATTGAAACTCCATTCCAACATTTTGAAGAAGTCCTATAAGATGTGGCAGTAACCAGGGTTGTTCCCAAGATCACAAGGCCTCCACTCAGGATGTCATATTTGAAGGATGCAAAGGCAGTAATAGAAGAAGGTGGGTGCACTATATGGGGATAACTCCCAGATATCCCATACAAATCTGACAAGTTTGGCCTAGGTTTCACTTCAAGTGCTCAAAAGGTTATATGTCGGGCTCGTGTCGGAGGACCACCCCTGAAGATCAGCAACCGTGAAGTCAACACAGTAGAGGATGATGAAGAGGGTTGCAACCTGGAGAATTGGATCTTCCCAACTGTCAGTGGAGGGCTCAACAATTGGGAGGCTAGAGATTTTGTCCCAATCACTTTTATCCCACAGTAATTTGTCTTTACATTTTGTTGGATCTGTAATATTAAAACATTTCAAACTCTTAAAACCTTGTGTCTTACCTGTAGCGGTAGAAATGTGCAAGACTAAGCCATTGGATTGACTAGACTTTATACAAATCAAAATAAAAATCACCACCGCGCTTTATTGTTTCCAAAGGAATGGGAAAAGAGCGAATAACCCAAAAAGAGGGGGAAAGATTCAAGGTAAGGGGGGTGGTTATGCAAAGGGAAGGTATTAGCACCCTAAACATCTACGGTACTCCGCAGGAACCTCTTTGAAAAATCTGTATATTTTGGCTATAAAAATGTGTTATATATAAAATGGATGGTGGAGGTGAGAAAAGAAATATTTTTATGATTTTTGCACCCACCGCGGTTGTGAACCTTTAGTGCCTACGTACCACCTTTCGTGCAATAGGGGATCAGGGTACACGTAGTTCCTCTTTTTAAAATTTGAAACACAAGTGTGTTGGTTGATTTTATGAGATAAGACATCATCGCAATTGTCCATGTGAAAAACATGCTTACTACCCACAATCATGAGAAAGGAGAATTTGCATCATCTCAAAGTGGAGGATATGGCTTGGATTTTAAAATCAACAATGCCTCACTCAACACCCAAGTGGAAAATATCTCACTTCACTACATATTGTAGAAGTATAGTTGTTTGCATCACTACAAGGATTGACAAGAGTCTAATCTTTTGAGAAAAGTTTAAAGATAAAAGCCAAAGTGGCAAAATGGTTTGAAATGAGATTGATTGACTTTTAGTCTTCTCCCAAAAAAAGGTCAAGGTATTATTAAATTGATTGAAATTTATTTATGAAAATGTTTCGAAGATGCATGGACCTAAGTCCAAGTTTATTATGAAAACGTTTCAAGTTTCAAAACAAGAAGAGTTTTTTTTTAAAGGAGGGAGAAGATTTTTTAAATTAAAGAAGATGGGAGGAGAAGAAGAGGCTATCCTAAAGCATAAGGTAAAAGCTAGGGATAAGAAACATCTAACCAACAAGAAGCCAATACTTGACATTATGAGTCAATATAGAATTCCCATTCTTCGGATTGAAACCAAGCATGCAAAGGTACTAGACCTCTTGAAAGAACCAAACTTCAAGTGTTTTAAGTCTTTGCAAAAATTGGGCAGAGTAACGGCTGTATACGGGTGAATTCCAGATTACAAACAAAGATCGTAATCTCAATAACCTGCATACAAAACAAACAAACAACCCAATGTCTTGAGGTAAACCTCAAGAACTCCAGACAAAATATCAAATAAAGTCACAAAGTCTCTAAGATAGGCCAAGGTCTATAATCCTAAGTCCAAGAAGTCCATAACTCCATAATGCAAAGGATAGTAACCATGTAGTCCAAGTATCATTAATGATTTTTATGGTTCATGTTGATTATTAGGTGTCTTTAAAAAGAAAGAAAAGCTCAAGTGAGCAAAATAAAAATGACATAAAAGTAAATGCTCAAGTGAGCAAAGATGAAAATAGCATGAAATGTAAAATGCTAAAAGTAAATGGTACATAAAGCATGAAAATAAAAGCGTAAAGTAAAGTTAATTGTTAGTAATTAGTGGTTAGTTGGATGACCATCTTGAAACTTGCATTTGGAACTCATTAGAGGATTGGTAGAACCAAAGCCTCCACACAACAAGTTGCATTTGCTTTTTGTCAAGTATATCATCCATTTTGGAATTCTCACAAGGCAACATGTAATGATCAATGATGTTTAAGTGATCCGCGTTGACCAAAGGTGTTGTAGATCCATTAGAGGATTGGTAGAACAAAAGCCTCCACACAATGAATCTCAAGGTTATTGGATCAAAGAGATCAAATTAACATACTTGGGCTTGCAATCATAAGTTTGGGCCACGAATGATCATTTATTCGAATCGGGAGAAAATTTAGCGCTATGTTAAGCAATCGTAAGTGGACTTATGTTGAAGTCACACCTATTTTGAGGCCAGTCAATAGCAATCTATGTACTTCATGTTTGGATAAATGATATAGAGATCACCATCCCTTAACATGTAGCACAATTAAAAAAGAAAGGGATAAGATGAAGATGGAGGGAAATGATAAGCTAATTTGGATCACCATTTCAAAATTCTTTCATCTTTAAACTCAACCACTCATCTAGATGGATTAAAGCACTAAACATATCATTAATGCAAAGCACCAAAAATGAATTAAATAATTCACTCTTAGGTAGATTTGAATTGATGAACATTTATCCAACTTCATCTACATCACAAAGTCCATTGAGTTTAAAGACAAATTGAACATTTTAAATTGCAATCCAAACCAACAATCAAAAGGAGTGAGTAGAAAAAGCATTTTGGATCAAAGCTGCCCCAAAACAAGGCAAAAAATGCATTATGTCCTGGTGTAAATCGATTTACACTACTATGTAAATCGATTTACACAGTACAGTTTTCAAAAATTCGCGTGAAATTGCTTATGTGCAATCGATTTACACTTAGTGCAAATCGATAGCACACAGTAACAATAGCAAAAACAACATTTTAAAAGGGCAATTTCTTGTTCAAACTTTCCATCAAACACCTTATGATCATGGATCCACTTGAGCACGAAAATTCCATCAAATTATGAGAAAATAACACCATTGAAATCACAAAATAATGCTCAAAGAATCAATCCCAAAGATCACCAAGAGATCACATTGTGAAAGATGAATTATCCAACTTACCAAAGGTAGATCTAGAGAATTATCAAAACAACTTCAAGAATTTGCTTCAATTCAACCACAAGAATCAATTGACCAAGCTTGGATGTATAGAATTGATGGAGAAAAAGTGTTTGGATGAAGGTTTAGCTCAAAGATTAGTAAGCTTCAATGCAAAGCTTACTAACTTTTTGAAAATGGAGCTTTGAGTGAATTTGGGTAGATGGAGAGAATTGAGAGATTTTTTAGCAAGGTGGATTTGGCTATCAAAAGCTTGAAATTTGAATGAAATGAGAGCTCTATTTATAGAGTTTTAGGATTGGGATTAGTGGTAATTTGGTAATTGATTCTTGGAGCCAAAATTTGAATTAATGATAACTCTTTCAAAAATTAGAGCCAAAATTTGAATTAATGATAATTCTTTCAAATATTAGAGCCAAAATTTGAATTAATGATAATTATTTTAAAAAATGAAAGATTGGCACTAAAATTTGAATTAATGATACATCTTTCAAAAGTGAAGGAAAATTGGAGCCAAAATTTGACAAGTTTAAAATGCTGATTTTTTTTTTAATTTTCCCGCTGTGCAAATCGATTGCACAGTGTATTTTTTTCAAAAATGGCGCAAAATACACTATGTGCAATCGATTGCACTTTAAGAGCAATCGATTGCATCAGTGAAAAAAAATGAAAATTTTTAATTCTTTTTTTCTTTGCAAAATAGAGATTTTAGGAAAATAATACCAGAAATCCTTATTTGTCAGATGCTTCGACTTGGTACCTACAAAACAAAAATATACAAAGACAAAGACAAATATTTTTTGTATTTTGATTAGAAGTTAGTCAACACCACATATACAAAATACACAACCAAGGTGCTTGGAGATTCCTCAAGAGCAAACTTAAAGATAGGAAAAAAGAGGAAGAACCAACCCTAATTTGATCTTGTTATGATCGAGTTTACATGATATGATAGAGGAATCTTAGCGGCAAAAATTGGGGTACAACAGTTGTCCTTATTTAAGTGTCTTCTATCCGGAGATACGAAGGTTACAAATCTTCGTGTCGACGCGATTGAAGATACTTAAATATAAAACAAGCCCTATTTTTGTCTCTAAGATGCCATGCAATGCTTATGATTATGGATGCATATGAACAGAACAAAAGAGACGCAAAGTAACACTGGGGATGCCACAAAAATGAAGAAACAAAGGAGCAACCCCACCGGGAAAATAAATCACTGGTGGACCAAAAGAATAGAACCAGAGAGGAGGATAACAAGCATCGACGTTCACTGTCGATGTCTACCAACGTTCACTGAAGGTAGAGAGAAGAAGATATACCGACTCACAGATGACGGTAAACTACCAACTCAATAGTTGAAGGTAGAAGAGAAAATATATCATGCCATCACCGTTCACTGACGACGAACTACCACCGTTCACTGATGATAGCAAAAAGATAAGAAACACCGACGTTCACTGTCGATGTACTACCAACGTTCACTGAAGGTAGATTTTGAAAATATCATACCATCGTCGTTCACTGACGAGGAACCACCACCGTTCACTGATGATAGCAAAAAGATAAGAAACACCGACATTCACTGCCGATGCACTACCAACGTTCACTGAAGGTAGATTTTGAAAATATCATACCATCTCCGTTCACAGACGAGGAACCACTATCGTTCACTGATGATAGCAAAAAGATAAGAAACACCGACGTTCACTGTCGATGCACTACCAACATTCACTGAAGGTAGATTTTGAAAATATCATACCATCGCTGTTCACTAATGAGGAACCACCACCGTTCACTGATGATAGCAAAAAGATAAGAAACACCAACGTTCACTGCCGATGCACTACCAACGTTCACTGAAGGTAGATTTTGAAAATATCATACCATCGCTGTTCACTGACGAGGAACCACCACTGTTCACTGATGATAGCAAAAAGATAAGAAACATAGACGTTCACTGCCGATGCACTACCAACATTCACTGAAGGTGGATTTTGAAAATATCATACCATCGCTGTTCACTGACGAGGAACTACCACCGTTCACTGATGATAGCAAAAAGATAAGAAACACCGACGTTCACTGCCGATGCACTACCAACATTCACTGAAGGTAGATTTTGAAAATATCATACCATCGCCGTTCACTGACGAGGAACCACCACCATTCACTGATGATAGCAAAAAGATAAGAAACACCGACGTTCACTGGCGATGCACTACCAACGTTCACTGAAGGTAGATTTTGAAATATCATACCATCGCCGTTCACTGACGAGGAACCACCACCGTTCACTGATGATAGCAAAAATATAAGAAACACCAACATTCACTGCCGATGCACTACCAACGTTCACTGAAGGTTGATTTTGAAAATATCATATGTTCCCCAAACTTCTGGTGTTTCACCTAGAATGGGTCTCAACTTCTTCCTTAACCAAGGAATTCCTCCTGGAAAGGGTAACATGTAAGCTGTCTCAAATAAAGAGACTTCCACTTACGAAGATTTCACAACGAGCAATTTCTGTGAATTTGAAAGTCTTGCCATCCACTGGCGTAAACTGACGACGGACTGCAAGCTAACAACTCATAAAGGAAATAGCAAAAAGAGTTACGTCGACTTATACAGGGAAGCACGAGTTGCTCAAACAAAGATACTTGTTGCTTGTTATCATGGAGGATTGCAAAAAGAAACGACTTTCTGGGGATGGAAATATGGCTTCCTGGGGAAAGAGATATGACTTCCTGGGGAAATGATATATGACTTCCTGGGGAAATGAGATATGACTTCCTGGGGAAATGCCACATTATTCCCGCTGAAGAGATAAAGTCTTCTCGTGCAAAATAAATGCACAAATCAAAGCTCAAAGTCCTCAGAAATCCAGAGTAAATAATATTGTCATGCAACCACGAATCCAATTAGAAACAAACTGGAGCAAGACAACCAAAGAAGATACATCCTTTGAGAAATAAACTCAAGAGGGAAAACCAAATCCAACTAAGCAAGGAGCGCTGCAGGAAGGTTTGAACACAATGTCAATAAAAAATGATTTGTAACAATGCATGATGCATGTATGAATGTATGAGTGATATCGTGCATATGCTGGTAAAAGGATACATAATCAAACAAAACTGCCTTAGGTACTAACAACATTGGTCTAAACTTCAACCAGAAAGATCAAACCAAGAAAGGTAAAAGCAAATGCGGAAACCAAACCTATTGTCTGTCCTAACTTCACTGAGGAGAAACATAATCCGGATGTAGCTAAATCAAACAGATACCGGGATAGAACATCTTTCTTCCGTTTTCATCGGAGAAACCAGTTTTCCAAAAACAATGTGCCTACTGAAGATTGCAAAACTAGTCTCAAATAAAGCAGACTGACACCGAGACAACCAAACCTCACCGAGGAATTCAAACCCACTTCCCTGGAGAAAAAAAACCGAGGATTGAAAACTTTTCATCATGAATACTCATTCCAACAAGAGATGCCCTAGGATAACCTTCCCAGGGAATAACATACAGACTTCCATGGGGAAAATAAATGTTTCACAGTCCGTACTCCTACTGGGGATTTCGATACTGATTATGAATAAGGCAAATGGAAACCAAATTGTCAAAACATTCACTGGGGAAATCAGGCCCACTTTGAAGGAAGAAAAACATACTGACTTCACTAAGGGAGACAATACTTCATCATCGAGACCTCTACCGGAGACTTCATGCTGACTTCATTGGGGAGGTCGACACCACATCATCGAGGGGAAACCAAGATACGTTCTTCACTGGGGAAAAAGGACTTCTATCAAATAAACAAGGCCTTCACTGGAAAATACTGGATTGAGTCTTCATATCAACCAAACCTATTCCAACAAAAGATGCCCTAGTGTAGTCTTCCTGGGAAATCAAGAAGTCAACACTAATGCCAATACTGCAAAAAGAGCGATATCTTAGCACACCAAGGGAATAAAACCTTTCATCATATGAGGGAAAACTTCGCTGGGGAACCTGGGACAGAGGCTTCTGACCATGCAAACCCAAAATCAAAAGCAAACCAAGACTTGGCCGGGGATCATGGGATCACAAACCTAATACTGTACCTTACGCCAACTGGTATCGTCTTTAATTATCTGAGAAACACACAAAGATTGCGCATATACCAACAAGATGACCTGAGAAAAACCTTCACAAAGGAAGTAAATATTATTAAAACAACCGGAGTTTGTTCATTCCAGGGATCGCCATTTTTGTTGTCATTGTTTCATCACAAATCCCAAAGTAAATTTAATTGTAAAGATGTCTTTCTTTTTGAAAAGTCAATTTTGTTTTTTTAATCTTTTTGCTTTGAAATTTATTATCAGTAATAAATGAAGTCTTTGCAAGCTAAAAAAAAAAGAACACAAAGAATTGGGCAAAAGCTCGAATTTTATTAATAGAATGGTAGTCTGCGAATGGCGAGACTCCATGGATGATTACAAAGTTTGGGAAATGGTAATATATAATGGAAAAGATACATTGAGATACAATGACCACCATTCCCCTAACAACTTTTGAAGTCCTGAGCAACAACTTTTGTTGAAGTATGGTGAGGATCCGAGAAGATTGTTGCTTCAACGATCAAGTCTTGTCTGACGTAGTTACTTGCCAAGAAAAATCCCTAACTTTTGCTTAAGCTGCCCTTGCGGGTTTTCAACTTAGCGGGAAATTTATTCTGTTTTATGTCTCTAATTTTTGCCTAGACCGCCCTTTCGGGTTTTCAGCCTACCGAGACGCTCCTTTTTGCCTAAGCCGCCCTTTCGGGTTTTCAACTTAGCGAGCTGTTCTTTTATTTCTTTAGGCGAAGTATTTCTTGACTGCGTCAACATTTATGGGACGTGGGAACTCCTCGCCATCCATAGTTTCAAGAATTAATGCACCACCAGAGAAGGCTTTCTTGACAACATACGGGCCTTTAAAATTGGGAGTCCACTTGCCCTTAGAATCAGTGTTAAAAGACATGATCTTCCTGAGCACGAGGTCGCCTTCTCTGAATTCACGAGGTTTGACCTTTTTATCAAATGCTTTCTTCATTCTTTTCTGATATAACTGCCCATGACATAAAGCTGTCATCCTCTTCTCTTCAATCAAATTTAATTGGTCAAACCTGTTCTGGACCCATTCAGCCTCTGTCAACTTGGCTTCCATTATCACACGCAACGAGGGAATCTCTACCTCAACAGGGAGTACAACTTCCATTCCATATACCAGGGAGAACGGGGTTGCTCCTGTTGAAGTGCGAACAGATGTTCGATATCCATGTAGAGCAAAAGGGAGCATTTCATGCCAATCCTTATAAATAATAACCATTTTTTGGATAATTCTCTTGATATTCTTATTAGCAGCCTCAACAGCCCCATTCATCTTTGGCCTGTATGGAGACGAATTGTGATGGACAATCTTGAATTCTTCACACAGTTCTGTCATCATTTTGTTGTTCAAATTTGAGCCATTGTCAGTGATGATTCTACTCGGCACACCATACCGGCATATCAAATTGTTTTTGATGAAACGCATAACCACTTGTTTGGTAACATTGGCATAAGAAGCAGCCTCTACCCATTTGGTAAAGTAGTCAATCGCTACCAAAATGAAACAATGTCCATTCGAAGCTTTGGGTTCTATCATCCCGATCATGTCAATACCCCACATAGAGAAAGGCCATGGGGAGGAAATTACATTGAGAAGTGTCGGAGGCACATGGATCTTATCTGCATAAATCTAGCATTTATGGCACTTCTTTGCAAATTTGCAACAATCAGATTCCATTGTCAACCAATAGTAACCTGCCCTTAGCATCTTTTTAGCCATCGAATGTCCATTAGCATGAGTGCCAAATGAACCTTCATGAATCTCATGCATCAACATGCCTGCTTCGTGTCTATCCACGCATCTGAGCAAGACCATGTCATAATTTCTCTTGTATAACACATTTTCACTGAGGAAGAAACTGCCTGCCAATCTTCTCAATGTCTTTCTATCTTTCCTCGATGCACCAATCGGGTATTCCTGAGTCTGAAGAAAATGCTTGATATCATAATACCAAGGTTTTTCATCTGCTACCTCCTCTGTCGCAAACACATGAGCGAGCCTATCCAGCCGTCGAACTGTAATACGGGGTATATCATTCCAAGAATTCACTTGATACATGGAAGCCAGAGTTGCCAGAGCATCCACCATTTGATTTTCATCTCTAGGGATGTGATGGAATTTAACTTTATTGAAGAAGGGTAGCAATCTTCTAGCATAATCTTTGTAAGGGATCAAGCCAGGGTGACGAGTATCCCATTCTCCTTTAATCTGATTTATTACCAAAGATGAATCACCATACACATCTAGAATTTTGATTCTGAGATCGATAGCTTCCTCAAGACCCATGATGCAAGCCTCATATTCCGCCATATTATTAGTGCAATCAAATGTTAGCCTCGCAGTAAAAGGAATGTGCGATCCATGAGGAGTGACAATCACAATACCAATTCCTTTACCATAAGCATTCACCGCTCCATCAAAAATCATACTCCAATGAGATTCAGGGTCAGGGCCTTCCTCAGGCAATGGTTTATCACAATATTTCACTTTCAAGAACATCACATCCTCATCAGGGAATTCAAATTCTGCAGACTGATGATCTTCCACCGGTTGGTGAGCAAGGTAATATGCCAACACACTACTTTTAATATCTTTTTGAGTGCGGTACTCAATATCATATTCAAACAACAACATCTGCCAGCGGGCAATTCTCCCCGTAAGAGCAGGCTTCTCAAAAATATACTTGATTGGATCCATTTTAGAGATCAACCAAGTGGTATGATTCAACATATACTGCCGCAAACGCTTTGCCGCCCAGGCCAAAGCACAACATGTCTTTTCTAGCATGGAATACCGCAACTCACAATCAGTGAACTTTTTGCTGAGATAATAAATGGCGAACTCTTTCTTTCCCGTTTCATCCCGTTGTCCCAGAATACAACCCATGGATTTATCTAACACCGTTAGATACATAATCAACGGTCTTCCTTCTACGGGAGGGAGCAAGATAGGAGGTTCACGTAGATACTCTTTAATACTCTCAAATGCCCTTTGGCAGTCATCCGTCCACACACAACCTTGATCTTTCTTTAACAACTTAAAGATCGGTCCACACTTTGCAGTCATGTGGGAAATGAATATGGAAATATAATTTAAACGCCCGAGGAAACCCCTGACTTGCTTTTCAGTTCTTGGTGCTGGCATTTCTTGAATTGCTCTGACTTTATTAGGATCAACTTCAATTCCTTTCTGGCTAACAATAAAACCCAACAATTTCCCTGATCTAACTCCGAAGGTGCATTTATTTGGATTCAAGCGGAGACGAAACTTCCTCAAACGATGAAACAACTTCAACAAATCTTTTATATGCCCTTCTTCAGTTTGGGATTTGGCAGTCATATCATCAACATATACTTCAATTTCCTTGTGCATCAGATCATGGAATAGGGTTGTCATAGCCCTCTGGTACGTTGCACCAGCGTTCTTCAACCCGAAGGGCATCACTCTGTAACAGAATGTTCCCCAGGGTGTGATAAACGTTGTTTTTTCCATGTCCTCTGGAGCCATTCTTATTTGATTATACCCGGAAAATCCGTCCATGAACGAGAATACTTTGAATTTTGCTGCGCTATCCACTAACATATCAATGTGAGGCAATGGAAAATCATCTTTTGGACTAGCTTTATTTAGATCTCTGTAATCTACGCACATGCGGACTTTTCCGTCTTTTTTCGGTACTGGGACAATATTGGCAGTCCATTGAGGATACACTGACGTCATAAGAAAACCAACATTAATCTGCTTTAGGACCTCCTCTTTGATCTTTACTGCCATATCTGGGTGGGTTCTTCTCAACTTTTGTTTAACTGGCGGACACTCTGGCTTCAATGGCAAATGATGCTCAACAATGTCTGTATCTAGACCAGGCATGTCTTGATAAGACCAAGCAAAAATATCCACATACTCTTTCAACAGCTCAATCAACCCGCTCTTCACATCAAGATGCAACGATGCTCCAATCTTAATCTCTTTCGGATCTTCTTCTGAACCCAAATTAATCACTTCCAAAGGCTCCTTATATGGCTGAATGGTATTATCGTCGTGCTCAAGCAACCGTGAGACCTCTTCTGGAATCTCATCATAATCTTCTTCTTCATCCCCAAACACAGGACATTCAAAGTTAGGAGAGGGTGCAGGGTCATTGTATTCAACGGGTTTTTTAATTAATCTGCACATATGATTTATGATTGCTTTTAGAAACTGACACATATAACAAGTGATCATGCAGATTAATTTTCAGTTATCATCTATTTTGAAAGGGTTTTTTTATTTGATTACCATTTCCCAAGAAAAAGCAGAAAATAAAGACATATTTTTGGAAGCAAAGACAAGTTTTATTAATGATCTTAAAAATCAAAGCAAACGGATAAGCCCATACAATACTTTCACCTTGGGCAGAGTGAAAGCTTTTCAAAGAAAGAAATAGACTATTAAAACAAATTACTTTGAAATATGTATGCAAGAAGGAACATCAATGGTGACCCAGTTCTGAACTCGGACTCCATGCGTCACAAAATTTGGTACTTCCTGCTCTGCTTCATCTTCTTCAACAACATTGATTCCAGAACCAATTGGATGGAGGTAGCCTCCGCTGCGGAAAACATCATGATAACTGTTCACAGGAGACTTTGACTTCAAACTTTCGCCTTTGCCATTCTTCGAAGAAAAACCCAAACAAGTTATGTTCTTGTTCACGGGTGGATCCACCAGTCGTCCCCAAACTGCATTATGACCATTGCGCACAACCTGCTGCGCGTCCTTCAGGGAAACTACAGAATTCTCATTCCTCCTTATGTTGTCAGTGGATAGGGATTGGAGATGGGTTCCAATAGCAGCCTCATTCGCTTCTACAATACTGAAAGAGGATAGATGGGATATCAACAACGCCTGCTCCCCATTTATGATCACTACCTTCCCTTTACGCACAAATTTTAGCTTCTGATGCAGAGTTGAAGTGACAACCCCTGCTTCGTGTATCCATGGTCGTCCAAGCAAACAACTATATGCGGGAATAATATCCATAACCTGGAAGGTTATCAAGAACAAATGTGGTCCTATATGGATGGGCATGTCCACTTCACAGATGACAGATTTCCTCGACCCATCAAAAGCCTTCACAATGATGCCACTCGGGCGCATAGATGTTCCTTGATACTTTAACTTCAAGAGGGTAATTCTCGGTATGACATTCAGCGCGGATCCGTTATCAATTAGCACATTGGACAGCGAATCATTCTTACAGTTCATGGATATGTGGAGGGCCAGGTTGTGATTCCTCCCTTCATCTGGTAACTCATCATCACAGAAGCTCAAATTGTTACATGACGTAATGTTTCCAATTACGCTGCTGAATTGATCTAATGGCATGTCATTCTCTACAAAAGCTTGGTCTAGTACTCTCATCAGCGATTCTCTATGAGCAGAGGAATTCATCAATAAGGCTAGAATAGATATCTTTGAAGGAGTCTGCAATAGCTGATCTACAATTTTGTAATCGCTCATCTTAATTATCTTCAAGATATCATCCACTTCTTTCTCTAATGTAGCTCCACTAGTCCCTCTTGCAGACTTCTTAGGCTCATCATTCTCAGCAATCTTCTTTCCAGCAACAACATCTCTTCGAATGACTGGCGCAAATACACGACCACTACGGGTCACTATGCTATTATCAGCTATATTTCCAACATCTGGCATCGGCTGGATGGGAATCTCCACCCCATCTTCTAAGATTGTAACGTTGTATTTGTAAGGCACAGCCTTATCTGATTCATAGGGAACAGGACCTGGCAGACTAATTGCCAATGGGGCAACAACTGGTTTGCTATGGTACTCCACCTCAAGATGAGTGGGTGCACCAAAACAAGGTACAATGACATTCACCCCCTCCTCAACACAATCAACCATCAAAAATTCATTTCCGGCAAACAAATCTTCGTCTGAAGAGAAATACTCATCTGCGGAGGCATACTCTTCCTCTGACTCTTCCATCAAACAGACTTCAACCATATCAATATCATGATAATCATCTCTCTGACCTGTGATCTTGATGGTTCCATTGTCTAACAGCAACTGAACACCTTCCCTCACAACAGAACATCCTCGGGGATTTCGACAACAAATTATGCAAGATCCATATTGGTGTTCCACCTGACCAGCAGTATGGCAGAAGGTAACATGTAACTGCACTAGATCCTCATTCAAATGATCCACATCAAAAATTCTGAATTCACCCGGACATCCAGAAACCATATTCACTTCCTCTTCATATTCCACCCCAGGCCTGATTATATGGATTAAACCTTCATCCATCATCTCCTGCAAATCAACATTTATCTTCTCGTAACCCTGTATGTTTGTACTGCAAACAGCACAACCGGCGTGGTCATGCGTATAATAACTGAATTCACAGAGGTCTGCATGCATCTTCACCAAATCCCCTCTAACCAGATTAATGTCAAAAATTTGAAAGTCGCCTGGACAACCGGCCACCATATTCACAACATTCACTCCCCCGTGCTTGGGTAGAGGATTGTCTTTCACATTAGGTCCCACGTCTTTGAAAGATAAAATTCCAGACTTCAACAACCTTTGCACTTCAGTCCTCAAAGGATAACAATTCTCAACACTATGCCCTGGTGCTCCCTGATGAAAGGCACACGTCTGGTCTACTTTGTAATACCACGACAATGGTGATGGTACAACGGGAGGTGGTCGCGTCTGGACCAACTTCTTCTGAACTAATGCTGGTAATAGCTCTGCATAGCTCATGGGAATATGATCATAGTTCTCCTTTCTATGATTATACCCTTGATTCCCCTGCTGGGATGGTCTCTGATAAGCAATGGTAGTTGGAGCGATATTCATAACAGGAGTAACTGAGGCGACTTGCTGATGACGCTGATAATTCCTTCTAGGAGCATTTACCTTTCTCTCTTGCATAACAACATTTGTATCCCCTTCTTTCTTCTTTGTAAACCCGTAAGATGGCTTCTTCACACCTCCAAATCCTTCACCCTTTGTCAAACGGCCTTCTCTTACTGCCTCTTCTAGGCGGACACCCTTTCCTACCATCTCTATAAAATCACTTGGGGCACTTGCTATCATTCTTTCGTAGTAGAAAGCTCCTAGCGTCTTTAGAAAAATCTTGGTCATTTCTTTCTCTTCCATGGGCGGAATCACTTGTGCAGCCACTTCGCGCCATCTCTGCGCATACTCTTTGAATGATTCTCTGTCTTTATGAACCATGGCCCTAATCTGGTCACGGTCAGGCGCCATGTCCACATTGTACTTGTATTGTTTAATGAATGCTTCTCCCAAATCATTAAAAGTATGGATGTTGACGCTGTCTAAACTCATGTACCATTTCAACGCAGCACCGGTCAGACTATCCTGGAAAAAATGAATCAGCAGACGCTGATCATCAGTATGGGTAGACATCCTTCTCACATACATCACCAAATGAGCACGAGGGCAAGTGTTGCCCTTGTACTTCTCAAATTCCGGGACCTTGAACTTAGCAGGCACTTTAACATTCGAGACCAAACACAACTCATTCACATTCTGCCCGAACAACTCTTTTCCCTTAAGAGCCTTCATCTCTCTTTGCATTCTATCAAACTACTCTTGGAAATCATCCATTCTGTCATAAAGACCCAAGTCTTCACTCGGCGGAGGGAAAGGACGACACACGTCTTCATTAACAAACGGAACCAAATTCACCGAAGGAGGTGCAGCAGGAACAGTATGCACCACAGGAGGTGCAGGAGTAACAACATTTGGAACCACTGGAGCATCTTGAGGACCCAGATTGAAACCTTCAGGTGCAAAATTCTCTGGCATTCCCCACGGATAACCCTGAGGCATACGGTTTTGAACAACAGCCGGAGTAGCGGATACAGGAACAGTCATAACTTCAGTACTTGCCCTTGTTGGTTGAGGTTGAACACTCAGTGGCTGATTCTGAGCAACCACCAGAGCTTCCATCAGTGTAGTCAAGTTGGCCAAGCCAGCCTTCAAAGCAGAAACTTCTTCGCGCAGCTCGCGATTCTCCTGTTCTAAGTTGTCCATCTTCTTTTTGAAATTAGCCCGAGTGTTGTAGTGAAGAGTCAGATTGCTGAATGAAGTAAAGAAGCTGGGTAAGGCACCTGGATATGCATAACAAATGCAAAAACATGTGCAATATGATGCATGATATGCAATGTATATGATTATTATTATTTTATCATTTAATATTTCAAGGGATTTAAGATTTACAGACATATTGCAAACATCAAAATAACAACGCATTTGAAATACTGAAAACTTTTATTATAATAACTTCGAAATGGGTTACAAGTTTCAATGATCCCAAGTACAAGATGAAAATACAATCTAAAATCCTGATAAAAGGAACTGATAGAGATCAATCTGTACGAATGCGCTTCCCTGTGAGCCTGGCAATCTGAGCTCTCAACCTCTGGTTTTCTTCCACATGTCTGATGGCAACCTCCTTCCAATCATCTGAATCAGGAAGTGAACAAACAGCACCTGTTTGAGGCTTAGGAGAAAATAAATCTCCTTGCCTCTCCATAGACTCTACTGCTCGACTCTCAAGGATCTCGATCAAATCATCTCTCTCCTTCAGGTCTGCTCTGTAGGAACTCTCTAAAGTCTGGAACTTGTTCTTCCAAGCATCCCTTTCCTGTTGCATCCTAACCAAAGCAAGTTGCAGCTCTTCTAGATCATCTAATAAGGGAGGAGTGGTCTTCATAAACAAATCAGGAATGGGTGTCTCCCGAGTATACGACATCTTCAACTGAATGGCTCTCGATCGGACCCACTGAAGATATGGCTCCAAAGAAACAACACCCCTAGGTCCCAAATCCTTCCTACTCTTCTTATGAATGTGACGCCAGGCCTTTGCAATCTGCTCCCTAGCTTCCCTGTGGTCTTCTCCTTCCTTCAGAAAGAAACTACTCAGATGAATATTGTTCGGTTTATCCCTCATCGGATAACCAAGATTTCGCCGTGCAAGAACAGGGTTATAGTTAATTCCTCCCTTTGTACCAAGAAGAGGCACATTGGGGAAACTACCACAACTGTCAATAATCTCCGCATCCTGGTAAGCTCGATGATACCAATCAATATCCGAGTGAGTAAGTGCCATGATCTTAGGAGCCCAACGGGGTTCCTTCTTGACATCCCAAAAAGCGTCAGACTGAGGAATATGAGAGGTAAACCACCGATACAACAAAGGCGTGCAACAGATAATCATTCCCCCATGATAAGAATTCCGAAGATGAACAGAGTAATAAGCATCACCCAACAGTGTAGGAACCGGGTTTCCAATCATGAAAATCTTGATAGCGTTAATGTCGACAAACTTGTCCACATTAGGAAATAAGAATAATCCATAGGTGAGTAAAGCACAGATGGCCTCAAAAGCAACCATACTCTTCATCCTGGCAAAGTAACGAGCTTTCTCCAATAAGAACTGAGCTAGTAATCCTCTAATCCCTCCTTTGGTAGTCATATGAGCTTCCACCTCAGACTTCCCCAGATGAATCAAAGCAGCAATCTCATGTGGTTTTGGCTCACCCTCCAAACCAGTAAAAGGAACGCGATCGATAACAGGTAAATCCAATAGATAGGAATACTCTTCCAGTGTTGGCATCAACTGATAATCGGGAAAAGTAAAGCAGTGATACACCGTATCATAGAACTGGACCAAAGTTGAGAGAAAACCCTCCTTCATCTTCAGCTTCATGAGAGGAATAATGGATCCATACTTCTTCTGAAAGTCTGCAGAACACTCAATCTCGGGAATTAGACTAATCAACTCATCTATCTTAGGATCCTTGAAACTGTATTTCCCGGTCTTTCTCTTTCCAGAATCCATGGTTTAAAAGTACCTGAGATATTCACAAATAGTCAACCTTTAAATCCCTTGAAATATTGTTTTTTTCAAAAGATGCTTATGAGTGCATGGATGCATGATGCAACAATCACACACAAGATCACACATATAGGGTTCATAGGTTCCACGTCACGAGCATGAGGTCGAAGGTACTACCCATAAGGTATTGGTCTAAAAAGTTATCACCTGCCGAACAAGGTTCTAGAGGTTCTCAGAGTCTACATCCTTCCTTCGGATATTACCAACTTCCCGATTAACTCGGTAATTAGTAATATTCTCAAGAAAGACTCGTCCGAGCGTAGTATCGCGTGACAACTACTTCCGGATTACTCTGTTATAGCTTCCACACTACACCTAAAAGGCCAAGAGGGGTTAGGTAATCTACGGTCCTCAGCTTCGGTAGGCTCCCAGGTCGAAAGCAGTACGTCTTCCCGATTACTCGGTAAACGACACTACAGTCAAAGGGGCCTCCACTGAGTGGGGGATCTCATGCCTCCTTTTTTGGGATTACTCCCTCAAAGTTAACATGACTATACCGCCCGTCCTATCTTAAAGTTTGCCCAAGTCCGAGTATAGGACTTATGAGTAATCACCAAGCACCCTGAAAACCAGGAAAATCCAGACAAACATATATATAACATATAACACATAAACAACAATAGCACATATACAGATATAAACAAAGATAGGTTTAACCCACTTAGGGATGGACCAGCAAGAGGTCAATCTTTCCCCAGTGAAGTCGCCATTTTTTCTGTAGCGGTAGAAATGTGCAAGACTAAGCCATTGGATTGACTAGACTTTATACAAATCAAAATAAAAATCACCACCGCGCTTTATTGTTTCCAAAGGAACGGGAAAAGAGCGAATAACCCAAAAAGTGGGGAAAAAATTCAAGGTAAGGGGGTTGGTTATGCAAAGGGAAGGTATTATCACCCTAAACATCTACGGTACTCCGCAGGAACCTCTTTGAAAAATCTGTATATTTTGGCTATAAAAATGTGCTATATATAAAATGAATGGTGGAGGTGAGAAAAGAAATATTTTTATGATTTTTGTACCCGCCGCAGTTGCGAACCTTTAGTGCCTACGTACCACCTTTCGTGCAATAGGGGATCAGGGTACACGTAGTTCCTCTTTTTAAAATTTGAAACACAAGTATGTTGGTTGATTTTATGAGATAAGACATCATCGCAATTGTCCGTGTGAAAAACATACTTACTACCCACAATCATGAGAAAGGAGAATTTGCATCATCTCAAAGTGGAGGATATGGCTTGGATTTTAAAATCAACAATGCCTCACTCAACACCCAAGTGGAAAATATCTTACTTCACTACATATTATAGAAGTATAGTTGTTTGCATCACTACAAGGATTGACAAGAGTCTAATCTTTTGAGAAAAGTTTAAAGATAAAAGCCAAAGTGGCAAAATGGTTTGAAATGAGATTGATTGACTTTTAGTCTTCTCATCAAAAAAGGTCAAGGTATTATTAAATTGATTGAAATTTATTTATGAAAATGTTTCAAAGATGCTTGGACCTAAGTCCAAGTTTATTATGAAAATGTTTCAAGTTTCAAAACAAGAAGAGTTTTTTTTTAAAGGAGGGAGAAGATTTTTGAAATTAAAGAAGATGGGAGGAGAAGAAGAGGCTATCCTAAAGCATAAGGTAAAATCTAGGGATAAGAACCATCTAACCAACAAGAAGCCAATACTTGACATTATGAGTCAATATAGAATTCCCATTCTTCGGATTGAAACCAAGCAAGCAAAGGTACTAGACCTCTTGAAAGAACCAAACTTCAAGTGTTTTAAGTCTTCACAAAAATTGGGCAGAGTAACGGCTGTATACGGGTGAATTCCAGATTACAAACAAAGATCGTAATCTCAATAACATGCACACAAAACAAACAAACAACCCAATGTCTTGAGGTAAACCTCAAGAACTCCAGACAAAATATCAAATAAAGTCACAAAGTCTCCAAGATAGGCCAAGGTCTATAATCCTAAGTCCAAGAAGTCCATCACTCCATAATGCAAAGGATAGTAACCATGTAGTCCAAGTATCATTAATGATTTTTATGGTTCATGTTGATTATTAGGTGTCTTTAAAAAGAAAGAAAAGCTCAAGTGAGCAAAATAAAAATGACATAAAAGTAAATGCTCAAGTGAGCAAAGATGAAAATAGCATGAAATGTAAAATGCTAAAAGTAAATGGTACATATAGCATGAAAATAAAAGCGTAAAGTAAAGTTAATTGTTAGTAATTAGTGGTTAGTTAGATGACCATCTTGAAACTTGCATTTGGAACTCATTAGAGGATTGGTAGAACCAAAGCCTCTACACAACAAGTTGCATTTGCTTTTTGTCAAGTATATAATCCATTTTGGAATTCTCACAAGGCAACATATAATGATCGACGATGTTTAAGTGATCCGCGTTGACCAAAGGTGTTGTAGATCCATTAAAGGATTGGTAGAACCAAAGCCTCCATACAATGAATCTCAAGGTTATTGGATCAAAGAGATCAAATTAACATACTTGGGCTTGCAATCATAAGTTTGGGCCACGAATGATCATTTATTCGAATCGGGACAAAATTTAGCGTTATATTAAGCAATCGTAAGTGGACTTATGTAGAAGTCACACCTATTTTGAGGCCGGTCAATAGCAATCTATGTACTTCATGTTTCGATAAATGATATAGAGATCACCATCCCTTAACATGTAGCACAATTAAAAAATAAAGGGATAAGATGAAGAGGGAGGGAAATGATAAGCTAATTTAGATCACCATTTCAAAATTCTTTCATCTTTAAATTCAACCACTCCTCTAGATGGATTAAAGCACTAAACATATCATTAATCCAAAGCACCAAAAATGAATTAAATAATTCACTCTTAGGTAGATTTGAATTGATGAATATTTATCCAACTTCATCTACATCACAAAGTCCATTGAGTTTAAAGACAATTTGGACATTTAAAATTGCAATCCAAACCAACAATCAAAAGGAGTGAGTAGAAAAAGCATTTTAGATCAAAACTGCCCCAAAACAAGGCAAAAAATGCATTCTGTCCTAGTGTAAATCAATTTACACTACTATGTAAATCGATTTACACAGTACAGTTTTCAAAAATTCGCGTGAAATTGCTTCTGTGCAATCGATTTACACTTAGTGCAATTCGATTGCACACAGTAACAATAGCAAAAACAACATTTTAAAAGGGCAATTTCTTGTTCAAACTTTCCATCAAACACCTTATGATCATGGATCCAGTTGAGCACGAAAATTCCATCAAATTATGAGAAAATAACACCATTGAAATCACAAAATAATGCTCAAAGAATCAATCCTAAAGATCACCAAGAGATCACATTGTGAAAGATGAATTATCCAACTTACCAAAGGTAGATCTAGAGAATTATCAAAACAACTTCAAGAATTTGCTTCAATTCAACCACAAGAATCAATTGACCAAGCTTGGATGTATATAATTGATGGAGAAAAAGTGTTTGGATGAAGGTTTAGCTCAAAGATTAGTAAGCTTCAATGCAAAGCTTACTAACTTTTTGAAAATGGAGCTTTGAGTGAATTTGGGTAGATGGAGAGAATTGAGAGATTTTTTAGCAAGGTGGATTTGGCTATCAAAAGCTTGAAATTTGAATGAAATGAGAGCTCTATTTATAGAGTTTTAGGATTGGGATTAGTGGTAATTTGGTAATTGATTCTTGGAGCCAAAATTTGAATTAATGATAACTCTTTCAAAAATTAGAGCCAAAATTTGAATTAATGATAATTCTTTCAAATATTAGAGCCAAAATTTGAATTAATGATAATTATTTTTAAAAATGAAAGATTGGCACTAAAATTTGAATTAATGATACATCTTTCAAAAGTGAAGGAAAATTGGAGCCAAAATTTGACAAGTTTAAAATGCTAATTTTTTTTATAATTTTCACGCTGTGCAATCGATTGCACTACAGTGCAAATCGATTGCACACTGTATTTTTTTCAAAAATGGCGCAAAATACACGATGTGCAATCGATTGCACTTTAAGAGCAATCGATTGCATCAGTGAAAAAAATGAAAATTTTTAATTCTTTTTTTCTTTGCAAAATAGAGATTATAGGAAAATAATACCAGAAATCCTTATTTGTCAGATGCTTCGACTTGGTACCTACAAAAAAAAATACAAAGACAAAGACAAATATTTTTTGTATTTTGATTAGAAGTTAGTCAACACCACATATACAAAATACACAACCAAGGTGCTTGGAGATTCCTCAAGAGCAAACTTAAAGATAGGAAAAAAGAGGAAGAACCAACCCTAATGTGATCTTGTTATGATCGAGTTGACATGATATGATAGAGGAATCTTAGGGGCAAAAATTGGGGTACAACATTACCTGAGGCACAACGGTCCATTTGTAAGGGTTATTATCTCATCTCCATATGAAATCAATGAATCATGGACGTTTTGCATAATAACTTTGTGCTCATTGTTTTTCTTTTTACATTTTTCATTTCTTTCAAAGATAGTTATACCCTTACACACACTCACACTCCCAATGCAGGTCTACATCCATTTGGGATCCCATGGGTAACGGTTCTGCTATGGCCTTCTGTGTCTCTGAAAATCTAATCTACCAAACCGAAGACGAAGGTGAGGAAGATTGTGAAGTACCAGGGGAACTTGCCAGATTTCTACAACAAGAAGAGAGAACCATTCAGCCCCACGAGGAACCTGTGGATACAATCAACCTAGGTACCGAAGAAGACAAAATAGAAGTCAAGATGGGTGCCAATCTAGAACCCAATGTCAAGGAGCGTCTGATTCAATTGTTACACGAGTATGTTGAAGTCTTTGCCTGGTTGTATAAAGACATGCCAGGACTTGATGCAGATATTATGGTACATCATCTACCTACAAAAGAGGATTTCCCACCAATAAAACAAAAGGTCCATCGAATGCGACCAGATACGTCAGAGAAGATTAAAGCAGAAGTCGTGAAACAATTTAATGCTGGATTCTTGGATGTCACCTCCTATCCGCAATGGGTTTCCAATGTTGTTCCCGTGCCCAAAAAGGACGGCAAGGTACGAATGTGCATGGACTACAAAGATTTGAATAGGGCAAGCCCCAAGGATGATTTCCCACTTCGCCATATTGTCATCCTAGTTGACAATACTGCACAACACAAAGTGTTTTCCTACATGGACGGTTTCTAAGGTTACAACCAAATTAAAATGGCGCCTGAGGACATGGAGAAAACAACATTTGTCACACAGTGGGGCATATTCTGCTACAAGGTTATGCCATTCGGACTGAAGAATGCGGGGCAACCTATCAGTGTGCCATGGTATCTCTATTTCACGACATGATACATCACGAAATAGAGGTCTATATGGATGACATGATAGCTAGATCTCAAACAGAAGAAGAGCATCTTGATCATTTACAGAAACTGTTTGAGAGGCTAAAGAAATACAAGCAGAGGTTGAACCCAAATAAATGCACGTTTGGAGTAAGGTCTGGTAAGCTCCTAGGCTTTGTCGTCAACAATAAGGGTATTGAAGTAGATCCTGCCAAAGTAAAAGCGATACATGAGATGCCTTCTCCTCGTACTAAAAAGGAAGTCAGAGGATTCTTGGGACGTTTGAACTACATTGCCAGATTCATTTCTCACCTGACAGCTACCTGTGAACCAATCTTCAAACTATTGAAGAAAGACCAAGTAGTCAAGTGGAATGATGAATGCCAAACTTATTTCGAAAAGATCAAAGAGTACTTGCAAGACCCTCCTGTTTTGATGCCACCAGTCGAGGGAAGACTGTTGATTATGTATCTAACTGTTTTAGAGAATTCAATGGGGTGTGTGCTGGGGCAACATGACGAGTCTGGCCGAAAAGAGCATGCTATTTATTACCTGAGCAAAAAGTTTATCGACTGTGAAATAAGATATTCACTGCTCGAGAAAACTTCTTGCGCTCTGGCATGGGCTGCTCGCCGGCTAAGACAGTATATGCTGACCCATACTACCTTGTTGATATCTAAAATGGATCCAATAAAATACATCTTAGAGAAAACTGCTCTCTCTGGGAGAATAGAGAGACGCAAGAAGATCCTAACAGAATATGATATACAGTATACTACCCCGAAAGAAATAAAGGGCAGTGTACTAGCTGATCACCTTGCTCACCAAGCAGTAGAAGACTACCAGTCCATGAAGTTCGAATTCCCAGATAAAGACATCATGATGGTAAACAACTATGAAGAACTTAGGCCATATGACAGACCTGAACAAGGATCCCCATGGACCCTGGTTTTTGATGGGGCATCTAACACACTCGGCAATGGTATTGGTGCAATACTCATATCTCTTGAAGGGTGTCATACCCCATTTACTGCAAGACTCTTCTTCAATTGTACAAATAACATGGCGGAATACGAAGCGTGCATCTTTGGCCTCAAAGCTGCCATAGAATTGGGGATCAAATCTTTAAATGTATTCGGAGATTCAACTTTGGTTATCAGCCAGATCAAAGGGGAGTGGGACACCAAACACCCTAACCTTATCCCTTACAAAGAACATGTTTTGATGTTGCTCCCACATTTTGAGAAGATTACCTTCGAGCATTTCCCACGAGAAGAAAATTAGCTAGCAGACGCACTAGCCACAATGTCATCTATGTTTAAACTTAAATGGTAGAACGAGGCTCCCCAGATCACCATTGAACGAAGGGATGAACCAACACACTGTCACGAGATTAATCCTGAAGAAGTAGTGGACCAACCTTGGTTTCACGAATTCAAGAGTTATCTCGAGGTTCAAGAATATCCTGAAGGAGCTTCAGTCAATGATAAGAAGTTCTTAAGGAGATTCTCGGATAAATTCTTCCTTAGTAATGGCATTCTTTACAAACACAGCCATGACTCTGTATTACTTTGGTGCATAGACAAGGTTGAAGCTGAAAGGATCATGGCAGAGTTACATGAAGGCACTTTTGGCACTCATTTCAGTGGACATACGATGGCAAAGAAAATCCTACGGGCAAGCTATTATTGGTCTACCATGGAAGCAGATTGCTATCAACACTCTTGAATCTACCATAAGTGTCAGATTTATGCTGACAAGGTGCACGTATCTCCGGTTCCTCTGAATGTCTTAACAGCTCCTTGGCCCTTTGTTATGTGGGGGATTAATATGATTGGGGAAATCAAGCCAACAACCTCCAATGGACACCGCTTCATCCTAGTGGCTATTGACTATTTTACCAAGTGGGTGGAGGCAGCTTCTTTCGCTTTCGTTACCAAGAATGTTGTAGCCCGGTTCATTAAGCAGAATCTCATTTGTCGTTATGGTATCCCGAAGAGGATCATTACAGACAATTGTACAAACTTGAATAATACTATGATCACCGCCTTGTGCGAACAATTCAAGATCCAACATCACAATTCTTCCCCTTACCGGCCAAAGATGAATGGTGTCGTCGAAGCTGCGAATAAGAACATTAAAAAGATCATACAGAAAATGACAGTCACATACAAAGGCTGGAATGAGATGCTACCATTCACTCTCAATGGATATCGTACCACAACTCGCACATCAATCGGGGTAACACCTTACTCTCTGGTATACAGCATGGAGGCTGTCTTGCCTATTAAGGTTCAAATCCCCTCTCTGAGAATTAGGAAGGATGCAGGGTTGAATGAAGAGGATTGGATCCAGACTCAACTTGATCAACTAAACTTGATTGATGAGAAAAGGCTTACTACTGTCTGTCATGGTCAAATGTATCAAAAACCGATGATCAAGGCTTTCAACAAAAAGGTCAGACGACAAGTGTATCAAGTTGGGGATCTGGTGATCAAACGTATCATATTGCCGCAAGGTGATCCCAGGGGAAAATGGACTCCTACATACGAAGGATCATTTGTAATCAAAAACATATTCTCTGGTGGAGCAATGATCTTGACCACCACGGATGGCGACGACCTGCCGCACCCTACAAACACAGACATAGTCAAAAGATACTACGCATAAGAAACCCGCTAGGTTGACACACCTAGACAAAACGAAGGTATCCCGGCGAACCAAAAAGGTTCGAGAAATAATTAGGGATAAAACAAAAAAAGAATTTGTACACCTGGCAAGTTGAAAACTGAAAGGGCGACTTGGGCAAAAAAGGGTTTCTCGGTGGACTGAAAACCCGAAAGGGCAGTCCAGGAAAAAGTTAGGGAATTAAAGCATATGATTATGTCCCGTTGGATCACCTTACGGATAACCTTTGGCTTCAACTGGAAAACTCAGGTTTTGATCAATTCAATCATCTTCAGACAAGGCAACAAATAGACAAGATGCTCAGAGACACGAAGGCTATAGCAGAATGGGAACCCCATGGGATTATTGCACATAGCTATCTTTTCTTTGTATCAAAATTTTCATTTTTTACGATGACATTCTCTTACTAGAATGTTTGTCTCATTATACAAAAATACTTACTCAAAGTCAATACAAAGATATCCCTTTGAAAGTGCAAAAACCATCTGTTTTTCCTTTACGCTTGTGTTTTGTTTACAAAAACGTCCAATGATTCATTTTGAACATATGCATTTGAATATAATTACTGTTTACAAATAAACAAAATAAAAGACAATCACTGATGGCTTTAAGAGGTAGAGAAATCTCTCTATGCTATTCCCATACTTCCCTGCAGTGTGCAGTTCAATCCCCAGCGGAGCAGAGCTTCCAGTTATCAATCCCCAGTAGAAGTCGTCAAATTTCTCTGAATTCCCCAGACAGGATTTTTCAAGCAGTACACGACATTTCTCTTACAACAGAGTTTATTTCTCCAAGCAGAAATTCATCAACACTTAGACTTCACAACATGAAGATTTATACTCCATATTCCTCAGCAGCAGTCAAGGATTTATTTTCCCCAATCCAACAGTAGTGCAACAAACTAGCTCACATACGCATACATTGCATCCATATATCATAAACATTGATAACAAGAATGCATTATACTATGCATTTCATACAACATAAACATTGCATGTTAGCTAACATTTTATCTTTTTCAGGATAAGATTATTCAAATAGCTACCATTAACAATGTTCAAATTCTTCAGATACAGTTCATATACGCTTTAGATACGGATGCCGTCCTGATACTCATTCAAATTCAGCTTTCAGATACAATTCAGATACGCTCCAGATACGGATGCCATCCTGATACTCATTCAGAATCAGATTTCAGATACAGTTCATATACGCTCTAGATACGGATGTCGTCCTGATACTCATTCAGATTCATATTTCAGATACAGTTCAGATACGCTCCAGATACGGATGCCACCCTGATACTCATTCGGATTCAGCTTTCAGATACAGTTCAGATACACTCCAAATACGGATGCGATCCTGATACTCATTCAGATTCGATCTGCAGATACAGTTCAGATACGCTATAGACACAGATGCCATCCTGAAACTCATTCAACTTTCAGATACAGTTCAGATACGCTCCAAACACAGATGCCATTCTAATACTCATTTAGATCCAACTTTCAGATACAGTTCAGATACGCTCTAGACACGGATGCCATCCTGACACTCATTCAGATTCTCTTTCAGATTCAACAATCACTTTTGGATGGAATCTACAAGCCCATCTCTAACAACTTTCTATCACCTCTCCAAATGGCATCTTTAAGCCCATTCCTTCTACCAACACATCGCCGAGTGCAAATTTCTGGGCACTCTAGTGTCCAATCATCTTCCACCTCCGAGTCACGAATGGCAAAACATGCCAATCTAAATCTTCATGCTTAAGAAGATTGAACATGGGCATATGTTGTACCCCAAAATTTTCCCTATCACTTATCAAGAATTTTCTCACAAGATCTCCTTTGACCCAAGACTGCACTAGGGTTTGATCAGCTCAAGACACCTCTTCAAACACTGATGACCAAAACTAGGGTTTGAGTTTGTACAAGGACATTTTAACTTCCAATGCCCCATTTGAATTTTATGTATCATTATGGACCCCCAAGGTTTCTCATGTCAAGTTTCAAGAATTGGATCACATTTTTGCTCAGTCAATTGAGCAATTGACCTAAAAATCAACTGTATTGGGGAAAAAGTCAACCATGGCCAATTTACAGTCAAAATTCATAATTTTTGATCCACGTCAACATTTTAAACTCATATGTATCACTTGATCAAGTTTGGACCAAAACTACTCAAGAAATTTGATCAAATCTCCAAAAGGGCAAAATGGTCAAAATTAGGGTTTTGATTGGGAAAGGGCAATTCCTGATTTTTGACCTAACAAATGGTAAATTGGTTTAAGGAATGATCTCAAGATTCCAATTGCATAATTTTTGACCTAATGTAATGGTTCAAAACATTGCAAGTCCATTGGATTGACAAATGAATTTTCCAGTCAACTGATCAAAAGTCAACTGTATACTGAAAAGTCAAACTTTGACTTTTTGGTCAAATTCAAGTGCCAAAGATCATAATTCATCAAAACATGTCAAAATATGAAACTTATTCATCAATAAATCAAAAAGTCAAGATTTCATTTTGAAAAGTCAAAAAAAATTCTAAAACTTAGAAATTTTTCTAAGTGTTGGAAATTTCATGTTTTTTTTATAACTTTGAACAAAATTTTCACCATGATGCAAGATGATCCAAGAGAAACTTCCAACATGAAAGTTGTAGATACCCATGAAATATACAACTTTTCTTTACCCAACTCCTTCCAAAAATGCTTGGATCTCAAGTTATAATTTTATGAACATGTGGTCATGAAACTAAACACTTAGTGAAATTTTGCCCTAATTTGGTCAGGATTTTGACCCAACTTCATGGAACTTTTTCATATAGTTCCAAGGGGAATCTTCAAAAGAAATTCAAAGATGGGTTGTAGAGAACATTTCAATCTTTCCAAAATGTCCAAGAACTCCTTGAGATCATTCTCGAGTAGGGAGAATCGTAGAGATGAAATTAGGATTTTGTCACTTGAATTACAAGTCATTTTTGATGAACACTTGAACTAAATCCATGCTAGGCTGCATAATCTTTGCTTTTCAGGAATCAAACTTGTTTGTCACTCCATAATTAAATGTTTACACAACATATGGAGCCATTGTCGAAGCATTTGAACTATTATCCAAGTTGCATTTCCATTTTTGGAAGAAAGGCACCATTACTATTCTTGAAAAGTGGATTTAATCACAAAGTCCACTCTCCTTGAGCATTGAACTTGTTCTTTCTGCACACACAAGCCCTATAAACCAAAAGCAAGCATGTCCAAAGTACTAAATACTCTATGCAGCCTTGTACTTTGCCTTGAAACAAGATGTTTCAACTCTGCTTCAAAAACAAGAAAGATGCTACAACATTTGATTTTCAAATTCTGACTTGTTATAAGATATAAGACCTCAGTCCTATAAATACATACACTATTTGCAAGATAACACACGAGGAGACAAGCCCTGAAAACTTCTAAAACTCAGAACTGCATCACAAACCACCATTGTTGCATATTCTGACCAAGAACTTCAAACTTCCATTTCACTCGTGCGTTTCTTGGCCTTTTGCCTCCAAAAGCTTCCAAACATCATACATAAGCCATCTCTATCCCTGTTACACGACTGTAACACCATCTTCATCTATTTCTAAGTTCAAAAACAAAGCATCATATTTGGACTTCTCCAGACCATTCCATCCAGCCTCAGCTCAAGCCAGCCATTGCATTAGCTTCCTAGAGGTCCAAGGAAGCTAACCTGATCATCAACACTGCCTGAAACAAGCTCAAATCCATTTCATGATTTCCAGTTTTGAGGTATTTTTCTTGAACTTTTATCTTCATATTTAGGCATTGTTAGGCTTGCATTTGTGAAGATAAAATATAGACATCATTGCCCTGAAACTATACATGTCCATAGATTTCATTTATATTGCTTGAGTAGTGAGAATTTTGAGTTTGAACTTGCTGAAATATTTAGGTCAGAATTTGGTACTTTTAAAAATTCATGTTCATCTTTGGGAATTAGCTTAAGTTATTTACATATTCAGAATCGTGAGGAAATTTCTAACAAGTTTGATGTTGGAAGTTTTGTGAATGGATGAGAGATGAGTGAGTTACAGGAACCATGGCTGGAGGTTGAAGATGAAGTTCATTTCTGGAACTTGTTTTGCATTATGTATTTATTATTTTAGATAAGTTAACGGATGTATAGCTACCCCAGTGGTAAGGCAACGCGCGTTTCATGCTAAGGGCGTGGGTTCAAGCCCCAACGCTGCCATTTTTCCTCTTTGTTTCACATTTTTCTTGTTTTTTGTCACACAACAGATGCGCTGGGCCTCAATAGTTGGGCCTTATTTTTTTTGCTGGCCTTCCACCCTCCTGACTGTTTTTAACACCCCTGGCCCAAATTTTTTTTTCTTCTTATTTTCATTTTATTTATTTTCTTAATTATTTCTAATATAAAAAATACAAAAATAATAGATTTATATTTTGACTTAGTTTATTTATTTTTCTCACAAAAAATATTTTTGTTAATTATACTTTATTTATTTTTTACTATTATCTTGTAAATATAAATAAAATTAGGTTATTAGTTATTTTCTTTCATACTAATTTAAATGCATTATTTTTTATATAAAAAAGGGACTAAAAATAATTTATAATGCTATAAATATTTTCAAGATAAAAAAATACCAAAAATACTTTTCTTAAAATTATTTTCTTTTGATTAATTAATAGAACTAGGTTTTCATTTAAAATTTTTTCTTAATAAATTCATACTTAATTAACTATTTTCTTTATTTAATTAGGTTAAGACAAAATCTTTTTTTCATAAAAACCAAACAAAATTCATTTTCTCTATATTTTGCATCCTTGTACATTTGTTCATTTTTATACTTTGTATTTATTTAATTCCTTGTATATTCATATCAATCCAATATGGTTGTAATAGACTAATTAGGTTTAAATTCTTGCAATCCCCATTTATAAATTGTACACCCCCTCCCCACAAATATTGTAATAGCGTAGTAACTTTAAATTTCGCAATTTATCGCTTTTATATAACTTGCTAGTAATTAGGGGTTGTATGGAAAGACTAAAACCAATACTTAGAAAATCCTAATTCAATACCAAAACAAGCATGAAAATGATACACTTGCACACAATCACCCCTAGGGTAAATCCACTTGTTTGCCTTTATAAAATAGCCATATTACGCATATAAGGTATCTTAGCAAATACAAGCAAATACAAGATCATAGTCCCTCGACGATGCTATCTAAGTTGCCTTACAAATGATCTTAGTCCCTCAAAAAGAATGCTAAGATACCTTGCAACATTTCTAATCATGGTTATACGATGACCCACGCTCGTCCCGTTTACATCCAAAAATAGGGTTGATTACCAAATCAATGGTAAGAAAACAATGTCAAAGGAAAAGAAAATGAACAAGAAAGTCATTTGAGTAGGTAGATTGCTCATATTTACTTGCTCCATTTCAAAACAAACATCCTTGCTATTTTCAAAAACAAACACTTACACTTTCAAAACATCTTATAAAACTTGAAAATATTTTCAAAAGATCAACATCTTTGTATACATCCTTACGAACGAGAATCATTACAAAGATTGCCTAAACAATGGCCTCTTTACAAAATACTTTCAAAAAACCACAAAGCACAAATTTCAAACAAAAGCAAGTGATCTAGCAAGTAACTAAGAGTCCATGGAAAACCATGGATGAAAAGGGTGCTAATACCTTCCCTTTTCATAATCTACCCCCCGAACTCAAGAAATAATCTCAAAGGTCTTTCCTGTGCTTTTTCACCTTTCCTTTAGGATAAAAGAAAAGTCGGCGGTAACTCTTGCTAACCGCAACATTTGAAATCAAACGCAAAACCTTCAAGTCATTTCTCCCACCGTATCACAGTGAGGGCTTCTGACGAGTCAAGGAGAATGGTGCATGGGGAGGTGGACATTCCTGTCAAAGTGAGTTCTCAGACCTTTGGATCCACATTCTACGTGATGGACATCAGGCCATCGTACTCTTGTTTGTTGGGTCGTCCTTGGATCCATGAAACTGGGGCTGTTACTTCTACGCTGCACCTAATGCTGAAATATCCGGTGAAGGGGAAAATTGTCACTGTGCATGGTGAATAGGAGTATATGGTGAGCCACCTGAACTCCTTCAGGTATGTAGATATGGACAGGGAATTCATAGAGACTCCTTGTCAAAACTTTGAGGAGGTTCCCCAAATTTTAGCGTCAACCGAGACTACTACCAGCACCAAACCTCCTATGAAGATGGCTTCTCTCAAGGACGCCAGAGTAGTAGTTGAAGAAGGTGGGTGTACCAATTGGGGACAGCTCCTTGACTTTACTCACAAAACTGACAAATTTGGTTTGGGCTTTACTTCAGGAGCTCAAGGGGCTGTTCGACGCGCTCGGGCTGGAGGACCTCCCCTACGCATCAACAATTATGGGGTCAATGCTATTGAAGACAATGAGGAAGATTCCGATATTGGCAGCTGGATCTACCCGACTACCAACGGTGGACCGAGTAACTGGACGGCCAGAAATTTTATACCAATTTCTTTTGTTTAGTAGTAATTGTCTTACTTGTTTTTCAAATTTGTAATAAACAATCTAAAATCTACGGCCTTGTGTCTTACCTGAGGCACAATGATTTTGTTTGTGAGGGATATTATATGCCATTTTTATATGTCATCAATAAAACATTAGACGTTTCTTGCATTCAAATTTTGGGCTCTTTGTTTTTCTTTTTTTGCTTTTCACTTTATCAATACATCTATGCTCTTACACACACTCACATATCCAACTGCAGATCCATATCCACTATGGATCCCATTGATAATAGTTATGCTATTGCCAGTTATAACTTCGAAAATCTGATCAATCAAGCCGAGGACGAAGGCGAGAAAGATTGTGAGGTGCCTGGAGAACTTGCTAGACTGTTACAACAGGAAGAGAGGGCTATATAGCCTCATGAAGAGCCAGTTGAGACGATAAACTTGGGCACAGAAGTAGACAGAAAAGAAGTCAAGATCGACGCAAATCTGGAGACTAAGATCAAACAGCGGTTGATACAGATGTTGCACGACTATGTTGAGATCTTTTCCTGGTCATATGAAGACATGCCTGGTTTAGACACTGATATTGTGGCACATCGTCTGCCAACTAAAGAAGATTGTCTTCCAGTTAAGCAAAAGGTCCGCCGCATGCGCCCTGAAATGTCAGAGAAGATCATGGCAGAGGTCATGAAGCAGTTCAACACTGGGTTCTTAATTGTCACCTCCTATCTGCAGTGGGTTGCTAACGTCGTTCCAGTTCCAAAGAAGGACGGTAAGGTACGAATATGTGTGGACTACAGAGACCTGAACAGGGCAAGCCCCAAGGATGACTTCCCGCTTCCCCACATTGACGTTCTGGTTGAAAACACCGCGCAACATAAAATTTTCTCCTTCATGGATGGTTTCTCTGGCTACAACCAGATCAAGATGGCTCTTGAAGACATGGAGAAGGCAACCTTTGTCACAAAGTGGGGCAACTTCTGTTACAAGGTGATGCCTTTCGGGTTGAAGAATGCTGGGGCAACTTATCAGTGAGCCATGGTCGCCTTGTTCCACGACATGATCCACCATAATATAGAGGTTTATGTTGATGACATGATATCCAGGTCTCAAACCAAAGAGGAGCACCTTGACCATCTACAAAATTTGTTTGACCAGTTGAAGACATACAAGCTGAGACTGAATCCGAACAAGTGTACCTTCGGGGTAAGGTCTGGCAAGCTTCTGGGGTTCATCGTCAGTGACAAAGGTATTCAGGTAGACCCTGCAAAGGTAAAAGCCATACAAGAGATGTCGGCTCCCCGTACCGAGAAGGAAGTTAGAGGTTTCTTGGGACGCCTGAATTATATCACCAGGTTCATTTCACATCTGACTGCTACTTGTGAGCCAATCTTCAAGCTCCTGAAGAAAGATCAAGTGGTAAAGTGGAATGATGAATGCCATACTGCTTTCGAAAGAATCAAGGAATACCTTTAAGAACCACCAATTCTGATGCCTCCAGTTGAAGGAAGACCTTTGATATTATACTTAACAGTGCTAGACAATTCAACGGGGTGTGTGCTGGGGAAGCATGACGAGTCTGGTCGAAAAGAGCACGCAATATACTACCTTAATAAAAAGTTTACCGACTGTGAGACAAGATACTCACTGCTCGAGAAAACTTGCTGCGCTTTGGTATGGGCTGCTCGCCGACTAAGACAGTATATGTTGACCCACACTACTTTGTTGATATCTAAGATGGACCCAATCAAGTACATCTTCGAGAAGCCCGCTCTCTCCAGAAGAATAACAAGATGGCAAATGATCTTAATTGAATACGATATACAATATACAACCCAGAAAGCAATCAAGGGAAGTGTATTGGCTGATTATTTGGCTCATCAGGTCGTGGATGACTACCAATCCATGAATTTTGAGTTCCCGGATGAGAGTATTATACTGGTGACTGACTATGAAGAACCTGGACCAGATAAAGGACCTGAAGAAGGATCCCGATGGACCATGGTTTTTGACGAAGCTTCGAACGCACTCGGTAATGGCATCGGCGTTGTAATCATATCTCCTGAGGGCTGTCATACTCCTTCCACTGCCCGACTATGTTTCAACTGCACTAACAACATGGCGGAGTATGAAGCCTGCATCATGGGTCTCAAAGCCGCTATCGACTTAAGGATCAAGTTCTTGGACATCTTCGGGGATTCAGCTTTAGTGATAAGTCAGATCAAAGGAGAATGTGATACGAAGCATCCGAAGCTCATCCCGTACAAAGAGCACGTGCTGACATTGATCCCACACTTTGAGGAGGTAACCTTTGAACATTTCCCACGAGAGGAGAATCAGTTAGCGGATGCGCTAGCTACCATGTCTTCTATGTTCAAAGTCAGGTGGGACAATAAAGCTCCCCGAATCACCATTGAAAGGATGGATGAACCAGCACATTGCTGCGAGATTGATACTGAAGAGGTAGCAGATAAAACTTGGTTTCACGAAGTGAAAAGGTATCTCGAGACTCAAGAGTATCTCGAAGAGGCGTCTGTCAATGATAAGAAATTTCTGAGAAGGTTCTCTGTGAAATTCTTCCTTAGTAATGGAATCCTCTACAAGCGTAATCATGACTCTACCTTACTGCGGTGTGTAGATAAGAGCGAAGCAGAGAGGATTATGACAGATCTACATGAAGGTACCTTCGAAACCCATTCCAGTGGACATACCATGGCTAAGAAGATCCTACGGGCAGGATACTACTGGTCCATTATGAAAGCAAATTGTTATCAGCACTCCCAAACTTGTCATAAGTGCCAAGTCTATGCTGATAAGGTGCATGTGCCTCCAGTTTCTTTGAATGTCTTGACGAATCCTTGGCCCTTTGCAATGTGGGGCATTAACATGATCAGAGAAATCAGGCCTACCGCTTCCAATGGGCATCGCTTCATCCTGGTGGCCATTGATTATTTCACAAAGTGGATGGAAGTTGATTCCTTTGCTACTGTGACCAAGAATGCCGTGGCGCGATTTATCAGGCATAACCTGATCTGTCGGTACGGTGTGCCAGAGAGAATCATCACTGACAATGGTACGAATCTCAATAACACGATGATCACCGAGCTCTGTAAGCAATTCAAGATACAACATCATAACTCTTCTCCCTATCAGCCGAAGATGAATTGCATTGTCGAAGCGGCTAACAAAAACATCAAAAAGATCATACAGAAGATGACGGTGACATATAAAGACTAGCATGAGATGTTACCATTTGCTCTTCATGGGTACCGCACCTCCGCACAGATGTCAATTAGGGCAACACCCTACTCTCTGGTATATGGCATGGAGGCAGTCCTACCCATTGAGGTCCAAATCCCTTCTTTAAGGATTATGAAAGATGCGGATTTGAACGAAGACGATTGGATCCAGACTCGACTTGATCAACTGAATTTAATTGATGAGAAAAGGCTTACCGTTGTCTGTCATGGTCAAACGTATCAAAAACAGATGATCAAGGCTTTCAACAAAAAAGTCAGACGCCAAGAGTATCAAGTCAGGGATCTAGTGATCAAGCATATCATACAGCCACAAGGTGATCCCAGGGGCAAATGGACTCCCACATACGAAGGGCCATTTGTGATCAAAAACATTTTCTCGGGTGGAGCCATGATTCTAACCACCATGGATGGTGGCGACCTTCCGCACCCTGTCAATGCAGACATAGTGAAAAGATACTATGCATGATAAAAGACCTGCTAGGTTGACTGACCTAGGCAAAAATAAGGGCTTCCCGGTGAACCAAAAGGGTTTGGGCAAAAATCAGGGATGAAAACGAAAAAATCTATACACCTGGCAAGTCGAAAACCTGAAAAGGTGGCTTGGGCAAAAAGGGGTATCCCGATGGACTGAAAACCCGAAAGGGAAGTCCAGGAAAAAGTTAGGGATGTAAAGCGTATCACTATGTCCCATTGGATCACCTTGCGACCTGACCTCAGTGTCAACTGTCAAGCTCGAACGACACAAATCAATCTAATCAGCTTCGGACAAGCAGCAAAGTGATGAGACACTCAAAGACATAGCGACAATAGCAGAACTGGAACCCAATGGGATTATTGCACATAACTATTTTCTTTTTTGTTGTACATAATATTGTATAACTTCTATTTTTACGGCGGTGTTCTCTTACTAGAGCGTCAACTTCCTTGTACAAAAACGCCTGTTATAGGCCCACTTCAAAAATTAATACAAGTCATTTTTTACAAAATCATATGTTTTTCATTTTCTATTTTGTTTTGCAAAAACGTCCAATGATTTATTCTTGACATATGCATTTGAATATGATTGTTGTTCACAAATGTTTGTATAAGAAACGGAAAGATAATTGCTCGTAACTTAAGAAACATGGGGAAAAAAACAAAAATGTCAAACCCGACAGTTACTCTGTCCAACAGGTACCGGAGCATAGACAACCTTGAAACAAAGTCATCAGTACATACGGCCTTGCGACGTCTGTACTCCCCACAGAGTAAAGGTAATCAAAGCATTAATGTCAACTTCCCCAAAACAGGAGGTACTTTCCCAGCCAGGTTCCTTCAGAAAACTGACATCTATATTCCCCAACCGAATTTCATAATCGCAAGCGGGTCACAAAGTTTTCTCCAGAACAAAGTTTATTTCTATGAATACAAAAGCTCAATCCCCGACGGAGTTTATCCCTTCATCTATGGAAGTTCATCCTCCAACAAAGTTATTTCCCCACAAAGTTATTCTTAAGCAGAGTCTCTCCCCGACAAAATATCCATAAACAAGGAGCAAATCTCCAGCATAGTCATCTCTGTTTACTATCCCCAGCAGAACTAGAAGACCCACGGTTTTCTACAACAGTTAGGAATGCTATCTCCAATACTCTCCAGCAGCAGTCAGTGATTTATTTTCCCAGACTCGGATGTGTCACATTAGCATCTCATGTTCATACATCATGATATGCGCATACATATTGCATACAATATAATCTCATTTATTTTGAGAACATCATCCCACAATGCATTTATGCATCGCCTGTTACCTTTTCAGGAAATACAATTATCATCAATTCCAGCAGTTCAAGATTAAATCCATGAAGCTATACATGTCATATCTGCATACAGCTAATGGAAAATCAGTTCCCCAAACCAAACGGGTCAACTAATCTACGTGATCATAAAAGATAAGCCCTACCATCCAGGCTTTCATCTTGAAGTAACCCTACTTTTTAGGTTCCTTATCGCAGCCCTACTATCCAGGATTTCATTTCGAAGTAACCCTACGACCCATGTTCCTTCTCATAGCCCTACTATACAGGATTTCACCTCGAAGTAACCCTACAACCCAGGTTCCTTCTTATAGCCCTACTATCCAGGCTTTGATTTCGAAGTAACCCTACTATCCAGGTTCCTTCTCATAGCCCTACTATCCAGGCTTTCATCTTGAAGTAACCCTACTATCCAGGTTTCTTCTCATAACCTTACTATCTAGGCTTTCATCTCGAAGTAACCCTACTATCCAGGTTTCTTCTCATAACCCTACTATCCAGGCTTTCATCTCGAAGTAACCCTACTAACCAGGTTTCTTCTTATAACCCTACTATCGAGGTTTATTCTCATAGCCCTACTATCCAGGCTTTCATCTCGAAGTAACCCTACTATCCAGGTTTCTTATCACAGCCCTTCTATCCAGGCTTTCATCTCGATGTAACCCTACTATCCAGGTTTCTTCTCATAGCCCTACTATCCAGGATTTCATCTCGAAGTAACCCTACTATCCAGGTTTCTTCTTGCAGCCCTACTATCCAGGATTTCATCTCGAAGTAACCCTACTATCCAGGTTTCTTCTCATAGCCCTACTATCTAGGTTTCTTCTCTCTTATTTCCAGACAACACTTTACAACACTGCAAGACCTGGACCCGACCAAATACGGTCAATCTCACATTTCCCTAGTAAGCCGCTGTGCATCCTGGACCCTAACCAGATATGCAGTTTACTCCCACCTCCTCAATCAGGAGTTAATACCCTAGTAGAGTAGTGGACAACCGAAGCTCCTATACTCTATCTCCCAGGACATAAACCAACATTCCTTGGTGAATTCCCTCTCAACGGTAGGTACAGGAATTCTCGTAAAGGAATCTCTTATGCAACTGATGTCTTTTCTGGATGGCATCTTTAAGCGCATCTCCAACGATTCTCTGTCCATTCCCAAATGGCATCTGTAAGCCCATTTTCGATAATCACCAATAAGTATTACTTCATGCGAGTGCAAATTTATGGGCACTCTAGTGTTCAATCATCTCTTACCTTCAGATCACGAAAGGCAGACCAGCCAATCTACATACTCAGATTTAAGAAGATTGAACAGGGGCAACAGTTGTACCCCAAAATTTTCCCTCTCATTTTACTCAACATATGCTCATTGAAATCCTCAACTTGCTCAAGGATGCCCAAGGATTGATCAGACAAATGCTCTCCTAAGACAATGAACCTCAAACTAGGGTTTCCATTTTCATCAAGATGGGCAAACTCCAAAGGTCTCAAATCTTTTCCATGGTCTTAATATGTTCTCAAGATCATCCATGTCAAGTTTCATTCCTTACACAAGGAGTTTGCTCATTCAACTGCTCAAATGCCTGAAAATCAAGTATGATAGGTCAAAAGTCAACTGTGACCCTCATACAGTCAAACTTCAAGATTTTTGGTCAACATTAACATTTTGAAGTAATATCCATCTGTTGTACCCCAAAATTTTCCCTCCCTTTTCATCAACATTTTCTCACCACAAGACTCTTGGAGCTCAAGATCAAGTTAGGGTTTGCCCTGCTCAAGACCCCTCCTTACATTGTTGACCCAAATTAGGGTTTGAGTTTGCACAAAGATGTTTTGACCTAAAATGCCCTAAGTGACTTTCATGCTTCATGTTGGACTTACAAGTTTATCCATACCAAGTTTCAAGCCTTGATTCCAATCTTTGCCCAGTCAATTGGACAGTTGACCTAGAAATCAACTGTATTGGGGGAAAAGTCAAATGTGGCCAACTGACAGTCAAACTTCATGAAATTTGACCCACATCAACATTATGAACTCATATGAATCATTTGGTCAAGTTTGGATCACAATTCCACAAGAAATTTGATCAGATCATCAAAAGGGCAAAATTGTCATTTTTAGGGTTTTGACTACACAAAGGCAATTTTTAACTGTTTGACCTAACCAATGGCAAACCAAACTCACATATGGATTCAAGGACTCAATGGAATTGTCTTGACCCATTCAACAAGTTCAAAAGATCTCAAATGCACAGGATTGACAGATGAATTTTTCAGTCAACTGATCAAAATTTGACTGTATACTGAAAAGTCAAACTTTGACTTTTTGGTCAAAATCAAGTGCCAAGATTCATTTTTCATCAAGAAATGTCAAATTATGAAACTTGTTCATCAAGAAATCCAAAATTGCAAATTAGGGTTTAAAATGAGAAAATTTCATAACTTAGAATTTTTCTAAGTTATGAAACTTCCTTATTTTTTCCTAACTTTGTCCTATTTTTTCACCAAGATTCAAATGGATTCAAACAAAACTCAAAACATGAAAGTTGTAGTCCATTTCAAAATCTACAACTTTTATTCACAAAGTTTTATCAAAGGAAGCTTGTAGCTCAAGTTATGATTTTTGGAACAAGGGTATAAAACATTTTTAACTTAGAGAAATTTTGACCTATTCTAGGCAGGATTTTTGACCAACTTCTTGGCCATTTTTCACATACTTCCACTTGGAGTTTCAATTTTCATTACAAAGATGGATTGTAGTACACATTCCAAGCTTTCCAAATTGTCCAAGAACTTCTCAAACACCCTTGTGGTTAGGGAGAATCGAATTTGCAAAGTTGGGCAAAATTCACTTTTGTTCATAACCAAATACATGTTCATACAAGTCTGATTTTCAAATCAGCATGCTTGGTACTTGCTTGCAGGCCTCTAAACCAAGTTTTCACTCCATAATTAAATGCCTAACCATTGTGTTCAAGCATTGTTTTGTGCATTTGGTCATTACACATAGAACTAATCCCTAACTAGAAAAAGCAAAGTTCCCATTTTTGGCTTAATGTCACTTTATGTCAAAAGTGAATCCTTGAGGCATGGGGGCCAGATCTTTGAGGCCAGATAGAGTCCACAAATTTGTGTTACCAAGGGCAAGATATGCAGCATACATAGAGGGTGGTACAGGGCTGCATGGGAACTTACACTATCCTTGCTTACATTTGAAGAAAGCTTGCAAAAATTCTCAAGCTTTCATTCCTGTCAACACAGCCAAACACAAACTTTGCAAACATCTTTCATACATCCAAGCAAGCCTAAAGCACGACTAAACCACCCCTCATCCCTCCTCATACAGAAAATCACAGTTTTTCTGCAAAACAGGGCATATGTTGCAGTTTGACTTCCACAATCCATTCCACTCGTGCACTTTGGCTAAAACCAGTTCAAATACATTCCATATCATCCATTGGAACTATCCCAAGCCTTAAATCCAAGCTGTAACATCCCTAATATCACTTGCCATTTTCAGTTTTCAGTTTTGCAGGTGGACTTCCATAGCACGATTCAGAGTGATTCAAAGCAAGCTAGGTGTTGGAGAAGCATCCTTGGACTTCAGGCAAGCTGTACCAAAGCTCAAACTCCATTGAAGATACCTACATTTCTCTGTTCGAATCAAGCTGAGACAGGTAAACCATGGACTTCTATCTCTCAATCTAGGAAGAGTTAGGCTTAGGTTTGTGAATGAAACATGCTCTACTCATAGCCCTGAAGCCATACATATGATTACTTTTCATTTATATTATGCATGCTGTGAGAATTTTGGCCATGAACATTGAAGAAAAATTAGGTCAGAAATTGGGGATGAAGAAATTCTCCCTGGATTCTTAGAGTTAGGTCAAGTATTTTATATGTCTGAATTCGTCTCTTGATGCTCTATAATATTGGTGTTATGAGTTTTGCATGAAAGTCCAGGAATCAGGAGATAAGAAACGCGCGTTTTTGCTTGTTCAAACAATGCTGAAGGTTGAAGATAACTGGCTTGGGCTGGGCCTGAGTCAGTCCTGCTCTTTGCACCCCCTTTTTCCAATTTACACCCCCTGGCCCATTGTGTGATATATTTATCATTTTTAATTTTTTCTTTTTGATTCTGACTTATTATTTTTTGCTCAAATATAAAAAATATAAAAAATATTTTTCCATACATTTTTGCATTTATTTGGCATTTATTTGTTTTATTTAGCATATACATGTAAATAAATATATTTTCTTTTTATTCAAAACACTAGAAACTAATGCAAAAATATATATTTTTTAGTTATTATTTATTATTTACATTTTGAAAACATTTTCTAAAAATACACATTTTTGTAAATAATTAATATTTTATTCTTGTATATATTTAGTATATTTAATATATAATATATAAATACTTGCATATTTTATTAGATAATTAGGGCAAAAATATAAAAATAATACATTTTTATTTTTATTAATATATGACACTAAAAATACTTTTTTTTACAATATACTTCTTTTTAGTTTTTTGTATAAATTAATATATAAATATTGTATATAATTAATAAATAAATACTATTTATTTAAAAAAACTAGGGTTTTTGCCCTAAACCATAAAAATATTCAAAATTTGACCTTTTTATTTTTGTTTATATTTCACATTGAAAAACACTTTCACATACATAAAAAATCATTTTTGTGCATAATACATTTGGCATATTTATTGTATTCATTTTAATATTGTGCAATTAAATATTTGTATATTCGATATGGATGTAATAGCTTAGATTTAATTTCTTGTCAAATATCCCCCCATTCAAACATTTGTACCCCCATCCCCATAATCATTGTTGTAATAGCTTAGCATTTAAATTTCCGCATTTAAAAGCTTTCAAATTATACCATGATAGACTTAGGGTTTGTATGCAAAAATCAACCAACAAATAGCTTGACCTAATTCAAGATAAATGCATGAAAAACAAACAATGCACACTTGCACCCTTAGGGTTACTCCACTTGTTGCCTTCAAAAAAAAATGGGCCATGTTGCATGTTGAGTGTCTTTGGCAAAACAAAAACAAATAAAATGATCATAGTCCCTCGATGACGCTTTCTCAAGTTGCCTAAAAAATGATCAAGTCCCTTAAAGAAAAATTGCCAAAGACACTTGGCACTATTGCATTCATGGTCTAAACGATGACCCGTGCCCGTCCCGTTAACATCCTAACACAAGATTGTCCACCAAATACAATGGTGAAACAATACTGTTAAAAGGGTTAAAACATAGGAATGATCTTTGAGAAATTTAGGGTAGATAACTCTTGGTTACTTGACCAACTTGCAAAACAATCCTTGCTACTTTTCAAAAACACACCTCACAACCCAATTTCAAAATAACTTTCAAAACATTAAAAAACTTTTCAAAAGACAATACACCTTTGTATACATTCAAACATGGATCATTACAAAGGTTGCCATAACCATGGCCTCTTTTCAAAATATCTTTCAAAACACACACAAAGCACTATTTCAAACAATTGAAAATGCAAAGCAAGTGATCTAAGCAAGTAACTAAGAGCCCAGGGATAACCATGGATAGAAAGGGTGCTAATACCTTCCCTTTCTATAATCTACTCCCCGAACCCAAGAAAACATCTCAAAGGTTTTTCTTGTGCTTTTTAACCTTTCCTTAGGATAAAATAAAAAGTCGGTGGCGACTCTTGCTAAATCGAAACATTTGCGAAAACAAACGCAAAACCTCAAGTCAGTTCTCCCACCGTATCACAGAACTGGCGACTCTGCTGGGGACAAATTTAAAAGTGGAGTAACCTTAGGGCTTAGATCACCCTTTTGCATGACTAATTGTTTGCTTTGATTGCTTTACATTTTGGTTCTCTTGTTTGGGCTTGAAATCCTACACCCGAATTTGGGGAAACATTCATAGATAGCAATACGTTGTGGAAACTGTGCGGGGTATACCGACACGATTGAAGCAATAGCTATATTAGTGCGACATATTTGTGAGTACTGCTAACCCTTGAGTTCAATCAAGGAGAGTACGGGGCCACTGAGTGATGTCACTAAGCACTAATGGCCTAGAACCTTATTTGACCATCTTGGCCTTTTATTAGGGGTAGTGAGATGACCGGCTTTGGTGCAGTCCGAAGTTGGTAGATACTCGATACTACACTCATTAAGGGTTGTTTTCTTGGAATATTTTGGTCGATAGTTAAGTGGCTAAACCAAAACAATGAACATGGAAAACAATCCAATGATATTGAGCTCCTTAGAACCTGGTTACTATTTATAGGACAGGTTTTTAAGCCAACTACACTCAAGAGGGTACTTACCTATGAAACCCCATGCAAGCCTGAAACTAGGGTTTTGTGTGACTTGCTTGTACATGTGTTTGTGCATACATCATGAACATCATAAAGCATCATACGCATCCACTAACCATTTCAAGGGTTTGGATCTTCATCTTTGTTCTTGTTTTGTAGGTCATGGAAATTCTTCGCAGGAAAACTATCCAAGTCAACCTTGTGAGAATCCCTCCTCAACTCAAGGAGCTTACATCCAGAATTCCAGAAAGTTATCTCTTCAGTGAAAGACATGGTAGTCTGCTCAGCCTAGTCAACACCAACATTGAAGAAGACATGGTGAAAGTGTTGTTCCAGTTCTTTGACCCCCTTCACCACTGTTTCATATTCCCCGACTATCAATTAGTGCCTACTTTGGAGGAATTTTCTCAACTCCTGAGAATTCCTATTCTTAATCAACTACCCTACAACGGTACGGAAAAAGAACCAAAGCCTGAAGATGTTGCTCAAGCACTACACTTGCAACCATCTGACATCAAGGGGCATTGGGAGACTAGAAGTGGTGTCAAGGGCTTCTTGGCAAAGTTCTTGTTTGAGAAGGCACAAGAGTGTTGGAACTCCTTGGATCTACAATCCTTTGAAGAGATTGTGGCACTCCTCATTTATGGGTTGGTCTTGTTCCCAAATCCTGACCAATTTATAGATGTAAATGCTGTCAAGATTTTCCTATCCAGGAATCCCATACCTACATTGCTTGGGGACATCCTCCACTCATTTTACACACGAACAATGAGAAATAGAGGTGTTCTCATGTGCTATACTCCTCTCCTTGCAAGGTGGTTTATTTCTCACCTTCCACAATCTGTTTTGAAGAATGAGCAAGGCCTAAGGTGGTCACAACGATTGATGACCCTCACACATTCTGATGTACATTGGTGTTCTCGGTCCAGAGAATATGTCATCATCATCAATCGTTGTGGTGAGTTCCCTAATGTTCCATTACTTGGCATTAGAGGAGGCATTACCTACAACCCTTGTCTAGCTTTGAGACAATTTGGATATGCTCGGAGGGATGGCCCTCATGACATGCTGATTCCTGACCTAGTTTTTGACTTCGACAACGATGCGCAAGGACTTCGCCAAAGATTCATCAGAGCTTGGAGGATGCCTAACAAGGTAGATAGCAAGACACTGGGGCACAAGAACTCCATCCCTCTTGAGCCTTACCTCAAGTGGGTACGAACCCGAGCCCAGAGTCTTATGATGCCTTACCCTCACATTCTCCCTTTGATTAAAGAGCCTGTTAAGGAAGGAGAGGTTCCATACACCGTCCTACATCCTGACATGCCAACATCATGGGAGGAAATGCAGAAGAGTTGGATCCAACTCAAGGAAGAAAGGGATACTTTTGAAGCCAGCTTCTACGCCAGTGAGAAGAAGGTTTTGGAGCTTACCCGCCGACTTCACGAGGAGGAGACCCTCAACACTTACATCACACCAAAGAGGATGCGCAACGTCTTTTTACCTTAAGAAGTTTTTGTAATATTTGGCCCATGGGGCATTTATGTACTGACAAATTTCTTCTTATTAATATGACGTGTGTTCTTTTTGTTTGCAACAACTTTGAATTTCTAAATCCTTGAATGCATTGCATGAATAAACATATCATTCATCATATGCATAAGCAGGTCTTCACACCAGGTTTCCTTATCTTTCTGCTGTTTATTTCAGTAAGATGGATCTCGAACAGACGGTCAAAGATCTGCAAGCACAAAACTCGCAGTTTCAACAGCTCCTTATGACCTTGGCAAAGGGTCAGGAGGATCTTAAAGCACTGTTAGGGAATAAAGAGCAAGAAAAAGGAAAAAAGAAGAAGAAAAGAGTTGGGGTAGCTACACTGGGAAGAAGATTTGAGAATGAAGCTAGGAGAGTTCTTGAATTCCCCTCCACATCTGATGAGGGGACCGGTAAAGGAAAAGGGGCTGCATTACCTTCTGAGTCCGAGGCTGAAGAGGAAGAGGTTGAGGAAGATGAAGACTATTCAGAGCAGCAATACCCGCCAGCGGACGACAAATACAAAAACCTGGAGGATAGACTGGCATCCATGGAGCTGTAAAGGGTTCCCGTGTTAGATTTTGAAGAATTGGGATTGATTGCTGGGATTGTGATTCCTACAAAGTTTAAGGTGCCAACTTTTGCAAAATATGACGGTCTGTCTTGCCCGAAGATGCACCTGAGCTCGTATGTCAGAAAAATTCAACCTCATTCATCCGATAGAAATCTTTGGGTACACTTCTTCCAGGATAGCCTGTCCGGCACGCAGCTAGATTGGTTTTACCAGCTTGAGAGGTCAGAAGTGCACAGTTGGGAGGATTAGGCAGCTGTCTTTTATCGCCAGTATCAATACAACGCCGACTTGGCGCCGACCCGTACTCAGTTACAAAGTATGGGGATGGCCTCAAATGAGGGATTCAAAGAATACGCCCAGAAATGGCGCGACTTGTCCGGAAGAGTACAACCACCTCTTTCGGATAGGGAACTAGTTGATATGTTCTTGGGGACCCTATCTGGCCCATTCTTCAACCATTTGATCGGGAGCTCTTCCGCAGGGTTTACTGAATTGATTCTGATTGGCGAACGGGTGGAAGCTGATATTAAGAGTGGGAAGATTCAAAAGGATGCCTCTGCATCTACAATTGTTAAAAAGCCATTTCCAGCCAAGAAGGAGGTAGCTGTTGTGTACTCTCAAAAAGGATTGGGGAGAACTGAGCGCCAGCCGACTGTAGGGGCCGTGATGATTCAAAATTCGTCAAATGATCAGCCTCGTACCAATCCGTCTAGACCTAACCAGCAACGGGTAGAACAGCCACAACGACAGTTCACCCGCATCAATATGACGCCTGCACAAGTTCTTCCCCATTTGTTGAAGTTGAATCTGACTAGTTTAAAGGAGGCACCGAAAAACCCTAACACCACATCTCCATACTATCATGCCAATGCTAAATGTGCCTATCATTCTGACAGCGCCAGACATGACACCAACAATTGTTGGGTGCTAAAGAATAAAATTCAAGACTTGATAAACGCAAAAGAGGTTGAGTTCGACGCCCCCGAGAAGCCAAACGTAATATCCGCTCTGATGCCAAAGCATGGCCATCATGTTCATGCTGTTGAAGAAGATCTGTATGTTTCTGCTGTTGATGATCTGGTAACTCCATTACTGACAATCAAGTTGAATCTGTTGAAAGCTGGGATTTTCCCAGGTTGTAAAGAAGATTGCTACTTTTGTTCCTCCCTACCAACTAACTGTCCATTGCTGAAGATAGGCATCCAAGGCCTAATGGACAACCACCAAATTCTTTTCGAAAAGATCCATGCTACTCCAACTCCTATCAAGGAAGTTTCGATAATCACCATTTCTGCCAATCTTTCCAAGGTCCCCAAAAGGCCTGTTAAGATTACATCAGTTCCGAAGATTGTACCTCTGAAAATAACCATGCCTGGACCAGTCCCCTACAAATCTGACAAATCGATACCGTGGAATTATGGTGGAGAAATCTACTACCACGATGTTAAACAAATTGAGATAACTGAAGAAACCTCTAAAGAAGAAACTACCGATATTGGAAACATTTCCGGTACGAGCAAGATTACCCGAAGTGGGAGAATTTTCTCTCCAGAGATTTCCCCTCCCAAAGCAATCTTTGGACCCTCAGCTGCTGCCAAAGTTACTCCTGCACCGATAAAACTATCTGCCAGAACGCCGATGATTGAAGAAGTTGTTACTCCTGTGGTTGTCCCTCCTACTGCCGTTGATAAGGGGAAAGGGATCCAAGATGAGCTCGTCAGGACAAGGGCTCAGCCATTGGTCATCCCCGAAACCTCTAAGAAAGAAATGGAGGAGATTCTGAAAATAATTAAGAAGAGTGATTATGATGTGGTAGAGCAACTGGGGCAAACCCCCTCGAAGATCTCCATGTTAGCATTGCTGCTTTGTTCGGAGGCTCATGCCAAAGCCTTGATAAGGTTTTTGAAGACAACCCATGTGCCCCAAGAAACCTCAGCCGATCAATTCCAGGATTGTGTAGCCAGCCTTACCGCCGACAACGGCCTGGGTTTCTCTGATGCTGACCTGACTCCGAAAGGAAGAAAGCACAATGACGCATTGCATGTGTCAGTTGAATGCCGAGGAACCACTCTCGCCCATGTCTTGGTCGACACTGGTTCTTCTCTAAATGTGCTGCCCAAGAAGGCTCTCGACCGGTTGGATTGTGAAGGCTTGGAGCTGAAACCAAGTAATATCATTGTCAGGGCATTTGACGGGTCTAAAAGAATGGTGCATGGGGAGGTCGACATTCCCATCAAGGTAGGAAATAAAGTGTTCCACTCAACATTCTATGTGATGGACATCCGCCCATCATACTCTTGCTTGCTAGGAAGACCGTGGATACATAATGCTGGGGCAGTCACCTCTTCTCTACATCAAATGCTGAAATACCCTGTCAAAGGAAAAATCATAACTGTACACAGTGAGGAGGAATACATGATCAGTCACCTAAACTCCTTTCAGTATGTGGAAGTGGATGGCGAATTCATTGAAACACCCTTTTAACACTTTGAGGAGGTTTCTCCCAAGGTGGCAGTAGCAAAGGCAGTGGCTGAGGTACCCAAGCAGGTGGCTAGGATGGCATCTCTGAAAGACGCAAAGGCTGCAATAAAGGAGGGGAGGAACTCAACATGGGGTCAGTTTCCTGACTTTCCTCACAAGACAGACAAGTTTGGGTTAGGATTTACCGTGGCAGGGCAAAAGGCTATGCGTCGCTCAAAAATTGAAAGAACACCCATCAAGATTTCTCCTCACGGAATCAATACTTTGGAAGACGAAGACGAAGAGGCCAACATTGAAGATTGGATCTTCCCAACCATCAAAGGGGGACTACACAACTGGGAGGCGAAAGACTTCGTCCCCATTACTTTCATTAATCAGTAATTTATCTTTCGAACATTTCCCGTTGGTCTGTAATAATTACTTTCAAACAATCTGCACACTATTTTTCACCTCATGCCTTGCCCGGGGCATGTAGGTCCATTTGTAAGGGTTTTGATTCTCTTCATATTCATATGCCATGTTTAATGAATCATTAGACGTTTTTCATTTATAAACTGCTGTGTTCATTTTCTTTCCTTTTGTATTTTTGTTTGTTTAAGGATGGTTATCCCTTACACACACCCACACTCACAAATGCAGGTACCCATCCACTCTGGATTCTATGGGTGACTATTCTGTTGTATCCTTCAATAACTCTGAAGATTTGGTCAATCAGGCTGAGTATGAAGATGACGAAGATTGTGAAGTACCAGGAGAGCTAGCCAGACTTCTACAGCAAGAAGAAAGGGCCATCTTGCCTCATGAAGAGTTGTTGGAAACAGTCAACTTAGGAACAGAGGAAGACAGGAAAGAAGTACAAGTGGGTGCCAATCTGGAACCAAGTGTCAAGGAGCGCTTAATACAGTTGTTGAATGAATACGTTGAAATCTTCGCCTGGTCTTATGAAGACATGTCGGGTTTAGACACAAATATTGTGGTTCACCGTCTCCCTACAAGAGAAGACTGTCCACCGATCAAGCAAAAAGTCCGCCGAATGAGGCCCGACATGTATGAGAAGATCAAAGCTGAAGTAATGAAGCAATTCAACGCTGGTTTTCTGGCTGTTACATCCTATCCACAATGGGTTGCTAACATTGTGCCAGTTCCCAAAAAAGACGGCAAGGTCAGAATGTGTGTGGACTACCAGGATTTGAACAGGGCTAGCCCTAAAGATGATTTTCCGCTACCGCATATCGACATTTTGATTGACAACACGGCTCAGCACAAAGTGTTTTCCTTCATGGACGGATTCTCGGGCTACAACCAGATCAAAATGGCCCCCGAGGACATGGAGAAAACAACCTTTGTTACACAATGGGGTACCTTCTGCTACAAGGTGATGCCGTTCGGACTGAAGAACGCAGGGGCAACTTATCAACGCGCCATGGTAGCTTTGTTTCATGATATGATACATCATGAGATCGAGGTTTACATAGACGACATGATAGCTCAATCACAAACAGAGGAGGAACACCTTGAACATTTGCAGAAGCTGTTTGCCAGATTGAAGGAATACAAACTCAGGCTGAATCCAAGTAAGTGCACTTTTGGAGTTAGGTCTGGTAAACTTCTAGGATTTATTGTCAGCAACAAAGGCATTGAGGTCGATCCAGCAAAAGTGAAAGCTATACAAGAAATGCCTGCCCCCCGTACTGAAAAGGAGGTTAGAGGGTTCTTGGGGCGCTTGAACTATATTGCAAGGTTCATCTCTCATCTGACGTCTACCTGTGAGCCAATTTTCAAACTATTGAAGAAAGATCAGGTAGTCGAATGGAACGACGATTGCCAAGCTGCTTTTGACAAGATCAAGGAGTATTTGCTAGAACCTCCTATTCTGATGCCACCCGTCGAAGGAAAGCCGCTGATCATGTATCTGACTGTTTTGGACAACTCGATAGGGTGCGTACTGGGCCAACATGGTGAGTCTGGTCGAAAAGAGCATGCCATTTATTACCTTAGCAAAAAGTTTATCGACTGTGAGACTCGCTACTCACTGCTCGAGAAAACTTGATGCGCTTTGGTATGGGCTGCTCGCCGACTAAGGCAGTATATGTTGACTCATACCACTCTGTTGATTTCCAAAATGGATCCTATCAAGTATATCTTCGAGAAGCCTGCTTTATCTGGAAGAATCGCTAGATGGCAAATGATCCTGACTGAGTATGACATCTAGTATACTACCCAAAAATCTATAAAAGGGAGTGTACTAGCTGACCATCTAGCTCATCAAGCTATCGAAGATTATCAATCCATGAGATTCGACTTCCCGGACGAGGACATCATGACTTTGGACAACATTGAAGGTAACAGACCGTATGACGGACCTGAAGATGGATCCCGATGGACCCTGGACTTTGATGGTGCTTAAAATGCACTTGGAAACGGCATTGGTGCGGTACTCATTTCCCCAGAAGGTTGTCATACACCTTTCACGCCCCGACTTTGTTTCAGCTGTACCAACAACATGGCCGAATATGAAGCTTGCATCTTTGGTCTCAAGGCTGCTATAGACTTGGGGATTAAATCTTTGGTCGTATTTGGGGACTCGGCTTTGGTTATCAGTCAAATTAAAGGAGAGTGGGATACCAAGCATCCTAATCTTATCCCATACAAAGAACATGTCCTAACATTGTTGCCTCACTTCGAGCAGATCACCTTCGAGCACTTCCCGCGAGAAGAAAATCAGCTAGCAGATGCTCTGGCTACAATGTCTTCCATGTTTAAACTCAACTGGGATAACGAGGCTCCCCAAATCACCATCGAGCGAATGGATGAACCTGCACACTGTCATGAGATTAATACCGAAGAAGTAGTGGAACAACCTTGGTTCCACGAAATCAAAAGGTACCTCCAAACTAGAGAATATCCCGAAGGAGCTTCCGTAAATGACAAGAAGTTCCTAAGGAGATTTGCTGCCAAGTTCTTCCTGAGCAACGACATCCTCTATAAACGTAGCCATGATTGTGTTTTACTCCGATGTGTAGACAAAGCTGAAGCAGAGTTAATCATGACTGAGATACACAGCGGTACATTTGGCACCCACTTGAGAGGACATACGATGGCTAAGAAGATTTTAAGGGCAGGCTATTATTGTTCTACCATGGAAGCTGATTGCCATCAACATTCCCGTACTTGCCACAAATGTCAAGTCTATGCTGACAAGATTCATATTCCTCCTGTTCCTCTCAACGTTCTGACAGCTCCTTGGCCATTCGCAATGTGGGGCATTGACATGATTGGAGAGATCAAGCCCACGGTATCTGTGATCGGTGGATCTGGAACTGACTGTTTAACGCTGGTTCGCGAAATGTCGCGGTAAGCAAGAGTCGCCACCGTCTTTTATTTTCTCCAAATGGAAAGGACAAAAGCACAGAAAAATTCCTTAAAGAGATTGCTCTCGGTTCGGGAGGTAGATTATAGAAAGGGAAGGTGTTAGCACCCTTTCTATCCATGGTTATCCATGGGCTCTTAGATACTCGCTCATTTGTGTTTTCAAAAATGGTTTGTTTGCTTTTCAATGTGGGTTTTAAAAAGTTTCTTTGAAAAATTTCAGTTCGACTCTTGTATCAATCCTCAAGAGTGTTTGAAAAATTGCTTTCGAAAGCTTTTTGAAAATGTGTTGGTGTGAAAAGTCTTTTTGAGTTCGTTTTGAGATTAGAGCAAGTATCCTTGAGAACCTACCTACCCTAAGGAATTCGTCTGTGTAAATGTCCTTAAAAGTAGTGCCATCCCACCATTGAGAGGTAGGTAGCACCACCGTTGGAGGTGTTCGGGTCAATTCGATTTTAGGGACATGGTGATCACCAGAGCAATGGGAAGACACCTTAGAAGCTACCCTCATGCCAGGTTCCCGGATCATGAGGACTTACTAAGACGTTTTCTACTCGACGACCACCTTTCGAAAGGCAACAGTGAGGCGTACCCTAGGGGTGGTGTGTGCGAATTGTGTGTCATGTTTCAGTTATGTATTTGTCTTTTGTCATGTCATTGTGATCTACGCTTGATTTTATTTTAAGTCCATTCATTCTTGCATGCATATTTATCAATTATAAATTGCGAGGAAATAAAGCTAAACTATTACAAAGGCGCGGGTCCACATCGCCAAAATTAAACCGGACCCGATTTAGCGGAAAATAAATAAAGCGAATAAATAAAAGTGCGGAAAGTTAAATTATTACAATGCTTCGGGGCAATTACAAAACTATAATAAGCAATAAAATAAGTGCGCGAAATTAAATAATTAACAGTGACGGGCGTTGGACCCTTTTTGCAAGAATAATTAAATTAATAAGAATTAAAGTTAAAATTAAATGAGAATGATATTTTTTGTGTTTTTTTTAGATTTAATGGAAAAAGAAATTAATTGAGATTAAATTAAACGGCGAACCCTAATTCTAATATTTTTATTTATTATGAAAGAATTAAAATATGACCTAAATTAAACCTAATTCATTTATGTATAATTTAATTTATGAAAATAAAATAATAAATAAATAATATTGTTATTCTAAAAAAAGGGAAAAATATTAAAAGGAATAAAAAAATTAATTAACCTAATTCTATTTTTGGATTTTTATTAAAAAGAAATTAATATTAAAACCTAATTAAACTAAGTAATCTACATTTTTATTTATTCATGAAAATAATTAATATATAAATATTTATTAATTTTGGCCTTTTCTGATTTTTTAGATGTTTTTATATTTTGTAAGAAAAAGAAAATTAATTAATTAAAGCAATAAAAAATAAAAAATACAATAATTAAAATAATAAAAGAAAAGAAAAAGCAAACCAGAGTGGGGGGTTGCCCCAAATAAGGAGGTGTTTTTGTGAAAAGCCTGGCCCAATAAAGAGTTGATTCATTGACTTTCTTGGATCAAGTGTCAGCGTTTTGACTTGGTGCATGGTGCATCTTAAATCTTGACCATGGATCTGAGTGAGATGGACACGTGTGGGGCTTGAGAGGGTAAGCATATGGTACATCTGGACGTTAGTGCTGCATAGAATCAAATATTGAAAAATAATAATGAAAGTTGCAAGACCTGGGACTTGAACCCAGGTCGTTGAGGTCACAAGCGTTGTCCACTGGCCAGCTGAGCTAAGCGCATTTAGTTAACATAGAATAAACAATAAATATTATAAAAAGAACGCGTTAGTGCTTATGAGAATTCGCGCGAAAATTTAAACTGGCGAATCACAGGCTGCCACCACTTCATCTTCTTCACGCCCCCTATAATATAAACAATATGGCAACGGTTTATGGAGCGTGGCCTAAAGCTATATATCAAAAAATAGCGATTAGACCCTCGACGCTCATAAATTGAGCGCGAGGGTTGGAAGCTGTTCGTCTGGTCGTGCTCAATGCAATGGCAAAGGTCTGGAGCTCCAATTTTACATTATCCCAAAAGCCCCAAATTAGCAAGCCTGCAAACCCTAGTATGTGACAATGGCATAATCGCGTATGTGACTCAAAAACACAATCAAACGTTGCAGTTAGTTCAGAAACATCAATATAAACATGAATCCATGAAAAAAAATGCAAAATAATGCTTAATTCATGCTATGCGATTTCAAGATGTTCTTGATACGGTTTGAGTTCCAGATACCAGTTCAAGGCGTTTGAGTTGATGCCAATGGTTGGAATATGTCCAGGAATGTCTGAGAATGCTAATGGGATCAAAATCGAAGCTTGAATTGACCTCTAATGCACTTTTCAGTTTTGAGTTTTTTTGTGAAATTTTCAATATGCAATGGAGTTATGGGGCGCAGCTTTCAGTCCTCTTGCATTAGGGTTGTGATGTAGTATTTGTATGGAATGGTTTAGGTTAAAAACTTTGCACAAAATCCATGTCCATAATGATTTCACATATTTGATTCTTGAAAATCTTTTTCAATCTTTTTTTTTTCATGTTCTTTGTGTCAATCATGATCCAATCTCATCAAAACTTGCCCTAATCAATTAAGCACGAAATATTGACCTTATAATGTGCATAAAAAGATTTTTTAGGTTAAGGTTATATTTTTCATGAATTAAAATCATTTAAATGAATATAAATTAATATTAATTCAAATAAATAATAAAAAAATATGAGAATACTTCCCTTTGGGCCTAGTGGTCGTGCATAGGCTTGGCATGAAGAAATTTGGAAGATAATTGGGCCCATTTGCATTTTTAGGCCTTTTGCATCAATGTTGACTTTTCAAAATTCCTAAAAATTTCCCAACTTCCACAAGGCGTAACTTGGTCAATTTTTAAGCTTTTCACATGTTCTTGGACATTTTGAAAAGGTCTTTGAGTCCTTTAACCAATGCCTTTGGTCCCATGTCATTTTGATTTACCAATCTCAAGTTATGGCCTTTGACTTAAAGTCACTTTTTGTTGACTTTTGAAAATGACCTATAATGTTGAAATTGATAACTTTTTGTGAGAGCATTTCTTGGACTTGGAACATGAAGATGAATTGTAGGAAATGTCTTTCTCTTCAAAATGAGCTTTGGATGGAATTTTTCTGATAATCCATGTGAAAGTTATGCCCTGGTCAATTTCAGTTGACTTTTTCAGCTGTCCAAATATAGCAACTTTTGCATCTTTGATGATTTCTGAGCCAAATTTTGAGAATCATGATCAAGCATTGATCAAATGATGTTTGTGGCTTCAAAATGATATGTTGACCAAAAATTTGAACTTTTGACTGTCAAATGACCATTTTGCCCCTACAGTTGACTGTAGTGCAATCTAGGGTTTTGACTGTGCAATCTTGAGCTGAATGCCTTGAAACTTGACATGAGGATACTTGACCATCTTTGTGGGCATATGAGACTTGATTAGGCCTTTGAAAAGTTCATTTGCTTGACCAGAACCCAAACCTTAGTTTTGACTGTATAGGAGACAGCTGAACTGCATAGTCCTTGGGGAATTTTGTGACCTTGACTTTTGACAATTCTTGATGAATATGGGAGGGCAAATTTTGGGGTACAACAGTTGCCCCTGTTCAATCTTCTTAGACCCGAGGATGCAGATTGGCTGACGTGCCTTTCGTAATCCGAGGGTAGAAGATGATTGGACACTAGAGTGCCCAGAAATTTGCGCTCACATAGTAGCAATGATGGGGGGAATGGGCTTATAGATGCCATTTGGATGTTGCTTGGGTAGGATGATGGGCTTATAGATGCCATCTGGATGTTGATCGCGTAGGAGATTCCTGAGCGAGAACCTGCATGCCTGCAAAACAGAAAAATGAGTACCTGACACGTCGCAGGAGCTGATTTTAGATGCTTGGTATAGATGTGTCCTGACTGGTTACAGGAGCTGAGTCTGGAGCTTCAAACGCTGATGAATGAACCAGAGATGGTTACTGCCTTAGCATGAATGGTAAGAGAATCCTGAATGATTTCAAACTTCAACAACGCTCGTTGAGAAAATCTTGGTGAGGATTACCATCTTCGTAATGTCAGGAAGAGAACCAAAGGACATTATAATCTTAAAGGGAGTCACCTTACTCACCGCTGGAGAGGGAACTATAGGAAATTATAATCTGAAAGGAGATATCACCTCACGCTCATGCCGGAGAGGGAAACATCTGAAAAAGGAATTACCACCTCACACGCCGTTGGAGAGGGGACCATAAGAGAATATCACCTCACGCTCATGCCGGAGAGGAGAACATCTGAAAAAGGAATTACCACCTCACACGCCGTTGGAGAGGGGACCATAAGAGAATATCACCTCACGCTCATGCCGGAGAGGGGAACATCTGAAAAAGGAATTACCACCTCACACGCCGTTGGAGAGGGGACCATAAGAGAATATCACCTCACGCTCATGCCGGAGAGGGGAACATCTGAAAAAGGAATTACCACCTCACACGCCGTTGGAGAGGGGACCATAAGAGAATATCACCTTACGCTCATGCCGGAGAGGGGAACATCTGAAAAAAGGAATTACCACCTCACACGCCGTTGGAGAGGGGACCATAAGAGAATATCACCTCACGCTCATGCCGGAGAGGGGAACATCTGAAAAAGGAATTACCACCTCACACGCCGTTGGAGAGGGGACCATAAGAGAATATCACCTCACGCTCATGCCGGAGAGGGGAACATCTGAAAAAAGGAATTACCACCTCACACGCCGTTGGAGAGGGGACCATAAGAGAATATCACCTCACGCTCATGCCGGAGAGGGGAACATCTGAAAAAGGAATTACCACCTCACACGCCGTTGGAGAGGGGACCATAAGAGAACTTCTACTGAGTCTTTATCAGAAAAATCTGTTTGGAGTCGATTTAACTGGACTAGAGAAGTCCTTGAAATATGTTTGAGAATTTCAACTGCATCTTTCCTGAAAGGTAAAAGTCAGTCATATGCAATGCATGATATGGATCAAGCAATGACGTTATCAATATAAATGAGACTTGTATGATGCAATACGTTATGCATGCTATAATGATGTATATGATGATTCATGTATGTTTTCGTCTAGGAAAATAAATCCTTGACGGGTGCCGGGAAGTTATATCCTGGGCTGTTGAGGAATAGATTTTGCTTCCGCTGTGGATGATCGTTGCAAGAATACCGGTAGGAGAAGATAACTCCGTTGAGGAATAAACTTGGCAAATGAAATAATTCTGCGGGAGAAAAGATACTCTAGCGATCATGCTGGGGAGTGCTACTCTGTGGGGATAGCGATGCTTTACTGAGTTGATGAAGATAATTCCGCTGGGGATACCGTTGATGAGTTATGCTGGGGGTAGGCGGATACTTTGCCGAGGACGCTCTTTCCGTGGCTTTTGGCTGAGGATAACCCAGTTATATCCTGTTATGGAAATAACTCTTTAAATTAAGCCGGGACGACGCGTTCGTGCTCTGCGAGGGATAAGCTTCCAGAATCTACTGGGGATGAGCTTACCGCTTGGGGATTTATGAATTCCAACTTTCCTGGTGAACCAGATTGGACTCTTCTGGGGAGTTTTGAGACTGCGGGGAAGTGATTCCTTTGAATGGTGGTATACCGCCGGGGAACAATCTTTAGACCAAGACTGCCGGGGATACTTGTTAAGAACATATGTATTGCTGCTGAGGAATGTTTGAGATCGGCTGAAGGATACTCAATTCCCTTGATATTTGACAATTTTGCTTGGAGAGAGATGTACTGTTTTGCTGAACTACTCTCTGGGGAATTAAGATACACTTGGCCGTGTTCTTTAGCTGAACCTACCTTAGTACCTTGGGGGATAGAACAATTAGACTGCTCAGACAACTCTTTTATTGCCCCTGTTTCTATGGGGGAGGCACTTGTGGGGTGCTGACAGTTGTTGAGGGTCAAACCTTCTTCTGGTAGGCTGATGATAAGATGACGGGACATAGTCGTACGCTTTAATCCCTAACTTTTGCCTGGACCGCCCTTTCGGGTTTTCAGTCCACCGGGATACCCATTTTTGCCCAAGCCGCCTTTTCAGGTTTTCGACTTGCCGGGTGTACAGATTTTCATTTCATCCCTTCATTTTGCCCGAACCCTTTTGGTTCGCCGGGAAGCCCTTACTTTTGCCTAGGTATGTCAACCTAGCGGGTCTTTGATTTTGCGTAGTATTTTTCGACTATGTCCACGTTCTTAGCATGCAGGTAGGTGCCCCTGGCTGCTTGTGTTGCCATATTACCAGAAGGTGTCTGATCGTGCAAGATTCGTTGCTGGAGTGCCCCAAGTGACTCAGGCAGAGATTTGCCCCAGGCTTTTGGCCTTTTGAGAGATTCTCCGAATCTTGATTGGATTGCCCCAGATGATGGACAATGATCTTGTCTGCCCCTTGATTGGAAGTACTTTTGTTCACTAGGTATTTCTCGTGCGAATTTTCCTGCTGTTCAAACAAAAAGTCATATGCAAACAAAGTTATGTCAAAAACGCAAAGCTTATGTCTGTCTCGAAGATTTTGAAAATGCATCTTTTCATAAAACAAGTGAATGTTTGTAAAACGTGATGTCAACTCCGTATTTACCGTAGGCCTTCAGGAGTCAGGATACCTTTTGTGACAGTATGCTTTCGAACTAACCCATGCTTCAGCTAGGACTTTTAAGGGTTATAACGTGGCCTGGTTCATGGTTTAAGAAACAAAGGATAAAGGCTCAAATTATTTGTACCCACCCGCTCTTCGTGATGTCCTCCAAACCTAAACTCAGTTGATCGTGCGTTAGATCTTGTTTGAGTCTTTGCTCTGATTTTCCGGTGATGGTTCGGACGTTGATAACTTATTTTGAATAGGCAGTCATTCCTTTTTTGTTGAGGGTTTGTAAGACCTCTTTCTTGTCTGATTCTTGTTATCCCTTTCCTTTTTTGCCTGAACTGTTTCCTTTTTTGGAATTACAGTCAGCGGGATGCCCCAGTTTCATAAGTCTCCTTTGTAGGTTTAGACTTTTTGGGCTTTTCGTTGATGATGACTGCCTGTCCTTTTGATTGTGTTGAACCATCACTGTCTTCGTTCGTTTTGTAAAGATCTCTTCGGTGCCATTCGTCATGCACTTGGACCAACTGAGAGACTACCCTGCCCCAGGTTATGATTAAGGGTTTTGATTTTCGAAAATAAAAACTCCTACTTCTTTGGCTCTGATGGGTTGACGAGGGATTATCATCCTTATAACTCCAGTGTTTAGGGATTGAAACAATGCCTGTACCTCATCAGCGGGGTTTGTTCAAAAGCATACTGTAAAGATCGTGGTATCGTGTTCGTCATCCTCCCTCAAGAGGCTTAGAATTAAAGATCAAGAGTTGTCATCAGAAAAAATATGAAAGCAGTTTGCATATAGTGAATGCGAATATATTGATTCAAAACAGACATAAGCGATGTATTAATGAAATAACAACGTTTGACATGAATAAATGTTTAAACAATCAAAGAAAAATGCAGCTTGAACACTCGAATGAACAAAAGTTTTCTAGTTTGACTTAGTCCCTTCAGATGGGAGATTCTCAACAGAAGCATTTCATTTGGCCACCCGGCATGAACTCCAGCACCCTTCCGTCGATCAAGTCTTGGATCTTGTTCTTCAAGCTCCAACAGTCATTGGTGCCATGTCCAGGACTGTCAGAATGGTAGGCACATCTTTTATCAGGGTTATAAGTAGGAGCAGAGATGTCAGGATTCTGGGGAGGACCCTTTAAAGTAATCAGATTGACCTCCAACAAGTGTTCTAGCATTAGAGATGGTGGTATGCCAGTCTCAGTGAAATGTCTTCCAGGCGTGTATCGCTTGCGTCGATTACCCCGTTGATACTGGGCTTGTGAAGTAGTAGCAATTTGGAGAGGTTCATTCTTCACCATACCAGACTTTGGTCCTCTTGGTGGCTGATCAAAGACTTGGTCCCTGACTTGGGCTGGTTGCTTCATATCTTGATGAAGCTGACTGATCATGGTCCTCAGCTCTCCTTGCTCCTGAGCTAAACCTTGAATGAGGGCCCTTTGCCCCAGCATCTGGGTTTTCAATGTGTCTACTTCAGCTTGTAGACATTTCAGCTGTTCGTCCTTGTCATTTTCGGGACTTTTCCTGATCATATTCCCCATGAGGAGGGTCCTCAGCTCTTCTTGCCCCTTGGATAGACCTAGGAAGATTTCCCTGAACTGAGTCTCTTGAGCCTGAAGACCCTGGTTATCTGGTTGGAAGGCCATTGCTGAAATAAACAGCGAGAAAGGTAAGTGACCTGCAAAAAGGGGTACCTGTAATGCAATGAGATGTATGATATGCATGCAATGATTTCAAGGACCTCGCAGGGTAAACAGAGAAACTTGTTAGAATTGGAAACTGGCAACTTGATTGAAGGAACTTCCTGTTGTAGAGAGCCCTCCTTCAAGGGTCAAAGGCTCACCATATCCAGTGGGTCATAGCCCCTGACAGCCTTGGCTAGAGGAAAATAAATCCTCTTTTCCCCTTGCTGGGATAATTGATTCACCATGACCTGCATCACAAGCCCTTGAGATCCTTGAAATGGGTTAGGATGTATGCAATGGTATGCAATGGTATGATGTCATGCTATGCATGGGGTGATGTAGGTAAACCCTGTTATGAGTCCCAATTAAGGACTATAAACAAACCCTGCAAGAAATTCAGTATACTTTGTTATGAGTCCCAGTTGAGGACTATAAACAACACCTGCAAGAAATTTGGTAAACCCTGTCATGAGTCCTGGTTAAGGACTATAAACAAGACCTGCAAGTAATTTGGTAAACCCTATCATGAGTCCTAGTTAAGGACTATAAACAAGACCTGCAAGTGGTTAGTACACCCTGTTATAAGTCCCAATTAAGGACTATGAACAACACCTGCAAGACATCAAGGGTCAGATAACAAGTATGCAAGTAGTCAAGTACGAAGGCACACAAGTCACACAAGAGAAGCCCTTAGGGTTTAGGCCAGCATGGGGGTCTGGGTATTACCCTCTTGAAGTTGGTGGGTTCAACCTGTCCTATTAGAAGTAACCGGGTTCTAAGGTTCCCAATATCACGGGATTGCTTTCATTGTTCATCGTTTCGATTTAGCCACTGAACTGGCGACCGAAATATTCCAGGAAAGCAACCCTCAATTGAGTGTAGCATCGAGTATCAACCAACCTCGGACTGCACCAAAGTCAGTTATCTCGCTACCCTAAAGAGGCCAAGATAGTTCAATTAAGGTTCCTAAGGTCTGTTGATGCTTCACGACACCACGCGGAGGCCCCGTACTCTCCTTGACTGAACTCAAGGGTTACCGGTACACACCAAAGTGCCACATCAACGTAGCAGACTGTTTCAACCGTGTCGGTATACCCCGCACAGTTCCCTCACAGCCTTGTTGCTACTTTCTAAGAAGGTATCCCCCAGATCCGGGTTTAGGATCTATAGAACTCCCAAGCAACCCACAATAATAAAGCAAGCAAAGAAGACAATTGAAAACATAGTTATAAGCTAGCCCTAAGGTACACCTCACTTTAAGATATTTCCCCAGCAGAGTCGCCAGTTCTGTGATCGGTGGATCTGGAACTGACTGTTTAACGCTGGTTCGCGAAATGTCGCGGTAAGCAAGAGTCGCCACCGTCTTTTATTTTCTCCAAATGGAAAGGACAAAAGCACAGAAAAATTCCTTAAAGAGATTGCTCTCGGTTCGGGAGGTAGATTATAGAAAGGGAAGGTGTTAGCACCCTTTCTATCCATGGTTATCCATGGGCTCTTAGATACTCGCTCATTTGTGTTTTCAAAAATGGTTTGTTTGCTTTTCAATGTGGGTTTTAAAAAGTTTCTTTGAAAAATTTCAGTTCGACTCTTGTATCAATCCTCAAGAGTGTTTGAAAAATTGCTTTCGAAAGCTTTTTGAAAATGTGTTGGTGTGAAAAGTCTTTTTGAGTTCGTTTTGAGATTAGAGCAAGTATCCTTGAGAACCTACCTACCCTAAGGAATTCGTCTGTGTAAATGTCCTTAAAAGTAGTGCCATCCCACCATTGAGAGGTAGGTAGCACCACCGTTGGAGGTGTTCGGGTCAATTCGATTTTAGGGACATGGTGATCACCAGAGCAATGGGAAGACACCTTAGAAGCTACCCTCATGCCAGGTTCCCGGATCATGAGGACTTACTAAGACGTTTTCTACTCGACGACCACCTTTCGAAAGGCAACAGTGAGGCGTACCCTAGGGGTGGTGTGTGCGAATTGTGTGTCATGTTTCAGTTATGTATTTGTCTTTTGTCATGTCATTGTGATCTACGCTTGATTTTATTTTAAGTCCATTCATTCTTGCATGCATATTTATCAATTATAAATTGCGAGGAAATAAAGCTAAACTATTACAAAGGCGCGGGTCCACATCGCCAAAATTAAACCGGACCCGATTTAGCGGAAAATAAATAAAGCGAATAAATAAAAGTGCGGAAAGTTAAATTATTACAATGCTTCGGGGCAATTACAAAACTATAATAAGCAATAAAATAAGTGCGCGAAATTAAATAATTAACAGTGACGGGCGTTGGACCCTTTTTGCAAGAATAATTAAATTAATAAGAATTAAAGTTAAAATTAAATGAGAATGATATTTTTTGTGTTTTTTTTAGATTTAATGGAAAAAGAAATTAATTGAGATTAAATTAAACGGCGAACCCTAATTCTAATATTTTTATTTATTATGAAAGAATTAAAATATGACCTAAATTAAACCTAATTCATTTATGTATAATTTAATTTATGAAAATAAAATAATAAATAAATAATATTGTTATTCTAAAAAAAGGGAAAAATATTAAAAGGAATAAAAAAATTAATTAACCTAATTCTATTTTTGGATTTTTATTAAAAAGAAATTAATATTAAAACCTAATTAAACTAAGTAATCTACATTTTTACTTATTCATGAAAATAATTAATATATAAATATTTATTAATTTTGGCCTTTTCTGATTTTTTAGATGTTTTTATATTTTGTAAGAAAAAGAAAATTAATTAATTAAAGCAATAAAAAATAAAAAATACAATAATTAAAATAATAAAAGAAAAGAAAAAGCAAACCAGAGTGGGGGGTTGCCCCAAATAAGGAGGTGTTTTTGTGAAAAGCCTGGCCCAATAAAGAGTTGATTCATTGACTTTCTTGGATCAAGTGTCAGCGTTTTGACTTGGTGCATGGTGCATCTTAAATCTTGACCATGGATCTGAGTGAGATGGACACGTGTGGGGCTTGAGAGGGTAAGCATATGGTACATCTGGACGTTAGTGCTGCATAGAATCAAATATTGAAAAATAATAATGAAAGTTGCAAGACCTGGGACTTGAACCCAGGTCGTTGAGGTCACAAGCGTTGTCCACTGGCCAGCTGAGCTAAGCGCATTTAGTTAACATAGAATAAACAATAAATATTATAAAAAGAACGCGTTAGTGCTTATGAGAATTCGCGCGAAAATTTAAACTGGCGAATCACAGGCTGCCACCACTTCATCTTCTTCACGCCCCCTATAATATAAACAATATGGCAACGGTTTATGGAGCGTGGCCTAAAGCTATATATCAAAAAATAGCGATTAGACCCTCGACGCTCATAAATTGAGCGCGAGGGTTGGAAGCTGTTCGTCTGGTCGTGCTCAATGCAATGGCAAAGGTCTGGAGCTCCAATTTTACATTATCCCAAAAGCCCCAAATTAGCAAGCCTGCAAACCCTAGTATGTGACAATGGCATAATCGCGTATGTGACTCAAAAACACAATCAAACGTTGCAGTTAGTTCAGAAACATCAATATAAACATGAATCCATGAAAAAAAATGCAAAATAATGCTTAATTCATGCTATGCGATTTCAAGATGTTCTTGATACGGTTTGAGTTCCAGATACCAGTTCAAGGCGTTTGAGTTGATGCCAATGGTTGGAATATGTCCAGGAATGTCTGAGAATGCTAATGGGATCAAAATCGAAGCTTGAATTGACCTCTAATGCACTTTTCAGTTTTGAGTTTTTTTGTGAAATTTTCAATATGCAATGGAGTTATGGGGCGCAGCTTTCAGTCCTCTTGCATTAGGGTTGTGATGTAGTATTTGTATGGAATGGTTTAGGTTAAAAACTTTGCACAAAATCCATGTCCATAATGATTTCACATATTTGATTCTTGAAAATCTTTTTCAATCTTTTTTTTTCATGTTCTTTGTGTCAATCATGATCCAATCTCATCAAAACTTGCCCTAATCAATTAAGCACGAAATATTGACCTTATAATGTGCATAAAAAGATTTTTTAGGTTAAGGTTATATTTTTCATGAATTAAAATCATTTAAATGAATATAAATTAATATTAATTCAAATAAATAATAAAAATATATGAGAATACTTCCCTTTGGGCCTAGTGGTCGTGCATAGGCTTGGCATGAAGAAATTTGGAAGATAATTGGGCCCATTTGCATTTTTAGGCCTTTTGCATCAATGTTGACTTTTCAAAATTCCTAAAAATTTCCCAACTTCCACAAGGCGTAACTTGGTCAATTTTTAAGCTTTTCACATGTTCTTGGACATTTTGAAAAGGTCTTTGAGTCCTTTAACCAATGCCTTTGGTCCCATGTCATTTTGATTTACCAATCTCAAGTTATGGCCTTTGACTTAAAGTCACTTTTTGTTGACTTTTGAAAATGACCTATAATGTTGAAATTGATAACTTTTTGTGAGAGCATTTCTTGGACTTGGAACATGAAGATGAATTGTAGGAAATGTCTTTCTCTTCAAAATGAGCTTTGGATGGAATTTTTCTGATAATCCATGTGAAAGTTATGCCCTGGTCAATTTCAGTTGACTTTTTCAGCTGTCCAAATATAGCAACTTTTGCATCTTTGATGATTTCTGAGCCAAATTTTGAGAATCATGATCAAGCATTGATCAAATGATGTTTGTGGCTTCAAAATGATATGTTGACAAAAAATTTGAACTTTTGACTGTCAAATGACCATTTTGCCCCTACAGTTGACTGTAGTGCAATCTAGGGTTTTGACTGTGCAATCTTGAGCTGAATGCCTTGAAACTTGACATGAGGATACTTGACCATCTTTGTGGGCATATGAGACTTGATTAGGCCTTTGAAAAGTTCATTTGCTTGACCAGAACCCAAACCCTAGTTTTGACTGTATAGGAGACAGCTGAACTGCATAGTCCTTGGGGAATTTTGTGACCTTGACTTTTGACAATTCTTGATGAATATGGGAGGGCAAATTTTGGGGTACAACAGTATCCAATGGACATCGCTTCATCCTAGTCGCCATTGACTATTTTACCAAGTGGGTCGAAGCAGCTTCCTTTGCCTCTGTTACAAAGAATGTGGTTGCCCGCTTCATCAAGCAGAACCTCATATGCTGGTATGGTGTCCCCGACAGGATCATCACAGACAACGGTACAATCTGAATAATACTATGATCACCGCTCTATGCGAACAGTTCAAGATTTATCATCACAATTCATCTCCCTATCGGCCGAAGATGAACGGTGCTGTTGAAGCTGCGAACAAAAATATCAAGAAGATCATTCAGAAAATGACAGTTACCTACAAGGACTGGCATGAGATGTTACCATTTGCTCTGCATGGATACCGTACCACGGCACGTACTTCAACAGGGGCAACCCCATTTTCTTTGGTATATGGCATGGAAGCTGTCCTACCCATGGAAGTTCATATTCCTTCTTTAAGGATTATGAAAGACGCTGGTTTGAGTGAAGACGATTGGATTCAGACCCGACTTGATCAACTCAATTTGATCGACGAGAAGTGACTCACTGCTGTTTGCCATGGTCAGACGTACCAAAAACGAATGATCAAGGCTTTCAACAAAAAAGTCAGACGTCAAGTATACGAAGTCGGAGATCTTGTAATCAAGCGGATTATCTTACCGCAAAGTGATCCCTGGGGCAAATGGACTCCTACTTACGAAGGACCATTTGTGATCAAAAGCATATTTGCTGGTGGTGCAATGATTTTGACCACCATGGATGGCGATGATTTGCCACACCCTGCGAACGCAGATATAGTCAAAAAATACTACGCATAAAACAACCCGACAAGTCGAAAACCCGAAAGGGCGACTTGGGCAAAAATGGGCATCCCGGTGAACCGAAAACCCGAAAGGGCGGTTCAGGCAAAAATTAGGGATAAAACAAAAAAAATTTGTACACCCGGCAAGTCGAAAACCCGAAAGGGCGGCTTGGGAAAAAAGGGGTTTCTTAGTGGATTAAAAACCCGAAAGGGCAATCCAGGCAAAAGTTAGGGAATTAAAGCGTATGACTATGTCTCGTAGGATCACTTTAAAGAACAATCGCTTCATTAACAAGCTCCGAGCTTCTGATCAATCCAGTCATCGGCGGACAAAGCATTGAATGGACAAGATATTCAGAATTGTGAAGGCTATAACAGAATGGAATCCCATGGAATTGTTACACATAGCCATCTTTCTGTTGTATAAAATTTTCAATTTTTACGACAACATCCTCTTACTAGGATGTCTGTCTCCTTTGTACAAAGATACTCACAGAAAGTTAATACAAATACTTTTCCAAATACAGAAATTTGCTTTGTCTTCTTTTTTATTTTTACACTTATGTTTTATTTGAGAAACATCCAATGTTTGTTAAATAGGCATATGCATTTGAACATAATCATTTTCTTACAAATCAAGAAAAGACGATTGCTGATAGGTGGAAGGTACAGATAGATATCTTGATGCCCTTTCAGAAGAAATCCCCAACGGAATTAAACTCCAAATTCCTCAACGAGTTTAAAATCCCGAACTTAATTCCTGAAACAGAGTTAAACTTCAGGATCCTCAGTAGAGCAAAAGCTTTCTCAAGGCTGGTATCCCCAACCAGAGAGCCTTCCAGAATCTAATTCCCCTCAGTTTCAGTATCCCCAGCGGAGCCCTAAAAATCTGAAAGTACTATCCCCAGTAAAGTCAAAGCTGTCAGTCCCCAGCGGAGCTAAAACTTCCAACTATCAATCCCCAGCGGAACCAGACTAGTGAACCTTCTCCCCACAGAGATACTTCCCGTCAAATTGAAGATTCTAAATTTTAATTCTCCAGCTTAAGCCTACCAGGTTCTGGACTCCCCAGTAGAGATCATCAGAATTCTCATTCCCCACAAGTCACCAAGGATTTTTCAATCCCCAGCAGTGGTCCTAAAATCCCTCAACAACTGAAGATCTTGTTCCCCTGCAGTAGTCGAAGATTCACTTTCCCCGACAGCAGTCAAGATTCTATTACCTCTGGCTATCCAGGATTCATCTATCCTCAGCGAGACAGCTCATCAGCTTACATGCGCATTCATTACATTCGTATATCATAAACATCGATATAGCATATATATTGCATCACACATATCATGCAACATAACTTTTGTTTCAACTAACATTTTATCCTTTTCAGGATAAGATTAAAAGGCTATCATTAACAATTATTCAGATACATTATGGATACACCCTGGACAAGGCGGTCATTCTATTACTCATTCAGAATTTCAAGTCAGATACAGTACAGATACACCCCAGACACGACGGTCATTCTACTACTCATTCAGACTACAACAATCAGATACAGACTAGATACGCTCCAGACACGGCAGCCATTCTATCTCTCATTTAGATCCATTTATCAACCTCAAGGTTCAATGCATTCCAAACACGGATGCCGTTCTGACCCTTACAGCAGCAGTTTGATTCTCCCCAGTGCATTCGCCACGGAAGTCATTCTGTCATTTATTTAGATCCCAGTTACAGTTTCAGATACACTCCAGACACGAAAGTCATTCTATTACTCATACGGATCTCAATCCCAGTTACAGTTTCAGATACACCCCAGACACGGAAGTCATTCTGCTACTCATACAAATCTCAACTTCAGATACAGTCCATATATGCTCCAGACACGGTTGCCATTTTGTCACTCATTCAGAATTTATCCCCAGCACTCAGTTGCTCCATACACAGATATTTCTCTGTTACCCAGATACAATACAGATACACTCCAGACATGGCAGTCATTCTGATATTCATTCTACATTCAAATACAGTTACAGCTCAGATACGCCCCAGACACGGAGGCCATTCTTTTGCTCATACAAACTCAGTCTCCAGATACAGTTCAAATGCATTCCAGACACGGATACCATTTTGATCCTCATTCTTCTGACCTATCACATTACAGTTCAACAAACATTCCAGATGGCATCTTTGAGCCCATCTCCAAATGGCATCTGTAATCCCATTCCCGCACCCATGCTTTGACGAGTGCAAATATACGGGCACTCTAGTGTCCAATCTCCTTTTACCTTCGAGACACGAAAGGCAAACTTGCCAATCTAACTCTTCAGGTTCAAGAAGATTGAACAGGGGAAACTGTTGTACCCCAAAATTTTCCCTCCCTTTTCATCAACATTTTCTCACCACAAGACTCTTGGAGCTCAAGATCAAGTTAGGGTTTGCCCTGCTCAAGACCCCTCCTTACATTGTTGACCCAAATTAGGGTTTGAGTTTGCACAAAGATGTTTTGACCTAAAATGCCCAAAGTGACTTTCATGCTTCATGTTGGACTTACAAGTTTATCCATACCAAGTTTCAAGCCTTGATTCCAATCTTTGCCCAGTCAATTGGACAGTTGACCTAGAAATCAGCTGTATTGGGGGAAAAGTCAACTGTGGCCAACTGACAGTCAAACATCATGAAATTTGACCCACATCAACATTATGAACTCATATGAACCATTTGGTCAAGTTTGGATCATAATTCCATAAGAAATTTGATCAGATCATCAAAAGGGCAAAATGGTCATTTTTAGGGTTTTGACTGCACAAAGGCAATTTTTGACTGTTTGACCTAACCAATGGCAAACCAAACTCACATATGGATTCAAGGACTCAATGGAATTGTGTTGACCCATTCAACAAGTTCAAAAGATCTCAAATGCACAAGATTGACAGATGAATTTTTCAGTTAACTGATCAAAATTTGACTGTATACTGAAAAGTCAAACTTTGACTTTTTGGTCAAAATCAAGTGCCAAGATTCATTTTTCATCAAGAAATGTCAAATTATGAAACTTGTTCATCAAGAAATCCAAAATTGCAAATTAGGGTTTAAAATGAGAAAATTTCATAACTTAGAATTTTTCTAAGTTATGAAACTTCCTTATTTTTTCCTAAATTTGTCCCATTTTTTCACTAAGATGAAAACGGATTCAAACAAAACTCAAAACATGAAAGTTGTAGTCCATTGCAAAATCTACAACTTTTATTCACAAAGTTTTCTCAAAGGAATCTTGTATCTCAAGTTATGATTTTTGGAACAAGGGTATAAAACATTTTTAACTTAGAGAAATTTTGATTTATTCTAGGCAGGATTTTTGACCAACTTCTTGGCCATTTTTCACATACTTCCACTTGGAGTTTCAATTTTCATTACAAAGATGGATTGTAGTACACATTCCAAGCTTTCCAAATTGTCCAAGAACTTCTCAAACACCCTTGTGGTTAGGGAGAATCGAATTTGCAAAGTTGGGCGAAATTCACTTTTGTTCATAACCAAATACATGTTCATACAAGTCTCATTTTCAAATCAGCATGCTTGATACTTGCTTGCAGGCCTCTAAACCAAGTTTGCACTCCATAATTAAATTCCTAACCATTGTGTTCAAGCATTGTTTTGTGCATTTGGTCATTACACTTAGAACTAATCCCTAACTAGAAAAAACAAAGTTCCCATTTTTGTCTTAATGTCACTTTATGTCAAAAGTGAATCCTTGAGGCATGGGGGCCAGATCTTTGAGGCCAGATAGAGTCAACAAATTTGTGTTACCAAGGTCAAGATATGCAGCATACATAGAGGGTGGTACAGGCCTGCATGGGAACTTACACTATCCTTGCTTACATTTGAAGAAAGCTTGCAAAAACTCTCAAGCTCTCATTCCTGTCAACACAGCCAAACACAAACTTTGCAAACATCTTTCATACATCCAAGCAAGCCTAAAGCACGACTAAACCACCCCTCATCCCTCCTCATATAGAAAATCACAGTTTTTCTGCAAAACAGGGCATCTGTTGCAGTTTGACTTCCACAATCCATTCCACTCGTGCACTTTGGCTAAAACCAGTTCAAATACATTCCATATCATCCATTGGAACTATCCCAAGCCTTAAATCCAAGCTTTAACATCCCTAACATCACTTGCCATTTTCAGTTTTCAGTTTTGCAGGTGGACTTCCATAGCACGATTCAGAGTGATACAAAGCAAGCTAGGCGTTGGAGAAGCATCCTTGGACTTCAGGCAAGCTGTACCAAAGCTCAAACTCCATTGAAGATACCTACATTGCTCTGTTCGAATCAAGCTGAGACAGGTAAACCATGGACTTCTATCTCTCAATCTAGGAAGAGTTAGGCTTAGGTTTGTGAATGAAACATGCTCTACTCATAGCCCTGAAGCCATACATATGATTACTTTTCATTTATATTATGCGTGCTGTGAGAATTTTGGCCATGAACATTGAAGAAAAATTAGGTCAGAAATTGGGGATGAAGAAATTCTCCCTGGATTCTTAGAGTTAGGTCAAGTATTTTATATGTCTGAATTCGTCTCTTGATGCTCTATAATATTGGTGTTATGAGTTTTGCATGAAAGTCCAGGAATCAGGAGATAAGAAATGCGCGTTTTTTCTTGTTCAAATAATGCTGAAGGTTGAAGGTGACTGGCTTGGGCTGGGCCTGAGTCAGTCCTGCTCTTTGCACCCCTTTCTTCCAATTTACACCCCCCTGGCCCATTGTGTGATATATTTATCATTTTTGATTTTTTCTTTTTGATTCTGACTTATTATTTTTTGCTCAAATATAAAAAATATCAAAAATATTTTTCCATACATTTTTGCATTTATTTGGCATTTATTTGTTTTATTTAGCATATACATGTAAATAAATATATTTTCTTTTTATTCAAAACACTAGAAAATAATACAAAAATATATATTTTTTAGTTATTATTTATTATTTACATTTTGAAAACATTTTCTAAAAATACACATTTTTGTAAATAATTAATATTTTATTCTTGTATATATTTAGTATATTTAATATATAATATATAAATACTTGCATATTTTATTAGATAATTAGGGCAAAAATATAAAAATAATACATTTTTATTTTTATTAATATATGACACTAAAAATACTTTTTTTTACAATATACTTCTTTTTATTTTTTTGTATAAATTAATATATAAATATTGTATATAATTAATAAATAAATACTATTTATTTAAAAAAACTAGGGTTTTTGCCCTAAACCATAAAAATATTCAAAATTTGACCTTTTTATTTTTGTTTATATTTCACATTGAAAAACACTTTCACATACATAAAAAATCATTTTTGTGCATAATACATTTGGCATATTTATTGTATTCATTTTAATATTGTGCAATTTAATATTTGTATATTCGATATGGATGTAATAACTTAGATTTAATTTCTTGTCAAATATCCCCCCATTCAAACATTTGTACCCCCATCCCCATAATCATTGTTGTAATAGCTTAGCATTTAAATTTCTGCATTTAAAAGCTTTCAAATTATACCATGATAGACTTAGGGTTTGTATGCAAAAATCAACCAACAAATAGCTTGACCTAATTCAAGATAAATGCATGAAAAACAAACAATGCACACTTGCACCCTTAGGGTTACTCCACTTGTTGCCTTCAAAAAAAATGGGCCATGTTGCATGTTGAGTGTCTTTGGCAAAACAAAAACAAATCAAATGATCATAGTCCCTCGATGACGCTTTCTCAAGTTGCCTAAAAAATGATCAAGTCCCTTAAAGAAAAATTTCCAAAGACACTTGGCACTATTGCATTCATGGTCTAAACGATGACCCGCGCCCGTCCCGTTAACATCCTAACACAAGATTGTCCACCAAATACAATGGTGGAACAATACTGTTAAAAGGGTTAAAACATAGGAATGATCTTTGAGAAATTTAGGGTAGATAACTCTTGGTTACTTGACCAACTTGCAAAATAATCCTTGCTACTTTTCAAAAACACACCTCACAACCCAATTTCAAAACAACTTTCAAAACATTAAAAAAAAATTTCAAAAGACAATACACCTTTGTATACATTCAAACATGGATCATTACAAAGGTTGCCACAACCATGGCCTCTTTTCAAAATATCTTTCAAAACACACACAAAGCACCATTTCAAACAATTGAAAATGCAAAGCAAGTGATCTAAGCAAGTAACTAAGAGCCCAGGGATAACCATGGATAGAAAGGGTGCTAATACCTTCCCTTTCTATAATCTACTCCCCGAACCCAAGAAAACATCTCAAAGGTTTTTCCTGTGCTTTTTAACCTTTCCTTAGGATAAAATAAAAAGTCGGTGGCGACTCTTGCTAAACCGAAACATTTGCAAAAACAAACGCAAAACCTCAAGTCAGTTCTCCCACTGTATCACACCATCATTTGATCAAGGGTTGATCATGATTCCTCAAGGAATACCACAAATTCATCAAAACTCAAAAGTTGCTAAATTAGGGTTCCGATAGGAAAAGTCAACCAAACTTTGACCAGACATAACTTTCTCATACTTTATTAGAAATTTCTCATCCAAGGCTCATTTTGAAGAGGATGCAATTCCCTACAACTCATCTTCAACCCTCAAGTTCAAGAAATGTACTCATGAAAAGATATGAATTCAGACATTATAGGTCATTTCAAAAAGTCAACAAAAACACCTTTTGGGTCAAAGCTCCTTACATGAACATGGAAGATCCAATTGAAATGAAACCAAAAGGGTTGTTTATAGAACATCCTAAGTTTTCTAAAAAGTCTAAGAACACCCTCTTAGGGTCAAAATTGATAGAGATGTGCCTTGTCAAAGTTGGCCATTTTTGGAAACTTGCACAAAGTCAACAATGCCCAAAATGGTATTTTCTCCACATGGGCCTATCTTTTCAAGATTGGAGCTTGTTCCTAACATGGTCCACGACCCATGAACCACTCCATGCCTTATTAACTTATTTATTTAATTTATTGTGATTTAATTCAAATAAAATCAAATAAAATCAAAATAGATCATATAAATTGCTTTTGGATTGATTTTGGCATTGAATGAAGATGATATATGCCGACATATCAAGATCAAATCGTGCAAGGGGTGATTGGAGCAAGAATGGCATGATTTGGCTTGTTTTGGAAACAAATGATGCAAGGAATAAATTAAATCTTCTCTCCATAATTTTTCAAGATTCAATCTGCTTTGGTTAAACTAATACGTTCCAGTACATATACACAAGGTGGCCAGACCTAGAGAACACGAAAAAGACTGCCTCCATAAGTCCAGAAAAATTCAAATTTTTGTCAAGAAAAGTGTGGTTCGAATTCTGAGTGAGAGGGTAATTCAAGTTGGTTCAAAGCCAGAAATCAATTCCTAGGTGTGTATTGAAGCTATCCCAATCATTCTCAAGCCATAAAACGCCAAGAATCACAAGGTACATGACTGGTTCTTTCTGCTTTTTATTTATTCTCGATTACATGTGTATGCGTGTTTTCAATGAAATTTAATCATGCATTCATGTTTATTATAAGGTTTTGATGCTATCTGAATGGTTTAATTGAGTTTTACGTGTAGGAATTGAAGGATGCCATTCTTAGGGTTTCCAAGCTTGTTTTGGGGCTTCCCTATATAGGCAAAATTAGGGTTAGATATGGATACCATGGCATTTAGGGCTTCAAGCCCATTTGATTCATGGTCTCCATTGAGATTTATGTGGCTTGTATTTCAATTTTTGAACGATGCAGGTTATAGCTACAGACATCGTCTGTAGGTAAAAGTCCAGGTCTAAAGCAACGGTTGCAAGAGGAAGACGGTTGCGTGTCAAATCCCAGTTGGCTGATTTAAATTCCGCGCGTGCATTTGGTAAAGGCCATTTTATTTCCCTTATATTTATTTTGTTTGATTATATGTACAAATGAAACATCCAGCCCAGATGGTAAAGCAGGCAAGTGTATGAGTGGAAGGACCTGAGTTCGATCCCAGGTCCAGACATTTTATTATTTTCCTAAAGTTCTATGCAGGATCCAGTGCTCCTCATACTCAAAGGTCAACCATGCGTCTCCAAATCAGGCCCTTGGATCTTAGTGGGTTCAGATCTGGCACTCCTGGAGCGCTTCCCCAGGATGAACATCCCAGACGTGGCATCACTGGATCCAAGCAATTGATTGGGCTAAAGGATTTGGGCTCAATGAAAATCAATAATGCACCCCCTGATCTGCTTTCACTACAGGCCCAAAAATATTTTTTTTTTCTTTTATCTTTTAACTATTTGTTAATTATTTCTTTTTACAAAGCAACAAAAATCATTTTTTTATAAAATCAGAAATCACAAAAAATATAGAATTAGGTTTTTTATTATTTAAATTAATTTTATTGAGCATAAATTAGTTTAATTAGATTAACTTGATTGTTTTTATATTAATTAAAATTAACTAGATATTAGATTTAATTTGCAATTAAATTATTTTCTCATTAAAAAAATACACAAAAATATTTTTTAATTAATTAGATTTTTAGGCTTCTAATTTATTCTCGTATTTAATTCGTTTCGCGCGCATTTATTTATTTATTAATTCAAATTATTGTAGCTATTTTGAGGTTGTAACAATTTTTAATTAGGGTTTATTTTACCGCTTTTTATTTACTGTTCATTCCCCAAGTTTTGGTTATATAACCCCTTCCCCGAGGCCTTGTAATAGTTAGGACTTTAATTTCTCGCACTTTTTAATTTCCGCAACTATAAAACTGCCTAGATGCATGGATATTAGGGTTGTATGTAAAAGATAATTCAACAATTAAAAAGTAGATAACCCTAATTGTGCAAAGATAATTAACTGAAAAAAGCACACATGCACATGCTCACTCCTAGAGTTTGCCTCACTTGGTTGCCTCAGAAACAATGGTCATGACCCTCAAACATAGGGATATCTTAGCAAAGACCCACAATTCAAAATCGTCATAAAGATCATAGTCCCTTACTGTCCCTCGAGTTGCCTACGAGAAATGATCTTATGATGATAGTCCCTTCGAAATGCTAAGGTATCCTTACATGTTGCCTTCAGTGACCATTTCGTCCCTTCGAATGTCCCTTAAAACTCCAACGATGGGCTACCTACTCCTTAATAGTAGGGTAGCACTGTCTAAAGGAAACGAGAACAAACAATCTTTTTTGAGTAGGTAGAAAATCTTAAGTACTTGCTCAAAACAAACTTTTTCACAGACACTTTCAAAATAGTTTTTAAAAACCACTTCGTCACACTCTTGAGGACATATACAAGAGTTATCACGAAGTTAAAACAAAAGTTTTTGCAAAATACACACAAGCAATTTTAAAATGAGCAAGTACCTAAGAGCCCGTGGAAAACCACAGATAGAAAGGGTGCTAACACCTTCCCTTTCTATAATCTACCCCCCGTACTCAGAAACTCTCGAAAAAGGTTTTTTCTGTTCTTTTTCCTTTTCCTTTGTTGGATGAAATAAAAGTCAGTGGCGACTCTTGCTTGCTGTGACATTTGCAAACACAAAACGCAAACCAGTATAACAGTCTGTTCTGCCACCGTATCACACATGTTTTTCAAGTTCGATTTTCTGACTTCTATATGTTCACAATAACTATTTATCAGAGCACGAGAATGTCATTTTCACGGTCAGACCAAAGTGGTAAAATGGTTTAACATATTTCTTTTTGTGTTTGTTATGTCATCAATATATATACAATATTATCGGATGGGAGAACCAACTTAAGTATGTGGGTTGAAACTCTCACCCATCAATTGTTTGTGTTTTGGATTGGGCTCCTGGATGGCCCACTGTCGGGCACGTTCCAACTCACCCTGCGTCGAGGATGGTCTAAATGATAATCCAATCCATTGAAGCCCAATCTAAAGACATGTTCCTCACATGCTCCTCATCCGAGGATACGTCATCAACTTGTTCTGCACGCTTCGCATAACTAAAGTAATTGTTGCATCCTTCGTAACGAACATGGTCAATCCATTATCCGCGAAGTTCTGAATGATTGACCCATGATGATGAGCATGTGCTGCTCATCCCCACTCTCACGTGGAAATTCTGGCAGACATCCATTATGGGTCTGGATATTCAGCCCATAATGGAAACCATTGGTCCAGCACTGGGAGTTCTATAAATACCCTCTTATACAGGAGAGTCAGGTATTCTCTTCACATCTCTAACTCTCACTTACCTCTCACTCTTTCTGACTTCAGCATCAGAGTGTCATGGAGGTACAACCCCCATCTGTGGAACACTTGGATCAATGGATGTTTGGACCAGTCACTCTTTTTTCTAATCACTGGTAAAATGAGCGGCACCGTGTGGGAAATACAGTCAGTCTCCACCGCTATCACCAATTTGGAGCGACGAGGATGGCCCCCGTGGACCGTTGTCTCGGGAAATCATGGATGCAACTATTCCCCTCGGACTGGAAAAACCACCAAACTTAGGAACGTATGATGGAATAACGGCCCCTAATGAATACCTCAAAAACATCAACACCTTCCTCGATTATCACAAAGTCATAGGCACCGTCAAATGCAGGTTGTTTCCCACTACTCTATAAAAGGGTGCCATGATATGGTACAAAAGCCTCGTCGAGGAGTCCATCACTTCCTGGAAGGACCTAAGGAGCCAATTTTCGAGGCATTTCACTACTTCTCGATGACATCCTAAGTATGAAGTGACGCTCGAGGCGATCATCCAAGGAAAAGACGAACCTCTCTAGGCCTACATGGAAAGGTTCAACTGAGAAGCCGTCTAGGTTTCAACGATCGACGACATGAAGAAATATCTTCTCGAGCGGGGACTGCGCCCCCGCAACGACTTTACCAAAGCAGGGGGCATTGATACACCGATGTTACTGGATGCCCTCCCCCTCAAGGCCCGAGCCTACATCCAGTACAAGGAGAAGGAATCCTCCAACAATGCTCGGGACTCATGACACCATGACAACGCCAGAGTCTCGAGGAATGACGACAACCTAGCGTCACGTTGCAGAGGAGAAAAAAGAAAAAAGATAAGCCATGTGAGCCTAGGGAATCAAGAGGGCCTTCTGGCCGTTTCACGGAATATACTCTACCGGTTGCTTTCCACAAGCGTATTTAGTCCAAGCGCCAGAACTCGGAATTCCGCCAGGCTGGGGTAGGTTTCCTAAAGCAAATGCCTCCCAAGCCTACCACGAACAAGACTAAAAATGTCAGTTCCACAGAATCCACAGGAACGTCACTGAGGAGTGAATCCACCTCAAGGATACGATCGAGATCCTCATCAGGGAGGGGCACCTCAAATAGTACACCAAGAAAAGAGAGGCTCTTCGGCAAGACATTCGGGAAGCGAAGAAGGTCGGGGGGGATGCCACCCTCTAACAACACCGCCAACCTTCAGATCGTATAACTCCAAAAACATGGAAATCATCTTCCAGATCCCTCTCAGAAAATCGTGAACCCAGATTTCTAGTATACACCCGAGTCACCGTTTCAGCCAAAAAAGCGAATCAGTAACCTACAATTCAAAAAGAACACAAATTCAAGAATTAACAAAGATTTTAATAATTCGAAGTGAATAAAAAAACACGCAGATTGGAATTTCAATGAGAGAAGAGAAATTAACAGGTTTGAATACGAATAGAAAAACATGAGAGAAGAGAAAATCGAACCTGAAAACGATGTGGTGAAGATTGAAAAAGGAGGGATAAAGCGTAACAGCAACAAAAATTTTGTTTGTTCGATGTTTTTGTAGGAACAACTAACGTACACAAATTTGAAATTGCGTCCACTTGTTTGACTTTATTACTCACTCAGTAAGAAATTTTTTATTTTGGTTTTAATTGCATTTCTAGTCCACTGATTTGGCTTAATTGGGACTTTGATCTCCATTTATAAATTTGTTATTTTGGTTTCAATTTTTTTAATGTTTAATTTTTTATCGGTGTGTGATTTAATTATACGAAAAGTGATGATTGTTTAACAAATGATATTAGGAACTCGTTTGGGATATTATTGTGTTGAGCAAAAACACGATAAAATATTCATGTGGAAGTTCGATTTTTCAACTTCTAAATATTCACAACAACTATTCACTAGAACATAAGAATGTCATTTTCACTATCAAACCAAACATGCTTTAAGAGTGGTAAAATGGTTTAGCATGTCTCTTTTGTGTTTTTCATGTCATGAATATGTCTATATCATTATTTGATGGACGAACCAACTTAAGTATGTGGATTAAAACTCTCACCCATCAATTTTTTGCAAATTGAGTTATTAGTAGTAAAACATAAAAATCATCTTTTTGGTTAAAGGAAGAAATGTTATGTTTCTTTGGTCCATACGAAATGATTTACTTTCAAAATAAACTAAAGAATTCACTTCTCTTAGTGATTTTCTTGGCTTCTAATAGGATTTTGCTTTCTTTCACTATTGAAAATGCACTTGACACATTCAGACATGCTTGTGAATTATTTTTTTCTTTGGGTGTTGAGTTGAATATATATCTAATAAGATTATATTGTTGTATGATGCATTTTATGAGATAATAGTTGTTGTAGGGATTTTTATTGGTGTCAGGAATCAACATACAACTGGTAATATTTTGTAGTTCTTGTTGCGCGCACCTTGTGTTATTGCACCTTAAATAATAAAAAAACACTTGTCATATTGTTTGTCCGATATAATTTTATTGGGCCTTAAGAGGTATAGTCTATGAATAACCAAACACTATCGAGAAGCAGGCTACATATCTAGTCTTAGCTCGTTCAATACCAGCCAAACACATTCACCTAAACTTGGTGACAGGTCGTCTAATTGGGTTCGAGCCATCCAAGGTAACCCCGTTACCCAATAAATGTGAGTGATGACATGAGTGCATAGTGACTAAATGAATGTTGTAGAAGAAATCAAAAGGGATATTTGGCAAAAAGAACCTTCCATAAAAGTTGAAAATTGAAGGACTTATGATCTTTGAAACATAAGCATGCCAAACTTGACTTTTAGGTCAGATTTCACTAAGTCCATAAAATGACCTATAATTGATCTGGAATTTTGAGAACCTTATGAGCACAATTGACCTTTGACTTGTGAAGAGATGTTGTAGAGGACATCAAAATTAATATTTTGATAAAATAAACACTCAAAAATGTTGAAGTATGAAGAAGCTATGATATTTTGACCAAGGCTTGATAAACTTGATTTTTAGGTCAAACAACTTGAACCAACTTGCAACTTTTAGGCTTCTTCTTGCAATCCAAGGCACATTGATGAACATGCGAACTTAAAATGCATGACCCTTGATTTATTCTTCGATAAATCTTGAAAAAATCTTGAGAAAACTTGATGAAGAAGGCATGGAAATAAACACATGAACCTATTTGAAACGACTTGAAGAATAAGAAACTCAACTTGAACTTCCTTTGATCAAATGGTATAAAATTAAGCTTAAGGAGAAAGTGACCTAATATTATAGGTCATGCCTTAATGAATAAGCCATTGAGCATTAATGGTTGACCATTTTTGACCTTGAGGGCTTAAAGCCCTAATTGGATAATCACACTTGATCTTCTTGATTTAAAACCATACATTGCATGATAAACAATAGGAACAAAGCATGTTTTTTTGTTACTTTGGTTAAGATTAGTAAAGAATAAAATGATTAATCATAAATCAAAAGGAAAATAATGGGTGAATGGTGATCTCCCATACAACAAACCCAAATATATGAGGGTTGAGAGACTATCGTGCTTGTGACCTTGATGAAGTGTAAATGATGTGATATATGGAATCTTAGGGGTAAAAATTAGGGTATGACATAAACTGCATGACACATTTTGACCAGATTCTTCATAGTCATAAAATTGTTATGCATAAAACATTTATTCACAATCATCTGAATGATACACGAATATTTATCTGCATGTGATTTGATGATACTTCAAGTGATAATTATTTAATAAATGATATTAGGAACGCGTTTGGGATGATATTTTGTTGAGCAAAACCACGATAGTAATTTATGTTGTTAAAGTTCAATTTTTCAAATCACGATAACTATTCACCAGAACACGAGAATGTCATTTTCAGTGTCAAATCAAACATGCTTTAATAGTGGTAAAATGGTTTAATATGTTTCTTTTGTGTTTCATATGTCATCAATATGTCTACACTATTATCGGGTGGAGAACCAACTTAAGTATGTGGGTTGAAACTCTCACCCATCGATTGTTTGCAAATTGACTTATTAGTAATAAAGGCAAAGAAAAATGGTTTGACAACAAAGGTAGAGGAAGATACAATAATTCTACTGGCAGAGAAAACCAACAAGTCGAATAAAAGAATACTTTCGTATCAAAACAACCAAATAGGTGGTGTTTCAAGTAGAGAAAGAGGTGGTGGTTGAAAATCTGACAAAAGTTACATTCGGTGTTTCAATTGTCAGAAGTATGGTCACTACTCTAGTGATTATTCTGAAAAATGAAGAATCAAGAAATTGATGCAAAGCTTTAAAAGCATGACGAAGAAGAGATGTTGTTGATGGTCACAACAAGATATGAAGAAAGATTCAAGGACCATTGGTACTTAGTGTAACACGGTGGCAAAACTGACTTGGGTATTTTGTGTTTGATCACAATTGTTACAGATAGTAAGAGTCGCCACCTACTTTTCTTTTATCCAAAAAGGAAAGGTTGAAAAGAATAGGAAAGACCTTTCGAGATTATTTCTTGAGTTCGGGGGGTAGGTTATGAAAAGGGAAGATGTTAGCACCCTTTTCATCCGTAGTTATCTACGAGCTCTTAGTTGCTTGATAGATCACTTACTTTTGTTTGAAGATGTGTTAGTGGTGTGGGTTTTGAAAGTATTTTGAAAATGTCTTTGTAATGATTCTCGTCTCTATAAGAACGCGTACTAAGAGCTTTGTCTTTTTAAAAATGTTCCAAGATGAAAGTGTTGGCGTAAAAAATGTTTTTTGTTGTTGTGAGCAAGCGAGCAACTAGGAGAAACCTACCTACTCAAAAGGTCTTAAATGTTCTTTTCCTCCTCCTTTAGATGTTTCTATCTTACCATTGATTTGGTAAGAAGCCCCATCGTTGGATGTGAAGGGACAGGCGCGTGTCAATCATACAGTCATAGAAGGCAACTTGTGAGACGCTTTAGCAATTTTTTTCGTAAGGGACTAGATCATTTTACCAAAGGCAACATTGAGGGACATCGAGGGACTACGATCTTTTTTATCGAAGGGTCTTTGCTAAAGCGTCCCATATTCGATGGACATGATTGTGTTTTTGAGGTAATAAGTGAGGTTACCCTAGAGGTGCGCGTGTGAAAGTGTGTTCAATTCAAGTTAAATTATCTTTGATTAAGGTTATCTAGCGGTTGATTTTATGTCTTGCCATACACGCCTAATTACTATACAATATAAGGAAAGTAGTAAATTGCAGAAATTTAAAATTCTACGCTATTACAGATCTTTCGGGAATGGGGGTACAAATGTACAAATGGGATGGATCAATGCGATTAAAAGTCAAATAGGCAATCAATATAACCAAATTGAATTGAACAATTAATTAAAACTACAACAAATCTTATGAAGTGAAAATTAATTAACAAAGTACAGGAATAAAAATTCTTGGTATTTTTGTTTGTGAGAATTTTGGAAAGAAAAATAAAATTCTATTCTATTAAAGAAAATAATTGACTAAAGAAATTAAATCATTTGTATATTTATTTTTGGTATTTAATTTGGTTAGAAAAATTTGAAAAGAAAATAAAGATCTATTCTATATATTTTTGCAATTTTGTTCATCATGAAGAAATTAAACAATTTCAAAAATGTTAACTAAAAAAAGTTAATTATTCACAAAGGCCTAAACTAAATAATTCTATATTTTTAATTGAACTTTTAATAATTAAAATCCAAACTAGTTTTGCTATCAAATATCTAAATGAAATCAAGAAAATAAAAAAAAGGCCCTAACAAGGGTTGAACTCGGGTTCTCCTGGTTATTATTGGTATGCTTTACCAACTGTATGAAGTGGTGAAAAACACAAGAAGGGGGGGGGGGGGGGGGGTTGAATTGTAAAACTGAAATCTAATGCAATGAACAAGATATTTTTATCCTGGTTCGTTTGATCTCAAACTACTCCAGTCCACCCGTCAAGGTGATTTCGCCTCTCTCCAACGAGGTCTTAATCCACTATATTCAACTGAATATTACAGACTGCTTTAACAACTGCTAAAGCCTTCTTGATCCAAACCACAACCCGGTTTGTCAAGGTAACACTTTCTTACAAAGAGATAAAACTAAGTGTGTGAATGTTTTCTACAAAACTTTATCACAACTGTGATGTATACACAAATTGAAGCTTAGAAACTAGATTGCTAAACAATGATAGAATATCAGAGTGAGTGGTTTAGCAAAACTGAGAGAGAAGATTATAATGAGCTTTTGTGCGTGTAGAGATTTGGAGAGCATTAGCCATTTCAATCTTCAAAGCCTTGTTTATATAGCACTGAGATGATGAACGTTGGATGCAATATTCTTGATTCAATGCTAATAACAAACTTTCCTTATTGAGCAGATCTTGTCTGGAATGAGGCCGTTGGAATTAATTTGCTTTCAATGCACAGTACCGTTGCTTACTTAATGCAAGTTCTGGCTTGGCTCATTCTGACTCTGCTTCGCTGCTGATGAACTGTTGTGTTTCTTTATCAGAGTGTTGAGCGCAGTCTTGTTCATCAGGCTTCAGCATGTACGTGAGTTGATCATCTGATTCTGACATTCTGATATGGCAACTTCTGATGCTGGTGTCTGAAATCAAGTTCTGATGCTGAATAGATGTGATCTTGCTTATATCAATCAGAGTATCTGCAAGTCAGAACATAATAATCTTAGGCAGCAGATAGTTCATACATGAAACTTATAAATACTATATATTTTCACTTTGTTATCATCAAAACTTAAATGTAGGGTAGTAGATTCAAACTTTGTTCTAACAATCTCCCCCTTTTTGATGATGACAAAAACTAGATATTTTAAATGAAAATAACGTGAAAAGGTATCTGGAATATGTATCAGAATAAGAAGTAAAAGGATAAGGAGTAAAGAAATTTCAGAGTTGAGAGATACTCCCCCTGAGTTTATTACTTCCCTTTGATTACACGTGTTCTTCAGGATCAGATCTTTTTGCCTTTCTTTGAACATCAGAGTATCAGAGTCTTTGACTTATCAGAAGCTTTATGTCAGAGCTTTGCTTTGGATCAGAATATCAGAGTGGATCATAACTTCATAGTGATCAGAGCTTCAGAGCTTCTAGTCTTCAGAGTGTCCAGGAGCTTCCTTGTACCTGTAGACTTTAAGCAAAACAGAAAAACATTTTCAAGTAATAGAGTTAGAATGTTTGAGAATTTCTGTCTAGTTAGCCGTTATTGATTAAAATATCATTCTTGTTCTCCCCCTTTTTGTCAGCAATCAAAAAGTGTTGGTGATGTGCTAAAACAATTAAGATCAGAAAAACTAATCATATTGAGAGAGTTCAGAATCAAAACAAGAAAATATTACAAAACATATTCAAACAGTACATCAGAAAATCAAGGAAAACATGAAAAAGGTCATGAATGAAAAAAGATTAAGGTTGAGGAGGCAAGCGTGTGAACAGGTTCTCCAGCATGGCTTGGATCTTTTCAGCAGTCTCATTCTGCTTGTGCACCATGCTGACAACAGTGTCAATCTTGCTATCCTGCACATCCATTCTCTCTTTCATCTTCTGATCGCTTTCATCCATCCGCTGCTGCAGACGCATGTCATTCAGCCTTAGTTCTTCCAGAGTCTGCCTGTCCAAGGCAGCTTGAGAAGCATCAGAAACAGGAGGCTTCTGAGAACTTTCAGCAACATCCTCTGCTTGACTTTCTTCAGCTTGAATGGTCTTGTCTTCTTCTGATTGCACCTTTGCAGCTTGCTGTTTCTCAGACCAAGGTTCACTATCCAGAGGGAGCACAGCTTCCTGAGGCAGCTGACTTTCAACTTCCTTCAGCAGCTTACTGAAGTTCTGTTGTGCCTGCTCATAGTTGATATCCTGCAACTTGAGGGCTTCAGCACGTACCCAAAGTCTGAATTGTGACCAGAGCTGATCAGAAGTAGCTGGGTCAATCATTCCAGGACAGACTTGCTTCAAAGAAGCAATCCATTGCAGCACACCTGTTTCAAAATTCATAATACCAGAGCCAACATCTGGTTGTTTTGGTTTTGGGATGGCAATTTTGTGTTTCAGATCAGCAAGACGGTCAAGACTGGTTAAGTCGATGAAAGTCCTGCTGGGGTTTTCGGAGGTTTTCTGAGCAGCTGTTTGTTTTGGAGATGGAGTATCAGAATCAGAGATTACGATTGGACTGGGTGGTGTTTTGGGAGTATTTGGTGGTGTAGATTCTTGTGAGGATGGTAACTGGGGCATGATAACTGCTGTGCCACATGGCAGCTGGATTGCCAGCGGTGATGGTTGAGGTGAATGAGGTTCAGATTGATGAGGGGAAGGAGTTTCAGAGTAATGAAACTCTGTTTGTGGTGATGGTGGATTAATTTCTGGTTGGGGAGAGGGAGTTGGAATTTCTGATTGTTCAGGGATCAGGGGTTCTTCTGGAATTGATGAGAGTGGTTGTTGTTGTTGTGGTTCTTCAGCAGATTGTTGTGGTTCTGGTTGTGGAGGAGGAACAGTTTGTGGTTCAGAGTTTGGTTGATCAGAGGTGTGTTGATCAATATCAGACAGCACTTGGTCAATTGCTGATGTTGTTGAGATTGTTGGTTGTTTGGGATGTTTGGTTCTGGGTCTTCTGAGTTTTAATGCCTCAGAAGGGTCTTCTTCTTGTACAGTTTCGTCTATGGTAGGGATGGGGATTGAGATTCTATGAGAGGTTTGAGGAGGGATAGATGCTGGAATAGTAGAAGAATTTAAAACAAGGGCAGCAGATGAATTACCTCTTTTCCTGGGTGTCTGCTGGGATGATCCTTCTGATGGTGCCTTCCTCTTCTTCGTCTTCTTCAGAGTCACTTCTGGTTGAGGTTGATGCAGATCTCTGATATTTAGATTTGGATCTGTACCATCTGCCTTGCATGCATCCAAGTACCTGAGAATCACCTCTGGTTTGGATTCAATTTCAGAAAATAACGGAAAGTCACTCAGAGGCACTCTTATGCTGGAGATATCAGCAATAGAAGTGGCTCTGGGTTCCTTCTGAATATTTTCTATCAGCTTCATCTTCTTCAAGTTCTTTGCATTCAGAGGTTTCCCAATTGTTGGTTCAATAGCGCTTAGCTCTTGCGCTTCTATCAGATGTTCAATCAGCCTATTCTCTGTCAGAATATCTGATATCAACCTTCCAAAAGGTATCCAATCCCTCTTGGTTCTTTCTTCTTCCCTTGTTTCTTTCACACTTGTTCTGAGGTGGTTGAACAGGAAGTGAGCCAGATTGATCTTTACCTTCTGATCAATAAAGTAGATCAGAAACTGCTGATCCACATTTATGTAATCAGGAGAACTGGTTGGTTTCCTGTGGTTGAAGCAACCCAGAATTATCTTAGCCCACACTCTGTAATGATCCTTCAAATCTTTAATCTTGCTGCTGGGCACCCCAAGAGTGAAAATCCTTGCAGCTATCACTCCTACATCAGCACATCTTTCAGCCATGTCCACACAACGGACGCCACCGCCGCTGTGACCGATTAGCCTTGCAATGTGATCCTCAGTGATCACAATCTTCTTCCCCAAAACAAAGGAGGTGACTAGATGTGTTGAAGCCTTGGCGTGAATCCAGAATTCCTTGACAAGCATTGGGAATGTTGGTCCAACCAACCTATCGAAATACCTTTCCCACTTCTGAGCCCTAACTTCTTCAGTTAGGTCAAAACCGTTCTCCTTCAAGCTTTCAAAATCAATGATTAATTCAGAAAGCACTTCAAGATTCTTCACAGGAGTGAGGAGAGTTCTGAGTGGCACTTGATATTGCTCAGATGATGCTTTCTTCTGAGGACCTGCAGAAGCGCTGCTGGAGGTTGCCATGTTCACACTAAAGGGGTTTTGAGAATAAACTGAGGAAAATAGGTTGCAAGAGATGAACACAGAAATATGCAGAGAAATGCTTGAGTGTTAGAGAGAAAGCGTAAAGAATGAGAATGAGAGATTAATGTGCTTAAATAGAGTTTTTAAAACTGTTTTGAAAAGATAAACGTTTTTTAAGAGAGAGAAAAATCATGATTGCATTTTAAAAGCATGATTACTTTTCATTAAATGCTTGCTGATTTTGGGGGATTTGAGAAAGATACTTAAAAACGGTTACCAGACATGTGTCTCAATGCACCCAATCAGCGCTTTGTCTTCTCAGAAGCGTGCACGCGTTCTGCTTCAGAGATATGCTGATGATTGGATGACACTTGTTTGATGTAGTGATCAACACGTCTGTCTTTGAGCTTACACTCTCAGATCTTTAGACTTGCATCTGATACAATCTGCATGTTCTATCTTTCTGAAAGAAGATTGATCAGAAGTTCACAGTAAAATAATTACATTCTGAAGGTAAATATGTGGAATTAAAACATTTTCACTCTGGACACACTTTCATGCTGAGATGTTTCAGAATGAAATTAAACCTATCTTCTGAAAGGGGTTTAGTAAAGATATCAACCCATTGATGGTCTGTATCTATAAATTTTAAGTTCAAAATACCTTTCTGAATATAGTCCCTAATGAAGTGATGTTTAATTTCTATATGCTTAGCTCTATAATGTAAAATGGGATTCTTACTTAAGCAAATAGCAGAAGTATTATCACAAAGTATAGGAATGTTACTCTCAAAAATCTGGAAGTCTTCAAGCTGACTTTTCATCCAGAGCATTTGTGTGCTACATCCTGCTGCTGCTATGTACTCAGCTTCTGCTGTTGACAGAGCAATTGTTGATTGCCTTTTGCTGGACCAAGAGATCAGATTTTCTCCCAGAAACTGGCAGCTTCCAGAAGTACTTTTACGTTCCACTCTGTCTCCAGCAAAATCAGCATCACAGTAGCCTACTAAGCTGTAATCACTAGATTTTCTATAAAACAAACCCAGATTAGTAGTACCTTTCAGATACTTGAAAATTCGCTTAACAGCTGTTAAGTGAGATTCTCTAGGATCTGATTGGAATCTAGCACAGATACAAACACTGAATAATATGTCAGGTCTTGAAGCAGTCAGATAGAGGAGAGAACCAATCATACCTCTGTAGACTTTCTGTTCTACATTTTTGCTTACCTCTTCTCTTTCCAGAATGCACGTGGGATGCATTGGAATCTTTGATGGCTTACATTCTGAGAGATCAAATTTCTTCAGAAGATCTCTGATGTATTTGCTCTGATGAATGTAAGTTCCTTCTGGAGTTTGATTGATCTGAATTCCTAAAAAGAATTTCAGTTCCCCCATGAGGCTCATCTCAAATTCTGCCTGCATACACTTAGCAAATTTTCTTCCAAGAGAAGGATTAGTAGAACCAAAAATAATATCATCAACATAAATTTGACAGACTAAGATGTCACTCTTAACTGATTTACAGAATAGAGTGGTGTCCACCTTCCCTCTGGTGTTTTCATTTTCTAGCAGAAAGTTACTTAGCCTTTCATACCAAGCTCTGGGAGCTTGTTTCAGACCATACAGTGACTTCTTTAGTTTGAAAACATGTTCTGGATGTTTTGTATTTTCAAAACCTGGGGGTTGGTGTACATAAACTTCTTCTTCTATATAACCATTTAAGAATGCACTTTTGACATCCATCTGATACAGAGTGATGCCTCTATTAACAGCAAATGAAATTAAAAGTCTGATAGATTCTAACCTGGCGACTGGGGCAAAGGTTTCTGTATAGTCTATCCCCTCTTGCTGACTATAACCTTGTGCAACCAGTCGTGCCTTGTTTCTGATGACTTCACCTTGTTCATTTAGCTTGTTTCTGAACACCCATCTTGTTCCAATGACGTTGAATCCTTTTGGTCTGGGAACGAGATCCCATACGTCGTTTCTGGTGAATTGATTCAGCTCTTCTTGCATTCCCAGAATCCAGTCATTATCCAGAAGTGCTTCATCAATAGAAGAAGGTTCAATCAGATACACAAGTCCCATGAGTGTTTCTTCAGAGTTTCTGAAGCTTGCTCTTGTTCTGATTGGATCTTCCTTTCTTCCTAGGATAGTCTCTTCTGGGTGATCCAAGCTGCTTCTGAGTAATCTCTTCTGAGGTTGATCAGCAGCTGTTGTAGGATTGCTAGCAGTGCTCCTTTCAGACGTTGAAGGAATGTCTGTGTTGAGAGCTTCTGATGACTTGTCTTCAGAACCTGCAAATTCAATTTCTATACCTGCAAAAACTTCATTCTGCTTTGACTTTTCAGAGTCAAGCTTATCATCAAAACAAACACTGATTGATTCTTCCACAATCTGTGTTTCTGTATTGTATACTATGTACCCTCTTGAGCGTTCAGAGTATCCTAACATAATACACTTCTGTGCTTTAGAGTCAAACTTGTTCAAATAATTCTTTGTATTTAATATAAAGCAAGTACGTCCAAATGGATGAAAATATGAAATGTTGGGCTTTCTGTTCTTCCACAATTCATATGGAGTCTTTTCCAGAATAGGTCTTATTGAGATTCTATTCTGAATGTAGCACGCTGTGTTTATTGCCTCTGCCCAGAAGGTCTTAGCAACGTTTGTCTCGTTGATCATGGTTCTGGCCATTTCTTGCAATGTTCTGTTCTTTCGTTCTACAACTCCATTTTGTTGGGGAGTTCTAGGACAAGAGAAATCATGCAGAATGCCTCTGTCATTAAAGAATGACTCAAAATCTTTATTTTCAAATTCTCCACCATGATCACTTCTGACTTTAACGATTCTAAGATCCTTTTCATTCTGAACTTGGTTACAGAAGGTAACAAACACAGAGTGTGACTCGTCCTTGCGTCTTAAGAAATTTACCCATGTCCATCTGCTATAGTCATCTACGATTACTAACCCATACTTCTTACCACTGACTGAAGCAGTTTTAACTGGTCCAAATAAGTCAATGTGCAGAAGTTCTAATGGCTTAGAGGTAGAAACAACATTTTTGGATTTAAAAGAAGGTTTAGCAAATTTTCCTTTCTGACATGCTTCACACAGAGCATCTGAATTGAACTTCAAATTAGGAAGTCCTCTGACCAGATTGAGTTTGTTAATCTGAGATATTCTTCTCATACTAACATGTCCCAATCTTCTGTGCCAGATCCACTGCTCGTTGTTAACAGACAGAAGACATTTTACATTCTAACTCTTTAGTTCAGAAAGTTTGATTTTGTAAATGTTGTTTTTCCTCTTACCATTAAACAGGATAGTCCCATCTTTCTGACTAACAGCTTTACATGATTTTTGATTAAAGATTATATCATAACCGTTATCACTTAATTGGCTTATGGATAACAGATTATGCATCAATCCATCTACTAGCAGAACATTATTGATAGAGGGAAGATTTCCATTACCTACAGTTCCAGAGCCAATTATCTTTCCCCTCTGATTGCCTCCAAAGCCAACGTGGCCTCCAGGCTTAAGTTCCAGGCTTTGGAACATATGCCTTCTTCCCGTCATGTGTCGTGAGCAGCCAGAGTCCAGGTACCATGACTGGTGTTTCTGACTTGCTGCTAAAGATATCTGCAACATGTATTATTTTATCCTTAGGTACCCAGATTTTCTTGGGTCCTGATTTGTTAGTTTTACCAAAACTCTGGTTGAATTTTGGTTTCACAGAGTGCTTACTGCTAGTGTATTTGATATCATGTGTGTGACCATATACAAAATGTGAATTCAGAGGAGTGTGTTTAATGGTTAGGTCCATGACATTCTTTGGTGTAGGAACCTTACCTTGGTATCCTATTCCTTTCCTGTCGTTTCTGCTAACTCCATAGATCATTGAAGCCATTCTGCTTCTATCTATGCTTTTAGCTAGGAACTTCTGGAAACTGTGATCATACTCCTTGATGATCTCATCAGCGTTGCTGGGAGTTTCAGAAATTGGTTCCTTCTGAGAGTTTTGTAAAGTGTTTTCTAATTTTGAAATCTTATTTCTCAGCTCAGAATTTTCCAATTTGAGACTCTCAGTCTTATTAGAGTCAGATTCAAGATTCCTTTTCAGGTCTCTGAATTTAGCTCTAATTTGCTGATAACGTTCCAGAATCTCATTAAGGCTTTCAGCAAGTTCAGCCTTTGTAAAGTTAACAGCAAAGTTAGGAAATACCTCTTCAGTGTCTGATTCTGAGTCTGATTCAGAAGCTTCACTATCTTCTGAAATGTTAGCCATGAGAGCTATGTTTGCCCTTTGTTGTACCCCAAAATTTGCCCTCCCATATTCTTCAAGAAATTGCCAAGCCAAGTCACAAAATTCCCCAAGGGTTATGCAGTTCAACTGTCTCCTATACAGTCAAAACTAGGGATTGTTTTCTGATCAAGAAAATGAAGTTTTCAAGTGCCCAATCAAGTCCCATATGCTTACAAAGATGGTCAGGTATCCTCATATCAAGTGTCAAGGCATTCAGCTCAAAATTGCACAGTCAAAACCCTAAATTGCACTACAGTCAACTGTAGGGGCAAAATGGTCATTTGACAGTCAAAAGTTCAAATTTTTGGTCAACATATCATTTTGAAGCCACAAACATCATTTGATCAATGCTTGATCATGATTCTCAAAATTTGGCTCAGAAATCATCAAAGATGCAAAAGTTACTATATTTGGACAGCTGAAAAAGTCAACTAAAATTGACCAGGGCATAACTTTCACATGGATTATCAGAAAAATTCCATCCAAAGCTCATTTTGAAGAGAAAGACATTTCCTACAACTCATCTTCATATTACAAGTCCAAGAAATGCTCTCACAAAAAGTTATCAATTTCAACATTATAGGTCATTTTCAAAAGTCAACAAAAAGGGACTTTAAGTCAAAGGCCATAACTTGAGATTGGAAAATCAAAATGACATGGGACCAAAGGCATTGGTTAGAGGACTCAAAGACCTTTCCAAAATGTCCAAGAACATGTGAAAAGCTTAAAAATTGAGCAAGTTATGCCTTGTGGAAGTTGGGAAATTTTTGGATATTTTGAAAAGTCAACAATGGTTCAAATGACCTAAATTTGCTAATGGGCCCATTTTTCTTCCATGATTCATCATTCCAAGCCTATGCACGACCACTTGGCCCAAAGGGAAGTATTTTCTCATTTTTTATTTATTTATTTGAATTATTATTTATATTAATTCATTTAAATTATTTAAATACATGAAAAATATCAAACTTGACCTAAAAAATCTTTTCATGCATGTTTTACTCTCAATATCACGTGCACATCCCAATATGGCAAGATTTGGTTTGATTTGGCATGATTGAACAAAATTGCACATGAAAAAGATTCAAAAAGATCTTAAGGAAATCAAATATGCAAAACAATGAATGCCTTGGATTTTATGCAGTTTTGTTAACCTAATTGCTTCTATACATAACCAGGAACACAAACCTAATGGCATGAGACTGAAAGCTGCGCTGAAAATACTATTGCAAACTTGGAAAATTGTCAAGAAAGTTCAAAACTGAAATCAACTTTTTAGGTTGATTCAAGACACCAAACCCATTCCAAAAGCTTCCTTGACAATTCCTGAACGCATTCCAGTCAAAATCGTCCATCCGAACGCAAGGAACTGGTATATTGGATTCAAACTGTACAGGAAAAATCTCATAATCGTATATCATGTTATAGGCATTCTTTGTGAAATTTATGCATAGATTCTTATTCCTCATAATGTTCTGAAGCTAACCCATGCCCTTAATTTGATTATTATGTTGTGTATGCAATTTCGCCATTGTTGCTTTTCTAGGGTTACGAAGCTCAAAATTGGGGCTTTTAAAAATAGGCAAAATTAATCCTCCAAACGATTACCATTGGATTCAGCGCATTGAGACGAACATGGACCAAGCCTCGCGATTAATTTATGAACCATATAACGCTAATCGCTATTTTTCCTAAAGCCATCTAAAACCACGCATCTAAAACCGTTGCTTAAGGTTTATGTTTCAGGAAAAAGAAAGAAGACGATGCAGTGTCACGCGGTGATTGGTGTGTTTGAAAGTTGGCGCGCAGGACCCACTAATGCTTCGCTTTTCTTATATATTATTTATTTGTTATTAATATAACAAACGTGTTATTTGGTTCAGATGGCAAACGCAAGCGCTGGTATCATATATGGCCTGGGTTCGATCCCAGGTCTCATGCTTTCCATTTGTTTTTTCCAATTAAGCGTTCATGTGCAGGCTCAGTAACGTGGTCCACCATACACCTTCCAAATCCAATGGCCACGCGTCCCTCAGAAACAAATCAAGGGCTCCAGATTGATGAGCACACTAAACCCTAGTCAAATGCATCACACGCTACACCAAAAGTCAAATGGACTCAAGCTTAATTGGGCCAGATTTGCTTGGACTATACCTCACAATTGGGACTGAAACCCCCTGGTTTGCAATTTCTTTCTTTTTTTGTTTACCTATTGTTATTTTATTATTAATTGTTATTTTATTTTATTCAATTGTTTTAATTTAATTAATTATATTTTACAAATTATAAAATACACAAAAAATCTGAAAAGAGACAAAATGTAATAAATATTTTTACTTTAACTATTTTCATGAGTAAATTATATAATTGAATTTAGTATAATTAGGTTTTTTTGCAATTTTAATTCTTTTTAATAAATCTAAAAAATATAGAATTAGGTAATTGATAATTTTTCCTTTAAATCTTTAATTTTTCTTTTTATCATAATAATAACATTACTTATTTTATTTTCATAATTAAATTGTACATAAATTAACTTAGGTTTAATTTAGGTTATATTTTAATATTTTCTTAATAACTAAAAAATAATTAGAATTAGGGTTTGACATTTTATTTTAATTTTAATTAATCTTCTTTTTTTTTTCTTTTAAATCTTAAAAACATAAAAATACCAAAAAAAAAAACATTAATTCTAATTAATTAATTCATTAACTTTAATTCTTTGCAAAAGGGTCCAACGCCCATATTTTTAATTGTTAATTTCGCACGTTTATTTTATGTCGCTTATTATAATTATGTAATTCTCCCAAAGCGTTGTAACAATTTATACTTTTCGCACTTCTATTCGCTTTCTTTATTTTCTGTCAAATCGGGTCCGGTTTAATTTTGGCGATGTGGACCCGCGCCATTTGTAATAGTTTAGATTTATTTTTCCCGCAACTTTTAATTGTTAAATAAGCATGAAAGAATGTATGGCCTTAAATGAAAAATAAGCGTAGAACACCAATAACATGACAAGACAAATTATTAATGAAAACGACACACAAATCACACACACCACCCCTAGGGTACGCCTCACTGTTGCCTTTCGAAAGGTGGTCGTCGAGTAGAGGACGTCTTAGTAAGTCCTCATGATCCGGGAACCTGGCATGAGGGTAGCTTCTAAGGTGTCTTCCCATTGCTCTGGTGGTCACTATGTCCCTACAAACTCGAATTGACCCGAACACCTCCAACGGTGGTGCTACCTACCTCTCAATGGTGGAATGGCACTACTTTAAAGGACATTTACACAGACGAATTCCTTAGGGTAGGTAGGTTCTCGTAGATACTTGCTCTCTTCAAAAACAAAACAAATAATACTTTTCACCAACACATTTTCAAAAGCTTTCAAAGCAAATTTTTCAAACACTCTGACGTACGAGTCGAACTGAAATTTTTTCAAAGAACTTTTTTTAACCCACATTGAAAAGCAAACAAACCATCTTTTGAAAACACAAATGAGCAAGTACCTAAGAGCCCATGGATAACCATGGATAGAAAGGGTGATAACACCTTCCCTTTCTATAACCTACCTCCCGAACCGAGAGCAATCTCTTTAAGGAATTTTTCTGTGCTTTTGTCCTTTCCATTTGGAGAAAATAAAAGATGGTGGCGACTCTTGCTTCCGCGACATTTCGCGAACCAGCGTTAAACAGTCAGTTCCAGATCCACCGATCACAGAACTGGCGACTCTGCTGGGGACTGAACTTAAAGTGAGGTGTACCTTAGGGCTAGGTCATAACTGTGTTTTCACTTGTATTGTTTTGCTTGCTTTACTATTGTGGGTTGCATCGGAGATACATAGATCCTAACCCGGATCTGGGGATACCCTGTTTAGGTAGCATAAGCTGTGAGGGACCTGTCCGGCGTAGACCGACACAGGTGAAGCAGTGGCTACGTTGGTGTGACACCTTAGTCTGTACCGATATCCCTTGTGTCGCAACGAGGAGAATATGGGTCTTCTAAGGAGTCGTTAAGCACCAACAACCTTAGAACTTTAATTGACCCAACTTGGCCTTTAGAATTGTAGCAGTATGCTACGCCCATTGAGGCTAAACTCTCGTGATGGTTCTGGCCGCAAGAAAAGATTGCGATGCTGGAGTTATGACCGATTGAGGGTAGTCAATGATATTGGGATCCTCTAAGAACCCGGTTACTTTTGACTAGGACAGGTATGAACCAACAAACTGAAAGAGGGTAGTACCTAGACCTCATGCTGGCCTAAACTTTAGGGGGCTTACCTTGTGTGACTTGTGTGCCTTACCATGTTTGCCTTTGTATCTGTATGTGGTGTGCTTTATCATAACATCATAGCATCATGAGCATTGCATGCATCCTGCATAAGGACTGACCATTTCAAAGACAAGAGGGTTTCATCTTTGCTCTGTTTTGTAGGACATTATGATGCCCGTGCGAAGGAATACTATCCGGTTCAACTTTGTTCGTTCACCTGAGTTGCTTGATGAGTTGGTGGGCAGGATTCCAAATACCACTTCCTTCATTCAGAGGCATGGTTCCCTTCTCAGTTTAGTCACTGCAAAGCGGGATCAACAGTTGATGAGTGTTCTGACCCAGTTCTATGACCCTCAGTACCAGTGCTTCACCTTTCAAGACTTCCAGCTGGTCCCTACCCTGGAAGAGTTCTCTAATCTGCTTGGTATCCCTATCTTGGATCAGACTCCCTTTACTGGTTGGGAAAAGACCCTCAGGCTTGAGGATGTGGCTGCAGCTCTTCCTTTGACCCATCAAGAGGTAACAGACAACTGGGTAACTAGAAGCGGAGTTAAGGGTTTCTTGGCCAAGTTTCTAATTGGAAAAGCCAACAGTTTCTGGAATGACCTGGACTTTAGGGCATATGAAGACATCTTGGCTCTCCTAATCTATGGGTTAGTCCTGTTTCCTAATCCTGACAACTTCATCAATGTCACTGCCATAAGGATCTTTATGTCTCAGAATCCAGTGCCCAGTCTCTTGGGTGACATCTTGCAACAACTTCATGCCCGTACTACCCGAAGACGAGGAACCCTATGGTGTTGTATCCCTTTGTTGGTGAGGTGGTTTATTTCGCACCTCCCTAAGTTCGCACTGAAGAACCAAGAAGGAAGAGGTTGGGCTCATAGGTTAATGTCTCTCACTGATAAAGACATCATTTGGACTTGCAGAGGTTTGGATGAGATAGCTGTTATTGATCGATGCGGGGAATACCCTAATGTTCCTCTGATTGGTACTCAAGGAGGGATCTCTTACAATCCATGCCTAGCACTCCGTCAGTTTGGAAGAGCAAGAAGAGCAGGCCCCCATGAGATGTTGGTGCCTCACATCAGTTTTGAGTTTCAGGTGGATAGTGACGAGCTGCGTCGTAGGTTCATCAAGGCTTGGGACAAAGTTCATAAAGCTGACCCACAGGAGTTAGGGCCAAAGACTTCTTTACCTATGGAAGCCTACTACAAATGGGTTCGCATCCGTGCTCAGAAGTTAGGTATGCCGTATGAAGCTGTCAGACCCGTCATTCTTGAGTGTCCTGACAAGGATGGTGTTCCTCCAACTGTCCTTCCTCCTCAGATACCTACTGATTATGAGACATTGAAGAGATCTTGGTCGCAACTGCAAGAAGAGCGGGATTCTTACCGGGAAAAGTTCAACGAGCAGGAATTAAAGATCCAGAAGCTGACAAAGCAGTTGGAGAATGAGAGAGCTCTGAATGCCTACATCCGTACTGAGAAGAGGAGACCATGGGATCAATAAGGAGCTCTGAATGTGCCTTTACAGTTTTATTTCCTTTCCAGTATTTCCTTTCATGTAACGCCTAAGGGCAACTTGTTGAATAATTTCAGTTGCAAAGTTGAATCTAATGAAGTGTGTTCTTTTTTGTTTACAAAGTTGATTCCCGATTGTCTTTGAAAACATAATTCATACGCATTTCATACATCATGTGCATAACAGGTTTTTCTCTTTTCAGGTTGCTTACAGTTCTTCGCTGTTTATTTCAGCATCATGAATCCCGAATCTGCATCAACTGAGACATCAATCAAGGCTCTCCAGGCGCAGAATGCGCAGTTTCAAGAACTAATCAAGGGTCTGACTAAAGGCCAAGAAGAACTGAAGGCTATGCTCCTGAAGAACGAGAAGAAGAAGAAGAGAAGAACTGTTCTGTTCAACTCGGGCCGAAGGTTTGGTAACACTCTGCAGCATGAAGAGGCTGGTTCTTCTGTTGGCAAGAGTCCTTCTCAGGCAGAAGTAAAGGTTCCTAGTCCGGTCGTCTCCGACAACGAGACGGATTTTGATGAAGAGCAGTACCCTCCTGCAGATGACAGGTACAAGCAACTGGAGGACAGGTTGAAGGCTATGGAGGTTCAACAGGCACCTGGGCTGGATTTCGGAGATCTGGGTTTGTCGACTGGTGTGATTATCCCGCATAAGTTCAAAACACCATCCTTCTCCAAATATGACGGGGCGTCTTGTCCCAAGCTGCATTTAAGGTCCTATGTTCGGAAAATTCAGCCGTACTCTGCGGATAAGAATTTATGGATCCACTTCTTCCAGGAGAGTCTTTCAGGGACTCATCTCGAATGGTTCTATCAGCTGGATGGGACCAAAGTTCGTAACTGGGAGGAGTTGGCTACTGCTTTCTACAAGCAGTACCAGTATAATGCCGACCTTGCCCCCACACGTACCCAACTCCAGGGTATGGCGTTAGGTGCAAGCGAAGGTTTTAAGGAGTACGCTCAGAAGTGGAGAGACCTGGCTGGCAGGGTGCAGCCACCATTGACTGATCGGGAGCTGGTTGACATGTTCTTGGGGACCCTATCTGGGCCATTCTTCAACCATCTCATTGGGAATTCTTCTGCTGGGTTCACTGATTTGATCTTGACTGGAGAGAGAATTGAAGCTGGGCTGAAGTCTGGAAAGATTGCAAAGGGTGCATCATCTAGTTCGGAAAAGAAACCTTTCAAGAAGGAGTCTAGTGTCGTGTATGGTTCTAGGAAATCAGAAAGACCTGAGCACCGCCAATCTGTCAGCGCGGTGATGATTGCTAAGCCTGCTGCCGCTCCTCGGCCAAATAATTCTCAAAGGGCTGAAAGACCCCGGAGAGAGTTCACCCGGTTAAACATGACCTTATCGCAGATCCTGCCACAGTTGCTCTCAACCAATTTGGTGACTGTCAGGGAAGCTCCAAAGTTCCCCAATACAACATCTCCCAAGTACAACCCGAATGCTCGTTGTGCTTACCATTCAGAATGTCCGGGGCACTCTACTGATGACTGTTGGGCGTTAAAGAATAAGGTGCAAGACCTTATCGACGCAAAGGAGATACAATTCGAGGCGCCTGCAAAGCCGAATGTAGTTACTGCCCCTATGCCTCAACACGGGGTAAATGCTGTTGATGAAGACATTTATGCTGTTTCTGTGGATGATCTAGCCACTCCTCTAAAGATCGTCAAGAAGAACCTACTGCAGGCCGGTTTATTTCCGGGTTGTAGTGAGGGTTGCCTATTCTGTGCTGTATCCCCATCTGGTTGTCCCTTGCTAAAGTTAGGCATCCAAAGCTTAATGGATAGCAAGGAGATTCTATTCAAGAAGTCTGTTGTTCGTTTGGTTCCAATGGAAGAAGTTTCTGTAGTGACTATTTTCAATAACCCAATCCCGGCTCTCCCGAAGAAGCCCACTCAAATCATGACCGTTGCGCCCGTTATTATCACTGTTCCAGGGCCCCTGCCCTATGTATCTGATAAAGCTGTCCCTTGGCACTATGGGCAGATGTATATATAAACGGGATTAAACAAGAGCTCAACGCTGGTGCCAGCATCTGTGACATCACTGGCCCAGCCAAAGTTACCCACAGTGGCAGGCTCTTCTCGCCTGACATTGCACCGCCTGCTGCCCGAAGACCGCTCCTGATAATTCCTACAAGTACACCTATTCCTGTTGCTGATCAAGTTGTTGTTCCTGCTGCTAACCCGATTGTTTCTCCTGCTGCCGAGTCATCCAATGCTCGGGGCAAGGGAATTGAAGTTGAGCCTGCCCAGATGAAGGCACCCATACCCATAGCTGCTGAGGCCTCCCCACAAGAGATGGAGGAGATTCTGAAGATTATAAAGAAGAGCGATTTTAATGTTGTGGAACAGCTGGGGCATACGCCCTCCAAGATCTCCATGCTCTCTTTATTGCTGTGCTCCGAGGCCCATGCAAAGGCCCTAATCTCATTCCTCAAGACAGCCCATGTGCCACATGAAACCTCTGCAGTCCAGTTCACTGATTGCGTGGCAAGTCTAACGGCAGATAATGGCTTGGGTTTCTCAGATGCTGACTTGACCGCAAAGGGGAGAGACCATAACGATGCTCTGCATGTCTCAATTGAATGCAGGGGCACCACCTTGGCCCATGTGTTGGTTGATACTGGGTCATCTTTGAATGTGCTACCCAAGAAGGCTCTGGATCGTCTAGATTGTGAAGGCCTGGAATTGAAACCCAGCAACATCATCGTCAGGGCCTTTGACGGTTCAAAGAGGATGGTCCATGGAGAAGTCGACATTCCGATTCGGGTGGGCTCTCAGGTGTTCGACTCCACTTTTTATGTGATGGACATCCGTCCATCTTACTCTTGTCTGCTGGGTCGACCCTGGATACATAAGGCTGGGGCAGTGACCTCTACCTTGCATCAAAAGCTGAAGTACCCCGTCAGAGGGAAGATTGTCACTGTGCAAGGAGAGGAAGAATATATGGTGAGCCACCTGAACTCCTTCAGGTACATTGAGATGGATGGGGAGTTTATTGAGACCCCCTTTCAGCATTTCGAGGAGGTGTTTCCAATTGCAGCAGAAACAACAGAAGCAAGTGGCCCTTTGAAGATGGCTTCCCTGAAGGATGCCAGGGCTGTGGTGCAGAAGGGTGAATGTGCCGACTGGGGCAGACTTCCAGACTTCACTCAGAAGATTGATAAACTTGGGCTGGGTTTTACCTCAGAAGGTCAGAGAGCTATGAGGAAAGCAAAGATCGGAAGACCTCCGGTATTTATTAAAAGTTCAGGAGTGAACGCTGTTGGGGAAGACCATGAAGTGGACGAAGCTGAATTCAACAGCTGGATTTATCCGACGACCGAAGGCGGACTGAACAACTGGATTGCTAAGGATCATACCCCTGTTACCTTTGTGACGCAGTAATAAATTTCTTTGTTTCGTTATATTTTGTAATAAACAATGATAAACTCTATGGCCCGGTGTCTTACCCGAGGCACCGTGGTTCTATTTGTGAGGGCATACAAACTGTCATTTTATACATCATGAATGAAAATCTTGGACGTTTTTCGCATTGCAAATATTGTGTTCCTTTTCTGTCTTTCTTTTCCTTTACATAATTTTCAAAAACAGCTGTATTTACACACACACTCACCCATACAGGTTCCAATCCACTCTGGATCTCACTGATAACAGCTCTGCTACTGCCAATTATGACTTCGAAAATCCGATCAACTTAGCCGAAGACGAAGGTGAAGATGATTGCGAAGTGCCTGGCGAGCTTGCAAGACTGTTGCTTCAGGAAGAGAGGGCAATTCAACCCCATGAAGAGCCAGTGGAAACCATCAACTTGGGTACTGAGGCAGACAGGAGAGAGGTAAAGATTGGTGCCAACCTAGAGCTCAGCGTGAAGCAACGGTTAACCAAGATGTTACATGATTATATGGAGATCTTTGCCTGGTCCTACGAAGACATGCCCGGGTTGGATACCGATATCGTCGTCCATCACTTGCCGACTAAGGAAGACTGCCCTCCAGTTAAGCAAAAGGTCCGTCGGATGCGTCCAGAGATGTCTGAAAAGATTAAAGCCGAGGTCATGAAACAGTTTGATGCCGGGTTCCTTGCATTGACTTCCTACCCTCAGTGGGTTGCTAATGTGGTGCCGGTACCTAAGAAGGACGATAAGGTCAGAATGTGTGTCGACTACAGGGATCTAAACAGGGCCAGCCCCAAGGATGACTTCCCCTTACCTCACATTGACGTCCTTGTTGATAATACAGCTCAGCACAAGGTATTCTCTTTCATGGATGGCTTTTCAGGTTACAATCAGATCAAGATGGCGCCTGAAGACATGGAAAAGACTACATTTGTTACTCAGTGGGGCACCTTCTGTTACAAGGTCATGCCGTTCGGATTAAAGAATGCTGGGGCAACCTACCAACGTGCCATGGTTGCCTTATTTCATGACATGATCCATCATGAGATAGAAGTGTATGTGGACGACATGATCGCTAGGTCCCAGACTGAGGAAGAGCATCTAGATCATCTGCAGAAGTTGTTTGACCGGTTGAAACTATACAAGCTGAGATTGAACCCAAACAAGTGCACCTTCGGGGTAAGATCTGGGAAGTTGCTAGGCTTCGTGGTCAGTGATAAAGGTATTCAAGTGGACCCTGCTAAGGTCAAAGCTATTCAAGAGATGCCAGTTCCTAAGACAGAGAAGGAAGTCAGAGGCTTTTTAGGACGCCTGAATTACATCGCTCGATTCATCTCTCATCTGACTGCTACCTGTGAGCCAATCTTCAAGCTGCTGAAGAAAGATCAGGTAGTACGTTGGAACGATGAATGTCAGGCTGCTTTTGACAAAATCAAAGAGTATCTCAAAGAACCACCTATCCTTATGCCACCGGTTGAAGGGAGACCTCTGATATTATATCTGACAGTGCTCGACAACTCAATGGGGTGTGTGCTGGGGCAGCATGACGAGTCTGGCCGAAAAGAGCATGCCATTTATTACCTTAGCAAAAAGTTTACCGACTGTGAGACCCGATACTCACTGCTTGAGAAAACTTGCTGCGCTTTGGTATGGGCTGCTCGCCGGCTGAGACAGTATATGCTGACTCACACTACCTTGTTGATCTCAAAGATGGATCCCATAAAATACATATTCGAAAAGCCTGCTCTGTCTGGGAGAATCGCAAGATGGCAAATGATCTTGACGGAATACGACATTCAGTACACAACCCAGAAAGCCATCAAGGGGAGTGTATTGGCAGACCACTTAGCTCATCAAGCTGTAGATGACTACCAATCAATGAACTTCGAGTTTCCGGATGAAAGCATCATGATAGTAACAGACTGTGAAGTACCTGGATCGGATGAAGGACCTGAGCCAGGATCCCGATGGTCTATGCACTTTGACGGAGCCTCCAATGCTTTGGGAAATGGTATCGGCGCCATAATCATATCTCCTCAAGGTACTCATACTCCACTCACTGCCCGGCTGTGTTTCAACTGTACCAACAACATGGCGGAGTATGAGGCGTGTATCATGGGTCTTCAAGCTGCGATCGACCTAAGGATCAAATTTCTAAGCGTTTTCGGAGATTCCGCTCTTGTGATCAATCAGATCAAAGGAGAGTGGGATATGAAACATCCAAACCTGATTCCTTACAGAGAATGTGTGTTGACCCTGATTCCCCACTTTACAGAGATAACCTTCGAGCACTTTCCAAGAGAAGAGAATCAGTTAGCGGACGCGTTAGCTACAATGTCTTCAATGTTCAAGGTCAAATGGGATAATGAAGCTCCCCGGATCATCATCTGGAAACTGGACGAACCGGCATACTGCTGTGATCTCGAAACTGAATTGGTGACCGAGAAGCCTTGGTACCACGAAGTGAAGAGATATCTGGAAGCTCAGGAATACCCTGAAGGTGCCTCTGTCAATGATAAGAAATTCCTGAGGAGGTTTGCAGCCAAGTTCTTCCTTAGCAACGACATCCTGTACAAGCGAAACCATGATTCAACCTTATTGCGCTGTGTGGATAAGACTGAAGCAGAAAGGATCATGGAAGAGCTGCATGAAGGGACCTTCGGTACACACTCCAGTGGACATACTATGGCTAAGAAAATCCTACGGGCAGGATATTACTGGTCCACCATGGAAGCTGATTGCTACCGACATTCTAGGACATGCCACAAGTGTCAGATTTATGCAGATAAGGTGCATGTTCCTCCGGTTCCCCTGAATGTTCTGACTGCGCCTTGGCCGTTTGCAATGTGGGGCATAGACATGATCGGCGAGATTAAACCTACGGCATCTAATGGACATCGCTTCATCCTAGTGGCGATTGATTATTTTACGAAGTGGGTTGAGGCAGCATCCTATGCTACGGTAACCAAGACTGTTGTGGCACGGTTCATTCGACACAATCTGATCTGTCGGTACGGTGTCCCTGAACGAATTATTACAGACAACGGTACCAATCTAAACAACAAGATGATCGCTGAGCTCTGCGAACAGTTCAAGATACAGCACCACAATTCTTCTCCTTACAGACCAAAGATGAATGGGGCTGTAGAAGCAGCAAACAAGAACATCAAAAAGATCGTGCAGAAGATGACAGTGACTTACAAGGATTGGCACGAGATGTTACCGTTCGCTCTGCATGGGTACGGTACCTCAGCTAGGACGTCAACCGGGGCAACTCCTTTCTCTCTGGTTTATGGCATGGAGGCAGTCTTGCCGATCGAAGTGCAGATACCTTCTCTCCGGATAATGAAGGATGCAAATCTGAACGAAGATGATTGGATCCAGACACGACTTGACCAACTCAATCTCATTGACGAAAAGAGACTTGCTGCTATCTGTCACGGTCAGACGTATCAGAAACGGATGATCAGGGCATTTAACAAAAAGGTCAGGCCACAGGAATATCAAGTTGGGGATCTGGTAATCAAGAGAATCATCCTTCCTCAGAGTGATCCAAGGGGCAAATGGACCCCTACATACGAAGGGCCATTTGTGGTTAAGCATGTGTTCTCAGGAGGAGCAATGATATTAACCAACATGGATGGTGACGACCTTCCTCACCCCGCCAATGCAGACATAGTTAAAAAATACTACGCATGAAAAAGGACCCGCTAGGCTGACATGCCTAGGCAAAAATTAGGGCTTCCCGTCGAACCAAAAGGGTTCGGGCAAAATGAAGGGATGAAAATGAAAAAAATCTGTACACCCGGCAAGTCGAAAACCTGAAAAGGCGGCTTGGGCAAAAATGGGTATCCCGGTGGACTGAAAACCCGAAAGGGCGGTCCAGGCAAAAATAAGGGATAAAAGCGTAATACTATGTCTCATTGGATCACTTTGCATCCAGAATCCGGTATCTACATCAAGTTCAGACGGCATCGATCAGTCAGCTTCACCTTCAACCAAGGTCATCAAGTGATGAGACGCTCGGAGTTATAAAGACAATAGCAGAGTTGAAACCCAGTGGATCATTCATATTTCACACAGCTATTTTATTTTCTTTTGTACAAAACTTGTATAAACTCTCTTGTTCGGCGGCGTTCTCTTACTAGGACGTCGGCCTCTTGTACACAAAACGCCTATTCAGGCCATTCAAAAATCAATACAAAATATTTTCAGTTAAACGTGCCCAGTGTTTTTCTTTTTCTGTTTTGTTTTTGCGAAGAACGTCCAAGGTTCAATTTGTGATATATGCATTGACAATAATTTGCTAACTCATAAATATTTGCATACGAAACAAAGGAATTAATTGCAGGTGACACTAGAAACAGGGGCAATAAAGAGTTGTCTGAGCAGTCTAATTGTTCTATCCTCTAAGGTACCAAGATAGGTTCAGCTAAAGAGCACGACCAAGTACATCTTAATTCCCCAGAGAGTGATTAAACAGTACATTCCTCTCCAAGCAAAATTATTACAAATATCAAGGAAATTGAGTGTCCTCCCGTAGATCTCAATACTTCCCCAGCAGCAATACATATATTCTTAACAAGCATCCCCGGCAGTCTTGGTCTAGAGATTGTTCCCCGGCGGTATATCAACATTCAAAGGAATCACTCCCCTGCAGTCCAAACTTCCCCAAAAAAAGAGTCTAATCCAGCTTCCCAAGGAAAGTTGGAGTCCATCTTCCCCAAGCAGTAAGCTTATCCCCAGTAAATTCTGGAAGCTTATCCCCTCGCAGAGCACGAATGCGTCGCCCGACTTTATTCAAAGAGTTATTTCCTTAACAGGATATAACTGGGTTATCCTCAGCCAAAAGCCACGGAAAGAGCGTCGTCGATGAAGCCTTCTTATCCCCAGCGAAGTCTATCAACACTTCCAGCACAATAAGGATATCCTCAGCAAGTTATCAACAATTCAGCAAAGCATCTCTCTTCCCACAGAGTATTGCTTCCCAGCATGGTCGCTAGAATATCTCGTCTCCCCGCAGAATCTATTCGCCAAGTTTATTCCGCAACGGAGTCATCTTCTCCTACCGGTATTCTTGCAACTATCATCCCCAGTGGAAGTAAAAGCTTATACTTCAACATCAGCCCAGGATATGACTTCCTGGCACCCGTCAAGGATTTACTTTCCTAGACAAAAACATTCATAAAACATCACATACATCATTATAGCATGCATAGACGCATCATATCATACAAATCTCATTTATGTTGAGAACATCATTGCTTGGTCCATATCATGCATTGCATATGACTGACCTTTACCTTTCAGGAAAGACGCAGTTAAAATGCTCAAACATAGTTCAAAGCCTTCTCTAGTCCAGCTAAATCGACTCCCAACAGATTTTTCTGATAAAGACTCAGTAGAAGTTATCCTTATGGTCCCCTCTCCAACGGCGAGTGAGGTGGTAATTCCTTTTTTCAGATGTTTCCCTCTCCGACGATGAGTGTGAGGTGATAATCTCCTATGGTCCCCTCTCCGGCAAGTGCGTGAGGTGGTAATTCCTTCTTCAGATGTTTCCCTCTCCGACGATGAGTGTGAGGTGATAGTCTCTTATGGTCCCCTCTCCGGCAAGTGCGTGAGGTGGTAATTCCTTTTTCAAGATGTTTCCCTCTCCGACGATGAGTGTGAGGTGATAGTCTTCTATGGTCCCCTCTCCGGCAAGTGCGTGAGGTGGTAATTCCTTTTTCAAGATGTTTCCCTCTCCGACGATGAGTGTGAGGTGATAGTCTTCTATGGTCCCCTCTCCGGCAAGTGCGTGAGGTGGTAATTCCTTTTTCAGATGTTTCCCTCTCCGACGATGAGTGTGAGGTGATAGTCTTCTATGGTCCCCTCTCCGGCAAGTGCGTGAGGTGGTAATTCCTTTTTCAGATGTTTCCCTCTCTGACGATGAGTGTGAGGTGATAGTCTCTTATGGTCCCCTCTCCGACGGTGTGTGAGGTGACAATTCCTTTTCCTATGATTCCCCTCTCCGACGGCGAGTGAGTTGATTTCCTTTCAGATTATAATGGTCTACTGGTTCTCTTCCTGATACTGCAAAGATGGTAATTTCCACCAAGATTTTCCTCAACGAGCATTGTTGAAGTTAAAGTCGCCCAAAGTTCTCTTACCATTCATGCTAAGGCAGTAACCATCTCTGGTTCATTCATCAGCGTTTGAAACTCCAGACTCAGCTCCTGTAACCAGTCAGGACACATCTATACCAAGCATCTAAAATCAGCTCCTGCAACGTGTCAGGTACTCATTTTTCTTTTGCAGGTATGCAGGTTCTCGCTAAGGAATCTCTTACGCGATCGACATCCAGATGGCATCTATAAGCCCATCACCCTATCCAACAATCTAAATGGCATCTATAAGCCCATTCCACCATCACTGCTACTACGTGAGCGCAAATTTTTGGGCACTCTAGTGTTCAATCATCTTCTACCCTCGGATTACGAAAGGCACGGCAGCCAATCTGCATCCTCAGGTCTAAGAAGATTGAACAGGGGCAACTGTTGTACCCCAAAATTTGCCCTCCCATATTCTTCAAGAAATTGCCAAGCCAAGTCACAAAATTCCCCAAGGGTTATGCAGTTCAACTGTCTCCTATACAGTCAAAACTAGGGATTGTTTTCTGATCAAGAAAATGAAGTTTTCAAGTGCCCAATCAAGTCCCATATGCTTACAAAGATGGTCAGGTATCCTCATATCAAGTGTCAAGGCATTCAGCTCAAAATTGCACAGTCAAAACCCTAAATTGCACTACAGTCAACTGTAGGGGCAAAATGGTCATTTGACAGTCAAAAGTTCAAATTTTTGGTCAACATATCATTTTGAAGCCACAAACATCATTTGATCAATGCTTGATCATGATTCTCAAAATTTGGCTCAGAAATCATCAAAGATGCAAAAGTTACTATATTTGGACAGCTGAAAAAGTCAACTGAAATTGACCAGGGCATAACTTTCACATGGATTATCAGAAAAATTCCATCCAAAGCTCATTTTGAAGAGAAAGACATTTCCTACAACTCATCTTCATATTCCAAGTCCAAGAAATGCTCTCACAAAAAGTTATCAATTTCAACATTATAGGTCATTTTCAAAAGTCAACAAAAAGGGACTTTAAGTCAAAGGCCATAACTTGAGATTGGAAAATCAAAATGACATGAGACCAAAGGCATTGGTTAGAGGACTCAAAGACCTTTCCAAAATGTCCAAGAACATGTGAAAAGCTTAAAAATTGAGCAAGTTATGCCTTGTGGAAGTTGGGAAATTTTTGGATATTTTGAAAAGTCAACAATGGTTCAAATGACCTAAATTTGCTAATGGGCCCATTTTTCTTCCATGATTCATCATTCCAAGCCTATGCACGACCACTTGGCCCAAAGGGAAGTATTTTCTCATTTTTTATTTATTTATTTGAATTATTATTTATATTAATTCATTTAAATTATTTAAATACATGAAAAATATCAAACTTGACCTAAAAAATCTTTTCATGCATGTTTTACTCTCAATATCACGTGCACATCCCAATATGGCAAGATTTGGTTTGATTTGGCATGATTGAACAAAATTGCACATGAAAAAGATTCAAAAAGATCTTAAGGAAATCAAATATGCAAAACAATGAATGCCTTGGATTTTATGCAGTTTTGTTAACCTAATTGCTTCTATACATAACCAGGAACACAAACCTAATGGCATGAGACTGAAAGCTGCGCTGAAAATACTATTGCAAACTTGGAAAATTGTCAAGAAAGTTCAAAACTGAAATCAACTTTTTAGGTTGATTCAAGACACCAAACCCATTCCAAAAGCTTCCTTGACAATTCCTAAACGCATTCCAGTCAAAATCGTCCATCCGAACGCAAGGAACTGGTATATTGGATTCAAACTGTACAGGAAAAATCTCATAATCGTATATCATGTTATAGGCATTCTTTGTGAAATTTATGCATAGATTCTTATTCCTCATAATGTTCTGAAGCTAACCCATGCCCTTAATTTGATTATTATGTTGTGTATGCAATTTCGCCATTGTTGCTTTTCTAGGGTTACGAAGCTCAAAATTGGGGCTTTTAAAAATAGGCAAAATTAATCCTCCAAACGATTACCATTGGATTCAGCGCATTGAGACGAACATGGACCAAGCCTCGCGATTAATTTATGAACCATATAGCGCTAATCGCTATTTTTCCTAAAGCCATCTAAAACCACGCATCTAAAACCGTTGCTTAAGGTTTATGTTTCAGGAAAAAGAAAGAAGACGATGCAGTGTCACGCGGTGATTGGTGTGTTTGAAAGTTGGCGCGCAGGACCCACTAATGCTTCGCTTTTCTTATATATTATTTATTTGTTATTAATATAACAAACGTGTTATTTGGTTCAGATGGCAAACACAAGCGCTGGTATCATATATGGCCTGGGTTCGATCCCAGGTCTCATGCTTTCCATTTGTTTTTTCCAATTAAGCGTTCATGTGCAGGCTCAGTAACGTGGTCCACCATACACCTTCCAAATCCAATGGCCACGCGTCCCTCAGAAACAAATCAAGGGCTCCAGATTGATGAGCACACTAAACCCTAGTCAAATGCATCACACGCTACACCAAAAGTCAAATGGACTCAAGCTTAATTGGGCCAGATTTGCTTGGACTATACCTCACAATTGGGACTGAAACCCCCTGGTTTGCAATTTCTTTCTTTTTTTGTTTACCTATTGTTATTTTATTATTAATTGTTATTTTATTTTATTCAATTGTTTTAATTTAATTAATTATATTTTACAAATTATAAAATACACAAAAAATCTGAAAAGAGACAAAATGTAATAAATATTTTTACTTTAACTATTTTCATGAGTAAATTATATAATTGAATTTAGTATAATTAGGTTTTTTTGCAATTTTAATTCTTTTTAATAAATCTAAAAAATATAGAATTAGGTAATTGATAATTTTTCCTTTAAATCTTTAATTTTTCTTTTTATCATAATAATAACATTACTTATTTTATTTTCATAATTAAATTGTACATAAATTAACTTAGGTTTAATTTAGGTTATATTTTAATATTTTCTTAATAACTAAAAAATAATTAGAATTAGGGTTTGACATTTTATTTTAATTTTAATTAATCTTCTTTTTTTTTTCTTTTAAATCTTAAAAACATAAAAATACCAAAAAAAAAAAACATTAATTCTAATTAATTAATTCATTAACTTTAATTCTTTGCAAAAGGGTCCAACGCCCATATTTTTAATTGTTAATTTCGCACGTTTATTTTATGTCGCTTATTATAATTATGTAATTCTCCCAAAGCGTTGTAACAATTTATACTTTTCGCACTTCTATTCGCTTTCTTTATTTTCTGTCAAATCGGGTCCGGTTTAATTTTGGCGATGTGGACCCGCGCCATTTGTAATAGTTTAGATTTATTTTTCCCGCAACTTTTAATTGTTAAATAAGCATGAAAGAATGTATGGCCTTAAATGAAAAATAAGCGTAGAACACCAATAACATGACAAGACAAATTATTAATGAAAACGACACACAAATCACACACACCACCCCTAGGGTACGCCTCACTGTTGCCTTTCGAAAGGTGGTCGTCGAGTAGAGGACGTCTTAGTAAGTCCTCATGATCCGGGAACCTGGCATGAGGGTAGCTTCTAAGGTGTCTTCCCATTGCTCTGGTGGTCACTATGTCCCTACAAACTCGAATTGACCCGAACACCTCCAACGGTGGTGCTACCTACCTCTCAATGGTGGAATGGCACTACTTTAAAGGACATTTACACAGACGAATTCCTTAGGGTAGGTAGGTTCTCGTAGATACTTGCTCTCTTCAAAAACAAAACAAATAATACTTTTCACCAACACATTTTCAAAAGCTTTCAAAGCAAATTTTTCAAACACTCTGACGTACGAGTCGAACTGAAATTTTTTCAAAGAACTTTTTTTAACCCACATTGAAAAGCAAACAAACCATCTTTTGAAAACACAAATGAGCAAGTACCTAAGAGCCCATGGATAACCATGGATAGAAAGGGTGATAACACCTTCCCTTTCTATAACCTACCTCCCGAACCGAGAGCAATCTCTTTAAGGAATTTTTCTGTGCTTTTGTCCTTTCCATTTGGAGAAAATAAAAGATGGTGGCGACTCTTGCTTCCGCGACATTTCGCGAACCAGCGTTAAACAGTCAGTTCCAGATCCACCGATCACACCCTTTCATCATCTGATTCTGAGTCAGCTTCAGACGAGTCAGAGTCATCCCATGTAGCCATGAGACTTTTCTTCTTCTCTCTTCCAAACTTCTTTTTGGGCTTTTCCCTCTGAAGCTTTGGGCAGTCACTCTTATAGTGTCCTTGCTCGTTGCACTCATAGCAGATGATGTCTTTGGTGTTTGGCTTTTTGCTACTGGAGGAGCCTTCAGATCTTCTGTATCCAGAGGAAGAATCTGTCCTTCTGTATCTGGAAGAAGACTCGTTCTGATCAGATCTTCTGGGATTCCTGAACTTCCTCTGTCTTTGCTTCCACAGTTGATTTACTCTTCTGGAGAGAAGGGAGAGTTCGTCTTCTTCTGATGAGGATCCATCAGATGTTTCTTCAACTGCCTGCAAAACTTTAGACTCAAATTTTCTGTTAGATTTTAATGCTAAAGGCTTACCTTGCTTCTGAGGCTCATCAGCTTCTAGCTCTATCTCATGACTTCTGAGGGAGCTGATAAGTTCCTCCAGAGTGATTTTGTTGAGATCTTTAGCTAGCTTCAGAGCTGTAACCATAGGTCTCCACTGCTTGGGTAAACTTCTGATGATTTTCTTGACGTGGTCAGCAGTAGAGTATCCTTTGTCCAGAACTTTGAGACCAGCTACCAGAATCTGGAATCTAGAGAACATGGTTTCAATGGATTCGGATTCTTCCATTTTGAACGCCTCATACTTCTGAATGAGCGCCAGAGCTTTTGTTTCTTTGACCTGAACGTTGCCCTCATGCGTCATTCTGAGTGAGTCAAAAATATTCTTTGCTGTGTCTCTGTTGGAGATCTTTTCATACTCAGTATAGGAGATGGCGCTGAGGAGGATGGTTCTGGCCTTGTGGTGATTCTTGAAGTCACGCTTTTGTTGATCAGACATTGTTTTTCTATCAATCTTCTGACCACTTGCATTCACAGGGTGCGTGTATCCATCTGTCACCATATCCCACAGATCAGCATCATGTGCCAGAAAGAAGCTTTCATTTCTGTCTTTCCAGTAATCAAAGTTTTCTCCATCAAATACTGGAGGTTTGCCACTGAATCTGTCTCTGTCCTCATTGTTGTCATTGCTGATGTGAGAATTGTTTCCTGCCATTATGTTTTTCTGACGCTGGATCTTGTACTGACACGGTTAAGTGTTTTAACTCAGAACCAGGCGCTCTGATGCCAATTGAAGTGGTGAAAAACACAAGAAGGGGGGGGTTGAATTGTAAAACTGAAATCTAATGCAATGAACAAGATATTTTTATCCTGGTTCGTTTGATCTCAAACTACTCCAGTCCACCCGTCAAGGTGATTTCGCCTCTCTCCAACGAGGTCTTAATCCACTATATTCAACTGAATATTACAGACTGCTTTAACAACTGCTAAAGCCTTCTTGATCCAAACCACAACCCGGTTTGTCAAGGTAACACTTTCTTACAAAGAGATAAAACTAAGTGTGTGAATGTTTTCTACAAAACTTTATCACAACTGTGATGTATACACAAATTGAAGCTTAGAAACTAGATTGCTAAACAATGATAGAATATCAGAGTGAGTGGTTTAGCAAAACTGAGAGAGAAGATTATAATGAGCTTTTGTGCGTGTAGAGATTTGGAGAGCATTAGCCATTTCAATCTTCAAAGCCTTGTTTATATATCATTGAGATGATGAACGTTGGATGCAATATTCTTGATTCAATGCTAATAACAAACTTTCCTTATTGAGCAGATCTTGTCTGGAATGAGGCCGTTGGAATTAATTTGCTTTCAATGCACAGTACCGTTGCTTACTTAATGCAAGTTCTGGCTTGGCTCATTCTGACTCTGCTTCGCTGCTGATGAACTGTTGTGTTTCTTTATTAGAGTGTTGAGCGCAGTCTTGTTCATCAGGCTTCAGCATGTACGTGAGTTGATCATCTGATTCTGACATTCTGATATGGCAACTTCTGATGCTGGTATCTGAAATCAAGTTCTGATGCTGAATAGATGTGATCTTGCTTATATAAATCAGAGTATCTGCAAGTCAGAACATAATAATCTTAGGCAGCAGATAGTTCATACATGAAACTTATAAATACTATATATTTTCACTTTGTTATCATCAAAACTTAAATGTAGGGTAGTAGATTCAAACTTTGTTCTAACACTGTATTGGATTGCTCATTCATTATTATTATGAATTAATTAGTATAAAAGGGAAAATGGTAATGGAAATTGGGCCAGCAGCCCAATGGGCTGACCCGGTTAGGAAGAGGAAAAGAAGGAAAATTTTGTAACCCTGGAGAAATAAGAGGCGCGCCGCTGCAACTTATGTTATGGGGAATGCAAATGGATTAAACAATATTATTGTATGGGGAAATAAAAAAATAGAATAAGTATTAACTCTGAGAATTCTTCTTTCCAAGTCAATCTTATCACAAAAAAAAAACAAGGGTTTCTCTTCCCCAATCACCGATTCTTCTTCTTCCTCAAAGAAACTTCTGAAAAATCTCCAATCCAAAACCAACCCTTTCACTTTCCTCTTCAATCCCGACTCCAAAGCTGCCATTAAAGCTCTTGCCACCAGCATCTTCTCCTCTCACCCGAATCTCTTTGATCTGATGTACAATCGATTGATACTTGTGTAGATTCTGGCCACAGACTCAGTCCCGGAATTGGAACACAATAAAGCAATCGACGTTCCCAGATCCGTGTATCAACAGAGGAATCCACAGGAATAGGATATTTGATCAAAGTCCGTAAACTTATTGGTCCTTCACACAGAACCATCCTTGAAAGTTCTGACATAAAATTCATTTCCCAGCATATCCTAAATCATCCCACGAAATCGAACACGAATAATGGGTTTAACGTACTTGATTGTAGTAGGGGTGAGAAGCGAAACCTGAAAGAGTTATGATTGGTCAGAGAGGAAGTGGAGAAAGAGATCGATGGCCTCTCAGTCGAGGTCGTTTAAGGAGGTGGGAGAAAATTGGTGACTTACGGTAAAGGTTGAGAGGAAGGTTGGATTGATGGATGGTGTTACGGCTCCGAACAGAGGGAATGTTTGGCTGTTATGGAGAAATTGAAGGGATAAATGGAAGGAAATTGAGGTGTTAATGGTTTAACAGTGAGGTGGATAGCTGGGTTGAACGATGGATACGGTGAACAGGGGAGGTTGTTAGGCGGAGGAATAAAAGGTTGAGGGAGTGTCTAAACAGATAAATTGAAGGTATATTTTTTATCTTTGTGAAACTATGTTATTACTGTACTTTTCTAATCAGATTAATACTCTCAAATATTTTGAAAATAAAATGGCTTAAAATGTTTTGAATGGAACTGTTCTTTTTAGAATGTAAGCAATTAACCTGAGATTAAAATAAGAACTACTTATTTATTTCTTTTTCTTGCAATGTTAGTTTCCAAATGGTATAGACTCAACGATTTATGCGGGCACTTGGCAACTCAAAAGAATGCAGCAAAGAAGGTATGATAAAGCAAGCATCACAATTTGTTTATGAGATATGATGAACGAAGAAGAGGAACCAGAAATATACCTATTGGAGTTCGTCCGATGCGACTTTGGCAGCGACTTATGAAACCAAGTATGCTTATTTCCCTTCTTTTATTTGAACTATTCTCCTTTTTCTTCTACCTTTTGTATGTTACTTCTGTATGGAGAGTTTGAGTTGAAGTTGTGAATAAGGTTTTTTTAGAGATGAAGAACGTATGAAACAGTGAAGGGTGTATGGGACAGTAATGTATTCTCTTTTTAGTTTTGCTTTTATAAGTGTTTTCTCCCATTGAATTTTTTGTATATTGTATGCTATCCTCTCTTTGTTTTTTGTATATTTTCTCTGCAGTTGGTTTTGTAACAATTGATCTTGTGTATTATTCCCCCTTCTTTTGTTTAACAAAACTTCTTCTTATATAGACTAGATTGGGGTTGTTATGGGGGGGGGGGGGTGATAAATTTAAACAATTTCAGTACACTGTTTTATTGCTTTTTGTTGCAGTTTTTTTGCATTGTTAATTTAGTGCAACATTTGGAATGTTTGTGGACAGGTTAATAGCAGGTTTAGGCAGCATGTGGAGCAGAATTTTGGACTGATATAGGGCTGTTTTTGGACAGTAACAACAGGTTTATTATGCAGGTTTTCTTTTATCTATTTTGGTGCAACTATGGTGGACTGGTACAACAGACTGATGCAGTTTTTTGGAGCAGCTAGCAGGGCAGATTGGGCTTGTAAACATGGCAGCATGAAGGCTGTTTTGTAGCAAGGTTTGGACAACAAGAGGGCTGATTTTTTTGGACTACAATGTGCAGGGCAGCAGTAGCACAAAGGGACGGTATCTTGGCATGAAGCAAAGTTTGAATCTTAGTAGCTTTAGGATTTAGGATTTGATTTTTTGATAATTATGTACACTTGTGTAATTTTTGTAATTTGTAATTTGAAACTTGGAAGAGAAAAAAATGAATTGGATTTGTATTTTTGTAAACTTGAATAATGAAATTACTCAAAGCTTTAGAATTGAATTCCATATAACTTTTCTTCTGGAAGCTTGAATGAAAATGAATGAAATTGAATGGTAGTGGACCTTCGAATGATGAATGGATAATGATACATACCTTGAATACTCTTGAATTTCCTTGAATTAGAATTAATAAACTTGTATCTTGAAGTTTGAATCCAATTCTTGAATGGAATAAGAACTTGATATCTTGAATGATGATAAATGCCTCAAGTGATATTCGATGAATAAAGAAACTATGCCTCTTTCGAAAGGATAAAAACTTTGAAAGAGTTTTTTTAAAGGATAAAAACCTTTGAATTTACCCTTTGAATTTTTAAAGGATAAAAACTCCAAGAGTTATTGATAGTTTCCTCTTTCGAAATGGACTGAATTTAATCACACCATGAAATTCACCTCTCTTCTCAAAGAGTTTTCAAATATGAAAATTTGCAAACCAACTTTGAATACTTAAAAGCTATGCCTTGCACCGACCGTTCACAAATCAACTCACCTTGCATCATAAGTCGAGCCAAACCTAAAAAGCCTTGAATGATCAATACAAGTGGGCTTCAAGATAAAAGTTGTTGTGTTGAGAACTCGGCACTTTGAAATTTAGTGAAGCATTATAGGTCATTTTTCTTGAAGAGGACCTGTTGATGACATCACTTATGATAATGTGAAAAAATATCCGTCTCGAGATCTTGAAAATTGAGGACATTACGACTCTTAGAAGTCAGGAAACAATTATATGAAATTAGGTTAAAACCAGAAAGTGACTTCTAAAGTATTCGAATTTCCGATGATCTTTCGCATGTAATCAGCTTTTGACTTGTAAAGAGAAGTTGGAAATGATATCAAGGAGAGTCATAGGTAAAAAGAAACACTCAAGAATATCGAAACAGTGAAGAATTTACAATCATTTGAACTTGATCTTGAAAAGGTCGACTTTTAGGTCAATGCAGTTCATTTTCAATCATCAGCACCATTGAATGAGCAAACTTATGACGCGAGGCTTGAAACTTGGCACAAGCATCCTTAAGAATACATGAGGAACATGGAGACCATTTGAAACTTTGAAAACTCATTTTTGCTTGAAAAATACTAAATCCTAATTGTTGACTCATTGCCTAGGAAGAGAGTCTGTCTGATCAACTTCTGAGCCAAATTGAGTATTTGAGAAATCCTAGGATAGTATCATGAATGAAAAATGGGAGGGAAAATTTTGGGGTACGACAGCTGCCCCTATTCAATCTTCTTAAACTTGAAAAAGGTGAGATTGGCATGTTTGCCGTTCGTAGCTTGAAAGTGAAGATGATTGAACACTAGAGTGCCCAGAAATTTGCACTCGCTTGTGTTTACTGTATCGGGAATGGGCTTAAAGATGCCATTTGGAGAGTGACGGGATATTGTAGGAGATGAGATTATGGATGCCATTTGGAGAAATAATGGATAGTTTCCGGAGATGGGCTTATAGATGCCATCCAAAGGTGATTGTTGGCAGAAATTAGACTAAGTCTAAGCTGGACTTTAACTGGAAAAGAATCAAAATAAATCTTTGGAGCAATTTATTTGAACCAGAGAAAGTGTCTATCAGAATGGAATCAGGATAAACCATTAATCAATTTAAACTGAACCAGCAGGGGTCTGGAGAAGATCAGAATAAATCTTGAAGTGACTTATCTGAACCAAAGAAGATGTCTGTGGGGAAGAATCAGAATAAACCATTGAGAGATTTAAACTGAGCCAACAGGGGTCTGGAAAAGAATCAGAATAAATCTTGAAGTGACTTATCTGAACTAGAGAAGATGTCTGCCGGAAAGAATCAGAATAAACCTTTGAGAGATTTAAACTGAACCAGCAGGGGTCTAGAGAAGAATCAGAATAAATCTTTGAGCGATTTATCTGAACCAGAGAAGATGTCCGCGGGAAAGAATCAGAATAAACCTTTGAGAGATTTAAACTAAACCAGCAGGGGTCTGGAGAAGAATTAGAATAAATCTTGAGGCGACTTATCTGAACCAGAGAAGATGTTTGCGGGAAAGAATCAGAATAGACCTTTGAGAGATTTAAACTGAACCAGCAGGGGTCTAGAGAAGAATCAGAATAAATCTTTGAGCGATTTATCTAAACCAGAGAAGATGTCTGCGAGAAAGAATCAGAATAAACCTTTGAGATATTTAAACTGAACCAACAGGGGTCTGGAGAAGAATCAGAATAAATCTTAAGGCGATTTATCTGAACCAGAGAAGATGTCTGCGGGAAATAATCAGAATAAACCGTTGAGAGTTTTATTCTGAACCAGCAGGGGTCCGGAGAAGAATCAGAATAAATCTTGAAGTGACTTATCTGAACCAAAGAAGATGTCTGCGGGAAAGAATCAGAATAAACCATTGAGAGATTTAATACTGAACTAGCAGAGGTCTGAAGGAAATATTTGTTATGTAGATGGTCAACCAGTCATTTCTCGGGAATTGATTTGTCCACAAATAGTTGTCCTGTCTTGTCGGAAATTTGTTGATGATAATTTTCTGTTGATTGATCTTTCTTGAAAAGGTGAAGAGTTAGTTGTATGTGATGTCATGATGTATTAAATTCATGGCATGAGATTGCGCTATATTCATTTGTGTTGTCAATGCTATGACATATGAATGCAATGTATGAACATATTAATTGTTTTGCCGCAGTGTTGTTGGATTGGGGAAAATAAATCCATGACTGCCATTGGACTGAGGAGTGTAAGTCTTTGTATTTTATTGAAGTTGAACCGTTGATGGATGAGTCTCCATTATTAGAGAAATAAACTCTGTTGGGGAAGGGAAATGTTGTGCATTGCTTGTGGACTTCGTAAAATCCTGTTGGGGAATCTTGAGAAGCTGGGCGACTTTCACTGGGGAATCTTTGGAGTGGTAACTGGAAGTTTTGCTCCGTCGGGAATGTGAGAGCACCTGATACCATGAGGATGCATACTAGAGATACGTTAGTGATCCTGTAGTAGGATGTCCTTGCTTCCGCTCCTGCTGGAGAAAGTACCTGCGGGGATTTTATGGAATGGCCTATAGATATTATCCTATTTCTTAAAGTCATTAGTAATTGTCTTTCTGTTTTCTGTTCTTTTTTTGCGCTCATTTGTAAACAGTAATCACGTTCAAATGCGTATGTTCAAAAATAATCATTAGACGTTTTTGCAAACAAATCAGGAAAATAAAAGAAAAACAGATAGTTTTGCACTTTTAAAGGAATATCTTTGTATTAACTTGAATAAGTATTTCTGTACAAAGAGACGAGCATCCTAGTAAGAGAATGTCGTCGTAGAAAATGAAAACTTGATACAAAGAAAAGATAGCTATGTGAAATAATCCCATGGGGTTCCCACTCTGCTATAGCCTTCATGTCTCTGAACGTCTCATCCACTTGTTGCTTTGTCCGAAGCTGATTGGATTGATTAGAACCGTCTGAGTTTGTCAGTCGATACTGAAGGTTGTATGTAAGGTGATCTAACGGGACATAGTCATACTCTTAAAATCCCTAACTTTTTCCTGGACCGCCCTTTCGGGTTTTCAGTACATCGGGATACTCTTTTTTTCCCAAGCCGCCCTTTGGGGTTTTCAGCTTGTCGGGTGTACAATTTTTTTTATTTATCCCTAATTTTTGCTCGAACCCTTTTGGTTCATCGGGATGCCCTAATTTTTGCCCAGGTCAGTCGACCTAGCGGGTCTTTATTCATGCATAGTATCTTTTAACTATGTCCGTGTTTATAGGGTGCGGAAGGTCGTTGCCATCCATAGTGGTTAAGATCATTGCTCCATCGAATAATATGTTTTTGATCATAAATGGTCCTTCGTATCTAGGAGTCCATTTTCCCCTAGGATCACCTTGTGGTAGTATGATACGTTTGATTACCAAGTCACCAACCCGATATACCTGACGTCTGACCTTCTTGTTAAAAGCTTTGATCATACGTTTTTGGTACATCTGGCCATGATAGACATCCGTAAGCCTCTTCTCATCAATAAAGTTTAGCTGGTCAAGTCGAGTTTGAATCCATTCATCTTCATTCAACCCTGCATCATTTATGACTCTCAGAGAAGGTATTTGGACTTCAATTGGTATGACAACTTCCATGCCGTCTACCAAAGAGAAAGGAGTTGCCCCTGTTGATGTGCGCGTTGTGGTACGATAACCATGGAGAGCAAATGGTAACATCTCATGCCAGTCCTTGTAGGTCATTGTCATTTTTTGAATGATCTTCTTGATGTTTTTATTAGCGGCTTTACAACGCCATTCATCTTCGGCCGGTAAGGAGAAGAGTTATGATGCCGTATCTTGAATTACGCGCATATTGCGGTAATCATAGTATTGTTGAGATTGGTACCATTATCTGTGATGATTCTCTCCGGGATACCGTACCGACATATAAGATTTTGTTTGATGAATCGAGCCACAACGTTCTTGGTAACAGAAGCGAATAAAGCTGCCTCGACCCACTTCGTGAAATAATCAATGGCAACCAAGATAAAGTGGTGTCCATTAGAAGCTGTGGGTTTGATCTCTCCAATCATGTCAATGACCCACACTGCAAAGGGCCAAGGAGCAGTCAGGAGGTTTAGGGGAACCAGAGGCACATATACTTTGTCAGCATAGATCTAGCACTTGTGACAAGTTCGTGAATGTTGATAATAATCTGCTTCCATGGTGGACCAGTAGTATCCTGCCCGTAGGATCTTTTTAGCCATCGTGTGTCCACTAGAATGAGTGCCAAAGGTACCTTCGTGTAAATCATCCATGATCTTTTCTACCTCACTTTGGTCCATGCAGCAAAGCAAAGTAGAGTCGTGGTTGCGCTTATAGAGGATTCTGTTACTGAGGAAGAATTTAGTAGAAAACCTTCTCAAGAACTTCTAATCATTGACTGAAGCTCCCTCCGGATATTCTTGGGCCCCGAGATATCTCTTAATTTCATGGAACCAAGGCTTATCCACTACTTCTTCAGTATCAATCTTGTGATAGTGAGATGGTTCTTTCATCCTCTCAATGGTGATCCGAGGAGCCTCATTATCCTACCTGAATTTGAACATGGATGACATAGTAGCTAGCGCGTCCGCTAGTTGATTTTCCTCTTGTGGAAAATGCTCAAAGGTAATTTCCTTAAAATGTGGGATTAATGTCAACACATGTTCTTTGTAAGGGATGAGATTAGGATGCTTCGTGTCCTATTTTCCTTTGATCTGACTGATGACTAAGGCTGAATCTCCAAATACACTTAAGGACTTGATTCCCAAATCTATGGCAGCTTTGAGACCCATAATACACGCTTCATATTCTGCCATATTATTGGTATAGTTGAAACACAGCCTAGCAGTGAAGGGAGTATGACATCCTTCAGGGGATATGATCACAACGCTTATGCTGTTTCCAAGTGCGTTTGAAGCTCCGTCAAAAACCAAGGTCCATCGGGATCCTTGTTCAGGTTCGTCATATGGTCTGAGTTCTTCACAATTATTTACCAACATGATGTCTTCATCTGGGAACTCGAATTTCATGGACTGATAGTCATCCATAGCCTGATGAGCAAGGTGATCGGGTAGCACACTTCCCTTTATTGCTTTTTGGGTAGTGTATTAAATGTCGTATTCAGGAAAGATCATCTGCCATCTTGCTATTCTTCCAGAGAGGGCGGGCTTCTCGAATATGTATTTAATTGGATCCATCTTGGATATCAATAATGTAGTATGGGTCAACATATACTGCCTTAGCTAGCGAGCAGCCCATGCCAGAGCGCAACAAGTTTTCTCGAGCAGTGAATATCTGGTTTCACAGTCGGTTAACTTTTTGCTCAGGTAGTATATTGCATGCTCTTTTCGGCCAGACTCGTCATGCTGCCCCAGCACACACCCCATTGAATTTTCCAAGACAATTAGATACATGATTAAAGGTCTTCTGTTTTACCCCAAAATTTTCCCTCTCACTTATCAAGAATTTGCTCACAAGATCTCCTTGGGCTCAAGACTGCACTAGGGTTTGATCAGCTCAAGACACCTCCTCATGCACCGATGACCAAAATTAGGGTTTGAGTTTGCACAAGTATTTTTTAACTTTATATGCCCCATATGGTTTTCATGGATCATTATGGACCCCCAAGATTACTCATGTCAAGTTTCAAACCTTGGATCACATTTTTGATCAGTCAATTGAGCAGTTGACCTAAAAATCAGCTGTATTGGGGAAAAAGTCAACCATGGCCAATTTACAGTCAAACTTCATAATTTTTGATCCATATCAACATTTTAGACTCATATGTATCATTTGATCTAGTTTGGACCACAACTCCTCAAGAAATTTGATCAGATCTCCAAAAGGGCAAATTGGTCATGTTGCACCCCAAAATTTGCCCTCTCATGTTTTCCAAAGTCTTCCCCCTGCCTGGGTGATCACAAACTCTTGCCTAAGGAAAAAGAAGACTTTTGAGTGGTACTTCAAATACCTTTCGATTGGCATTCTGAAAGAATATTTCGATTGGCATTATGGACAAGCATTCGATTGGAATTATGTCAAGGCAATTTCGACAGGCATGTCAACCATGTCCTTCGATTGGCATGAACAACACCTTTTGATTGGCCTGTTAGCAGAGCATTTTGATTGGAATCCTTCGATTGATATTTGGGCCAGGCCCATTCAAAGGGTACGCAGGGAGTCCATTCGAAAGAGGCAAATCAGGACTAATCGAAGAGCATGGCCTGAAAGCACTCGAAATCCAAGCGTCCAGGTTCATTCAAGGGACACGAATGTTTCAAAAAAGGAATTGATTTAATGTGTTTGATTTTTGTCCAGAGCGTTAAAGGCCTATTTTAATGGTTGTCCCTTACCATTTTCGTGCACTCCCACACTCCTATAAATAGGAGGCCAGTGACACATTACAACGGACAAGAAAATTACACGAAAATTATACACACTTCTTTAAAAAATTTGTAGGAGAACAAAACATTGGAGAGACGCTGCCCAGAATTTTCCAAGCCAAAGCAGTCCCTCAGATCGAAGGTGCCTACGCCCAGAATCCCTCAAATCAAAAGTGCCTACATCCAGGAAGTGCCCAGATCAAAAGTGCATGCGCCCAGAAATCCCAGATTGAAAGTGCTCCCATCCGGCCAGTGCCCAAATCGAAGACTCAATCTGCAGGTAAGAAAGGGTAAATTGTCCAACCTTACATTTGCATAAACGAATTATTACTTGTTGTTACCTTTGACTTGCCATCTTAGACAGGATCGAAAGGCCTGGGTTTGGCACCCAGGTCACACTTTTCGTGTGCTAACATTTGCTGCAGATTTAGCCTGAAGAGACCCCAACAAGTGCAGGATCGAAGGGCCTGGGATTCAATACCCAGGCCCTGCATTTTTGTTTCGCTCACATACTTTTGCAGGTATAACATCCTAGATCGAAGGAGAGCCCTTCTCTGGATCGAACCCATTAGCGTGCTGGATCGAAAGAGGCATCTCATCCCTGGATCGAAAGCCATGACCTCCATGATCGAAGGGAAATCCTCTTCCATGGATCGAAGGCTACTCACGCCTTACTGTCTGGCCCAATCAAAAGGACCAGGACCCTCTCTGGACCGAAGCAGTCCATTCCCTCCCTGGGTCGAAACTCCTTTTTTCCCTGGATCGAAGGATCCCTCCTGCACTTTTTTTTTGTTTTTATTCTCATAGACTTCTTTTTATCTTTTAATTAACATTAAAATAAAAAAATCACAAAAAAACATTAGGTTAGTTTTTTATTCAAATTAATTTTTTAAATAAATAAATTAATTATTTTAACTTCATTTTATCAATTTAAAATAAACTAGACTTAGGAGTATTTAATTCAAATATCTTCTTAATCAAAAACAACAAAAAGAGTTCTTATTCTTAGGATTTTTTTTAGATTCACGCGCGTTTATTTTACTGGGATGTAATAGCTTAAACTAAGACATTCTTTTACTTTACTGTTTTTATTTCCCCCAATATTTTTGGACATGTAAATAAATCCCCCTCCCCGAAAGCCTTGTAATAGCGTAGGATTTATAATTCCCGCACTTTAAATTCATGTAAATATATTAACTGCTTAGATGTATGCTAACTAGGATTGTATGACAAGATTAACTCTTAACTTAAAATCAACAGTAGTCCACCATGACATGCAAGAATAATATAACTGAAAATTGACACACTTGCACACGCCACTCCTAGGGTATACCTCATTTGGTTGCCTCGAGCGTGGTCATTAAGTATAGGATGTTTTAGAGGTCGTCCTTTGTCCCAAGATCATAAGTTGCCTCGAAATGGTCGCCTCGATAAAAATGACCTAAGACATTAGGATTACCACTAAAGCGTCCTAACGTTGCTTTAGTGACCACACGTCCCTAAAATCGAATTGACCCGAAAACTCCAATGACGGTGCTACCTATTTCTCAATAGCAGGATAGTACTGTCTAAAGGACATTTTCACAATTAAATTCCCTTTTGAGTAGATAGAGGTTTTTAAGTACTTGCTCTCTTTTTTCAAAAAAAAAAACAAAAACAACTTTTCGCACCTACACTTTTAAAAAGTTTTCAAACAAACACTTCATACACTCTTGAGGACTGATACAAGAGTTACCTAGAAGTTTTTCAAACTAAACTTTTTTTCAAAACCCACAAACACAAAAGAAAAGCAAACATTTTTGAAAACATAGTGAGCAAGTACCTAAGAGCCCGTGGATAACCACGGATAGAAAGGGTGCTAACACCTTCCCTTTCTATAAATCTACCTCCCGAACCGAGAAACATTCTCGAAAAGGAATTTTGCTGTGCTTTTGTCCTTTCCTTGTTGGAGAACATAAAAGACGGTGGCGACTCTTGCTTACCGCGACATTTCGCGAACCAGCACTAAAAAACAGTCAGTTCTATTTCCACCGATCACAGAACTGGCGACTCTGCTGGGGACACTTAATAAGTGAGGTGTACCTTAGGATTAGACCACTCTTATGTTTTCAATTTCTTGCTTTGTTTGCTTTAATATTGTGGGCCTGTTTTGGAGTTTCATAGATCCTAACCTGGATCTGGGGGATACCTTTTAGAAAGTAGCAATAAACTGTGAGGGAACTGTGCGGGGTATACCGACACGGTTGAAGCAGTTTGCTACGTTGATGTGGAACTTTGGTGAGTACCGGTAACCCTTGAGTCAAGTCAAGTAGAGTACGGGGCCGCCGCGTGGTGTCGCGAAGCATAAACTAACCTTAGGAACCTTACTTGACCATCCTGGCCTCTTTAGGGGTAGTGAGATGACCGACTTTGGTGCAGTCCGAAGTTGGTAGATACTCGATACTACACTCATTGAGGGTTGTTTTCTTGGAATATTTTGATCGCCAGTTCAGTGGCTAAATCAAAACAATGAACATAGAGAACAACCCAATGATATTGAGCTCCTTAGAACCCGGTTACTTTTGATAGGACAGGTTTTGAGCCCACCAACTAAAAGAGGGTAGTACCTAAACTTCATGCTGGCCTGAACTCTAAGGGCTGTCTTGTGTGACTTGTGTGCCTTCAAACTTGACTACTTGCATGCTTGTTATCTGACACATGAGTTTCTTGCAGGGTTTGTTTATAGTCCTTAATCTGGGGTCATAACAGGGTTTACTTACATCACTCCATGCATAGCATAACATCATACCATCATACCATTGCATCCATCCTGCATAAGGACTAACCCATTTCAAGGATCTCAGGGGTTTGTGATGCAGGTCATGATGAACCAAAAAGTCTAGCAAGGGGCAAAGGGGATTTATTTTCCTCCAGCCAAGGTTAACGACTTGAGTCAGGGGCTATGACCCACTCGATATGGTGAGCCTTGATTCTTGAAGAAGGGCTCTCAACAACATGAAGTTCCTTCAATCAAGCTACCAAATTCAAATTCTAACAATTTTCTTGTTTACCCCGCGAGATCCTTGAAAACATTGCATGCATACATACATGTCATTGCATTACAGGTACCCTTTTGACAGGTCACTTATCTTCTTCGTTGTTTATTTCAGCAATCATCATGAATCCTGAATCATCCAATGAACAAGCTATCAAGGCCCTCCAGGCCCAGAACGCCCAGTTCCAGGAGTTGGTCATGAGCTTAGCCCAGGGACAACAGGAATTGAAGACTCTGCTTTTGAAAAAGAAGAAGAAGAGGACTGTTTTGTTCAACCCTAGACGCCGATCTGGGAATGGATCACAAAATGAGGCTGATCTGACCACCCCATCTGCTGGGAAAGACAGCCCACAAGGGAGAGAGGTTCCTAGTCCCGTGGTCTCCGACAACGAGACAAATTTCAATGATGAACAATACCCTCGTGCTGAGGACAGGTAAAAGCAATTAGAGGACCGTCTAAGTGCCATGGAGATTCAACAGGTGCCCGGGTTGGATTTTGGAGACCTAGGATTATCTTCTGGGGTGGTGATCCCTTACAAGTTCAAGGCACCTGCCTTTGCAAAGTACGATGGGGCTTCCTGTCCTAAGTTGCACCTCCGTTCATACGCAAGGAAGATCCAGCCCTACACGGCAGATAAGAATCTATGGATCCATTTCTTCCAGGAAAGTCTTTCAGGGACTCAACTCGAATGGTTCTATCAGCTGGATGGAGCCAGTATTCATAACTGGGAGGACTTGGCTACTGCATTCTACAAGCAGTATCAGTACAATTCCGACCTTGCTCCTACGCGTACCCAACTCCAGGGTATGTCACTAGGGACGGGTGAAGGATTCAAGGAATATGCGCAAAAGTGGAGAGACCTTGTTGGAAGGGTGCAACCACCTCTGACTGACCGGGAACTCGTTGACATGTTCTTGGGGACCCTGTCTGGGCCGTTCTTCAACCATCTGATTGGAAATTCTTCTGCTGGGTTTACAGATCTGATCTTGACTGGGGAAAGAATCGAAGCGGGCATCAAAAGTGGGAAGATTCAAGAGGCTACACCTTCTGATACTCACAAAAAGTCTTACACGGGGAAGAAAGAGTCCAATGCTGCGTACAGTCAGAAGAGTCACCGTGACCAACATGTAGGGGCAGTCCTGATCTCTGGTTCTACGCCACGCCGACAACAGCAAAAGGGGAATCAACGAAGGCCAGACGAGCCTAAAAGACAGTTCACCAATATCAACATGCCATTGTCGCAAGCACTACAACACATGTTGAAGATAAATCTGATTGCGGTGATAAACCCTCCTGCAAATCCAAATACCTCTTCTCCAAATTACAACCCAGATGCGAGGTGTGCTTATCATTCCGGTAGCCCGGGGCACGATACTGAGGATTGTTGGGCGCTGAAATACAAGATCCAGAATATGATCGATGCCAAGGAGATCGAATTCGAGCCTGTTGAGATTCCCAATGTGATCACTGCTCCCTTGCAAAAACATGGCTAGGATTGAGAAAACTTTTGTTCATTCGAATGTTCAAGTTGTATTTTTCTTTGATTGTTCAAACATTTTATTCATGTCAAACTATCTTATTTCATTAATGCATTACACGTGTCTGTTTTGAAGTAATTATGTTTACTATGCTTAAAACTGATTTCATTTTTTGATGTTCAACTCTCGGTTAATAATTCTAAGCCTCTTGAGGGAGGATGACGAAAACGATACCACGATCCTTGTAGTATGCTTTTGAACAGACCTCGCTGATGAGGTACAGGCATTGTTTCAATTCCTAAACACTGGAGTTATAAGGAAGATAATCCCTCGTCAACCCCTTCGAGCCAAAGAAGTAGGAGTTTTTCTTTTCGAAAATTAAAACCCTTAATCATAACCTGGGGCAGGGTAGTTCTCTCAGTTGATCCAAGTGCACATCGAATAGCACCAAAGAAGTCCTTCTAAAACAAAAGACAATGATGGTTCCGAATAATCATAAGGACAGGCAGTCATCATCTCTCAGAAATAAAAGCCCAATAAGTCAAAACATATGAAGGAGACTTACAAAACTGGGGCATCCCGCTGACTGTAATCACAAAAGAAACAGTTCAGGCAAAAAACAGGGATAACGAAATCAAAAAGAAAGAGGTCCTACAAACCCTCAACAAAAAAAAAGAAAATGACTGCCTATTCAAAATAACTTGTCAATATCCGAACCATCACCGGAATATCAGATCAAAGACTCAAACAAAGTCTAATGCACGATCAGCTGAGTTTAGGTTTGAAGAACATCACGAAGAGCGGGTGGGTACAAATAAAATTTGAGCCTTTTCCCTTTGTTTCTTAAACCGTGAACCAGGCCACGTTATAACCCTTAAAAGTCCTAGCTGAAGCATGGGTTAGTTCGAAAGCATACTGTTACAAAAGGTATCCTGACTCCTTAAGGCTTGCGGTAAAATAACGAGTTGACATCACAGTTTACAAAAAATTCACTTGTTTTTATTAAAAACTGCATTTTCAAAAAAACTTCAAGACAGACATAAGCTTTGCATTTTTAATATAACATTGCTTGCATATGACTATTTGTTTGAACATCATAGAAATTCGCACGAAGAATATCTAATGAACAAAAGCACTCCCAACCAAGGGGCAAACGTGATCATTGTCTGTCACCTGGGGCAGTCCAATCAAGATTCCAGGACATCTCTCAAAGAAGTGCAGAGTAACCAGGGGCAAATCTCCATCTCCGTCACTTGGGGAAAATCTCCATCTGGATCACTTGGGGCATTGGACGATCAAACGGAGATCTTCTGATAGTATGGCAACGCAGCATTACTGACAGTGACAACTCCCTGCATCATGAGAGCACGGTCATAGTCGAAAAAAATACTACGCGTAATCAAAGACCCGCTAGGTTGACACACCTAGGCAAAAATAAGGGATGAAAATGAAAAAATCCATACACCCGGCAAGTCGAAAACCTGAAAAGGCGGCTTGGGCAAAAAAGGGTATCCCGGTGGACTGAAAACCCGAAAGGGCGGTCCAGGCAAAAGTTAGGGATCAAAGCGTACGACTATGTCCCAGCATCTCGTCACTTGCCTACCAGAAGAAGATTGGTCAACCGGCAGTTATCAAGGCCTCCACAAGTACCTTCTCCCGCAGAAATTGGGGCAATAAGAAGTGTCCGAACTGTACAAGTTGCTCTGTCTGCCAAGGTACCAAGGTAAGTTCAGCTGAAGAACATGACCAAGATACCTTCAATCCCCCTAGAGTAAGACAAACCAGCAATGCTCTCTCCCAAGCAGAGTTGGTCTCCCGTCAGCCCTAAAGGCACAGTATCCCTAGCAAGTCAGCAACACTCTCCTCAAGCAGAGTTAGTCTACTGTCAGCCTTAAGGAAGTTGGGTATCCCCAGAAGATCTCAATATTCCCCAGCGAAATATACAGATGTTCCTAAGCCAGCATCCCCGACAGTCTTAATATAAGATTGTTCCCCGGAGGAATACAGACACCTAAGTGGAGCCACTTCCCCAATACAGTCCTCAAAAGTTTCCCCAGGAGAGTTGAATTATCCTCCCCAATAGATTCTGGAAGCTTATCCCCAGTAGATTCTGGAAGCTTATCCCCTGCAGAGTACGAACGCATCTCCCCGGCTTTATTCAAAGGTTATTCCCCACCAGAGCTTATAACTGGGTTATCCTCAACTAATTACCACGGAAAGATCGTCCTCGGCGAAATTCTTCCTATCCCCCAGCGGAGTTCATCAAAATCCTCAACAAGCTTATCAACGGTATCCCCAGCAGAGTTATCATCAAAACCTCAGCGAAGTATCTCTTCCCACAGAGTAATTCCCCGCAGAGTAATCTCTTCGCCAAGTTTATTCCCCAACAGAGTCATCTCCTCCTACCGGTTTATTCTTGCAATCATCATCCCCAGCAGAAACGAAAAACTCTACTCTTCAACATCAGCCCAGGATTCAACAAACTTCCCGGCAATCGTCAAGGATTTATTTTCCCAGACAAAGATACATTCATAAACATCACATCTTCATACATTATGACATGCATACGCATCATACAACACAAATCTCATTTATTCTTGAGAACATCTTAATATCATGCAGTTCATGCATCATGACACTGCATATAGCTAATGTTTTGCCTTTTCAGGAAAAGGTCAATCAAAAGATGATTACCATCTACCTCTGCAGTTCTAGATCAACACTGGTAACAAGCCAGGAAAATTCTGTGGACGACTGATCGTGGGTTAATATCTGAAACCAGACAGGACAATTATCTACTTGATCATCATGAAGCAACCCCACACCGGTTCCTTCTCAACTTCAGATGTAGTTTTACACGAACTCATCATCAGGCAACCCTACACCGGTTCCTTCTCAATTTTCAGACGAAGTCTTACACGGACCCATCACAAAGTAACCCTACACCGGTTCCTTCAGAAGAAGTCTTACACGGACTTATCATCAAAGTAACCCTACACTGGTTCCTTTTCTTTCAGAAGAAGTCTTACACGGACTTATCATCAAAGTAACCCTACACCGGTTCCTTTTCTTTCAGAAGAAGTCTTACACAGGCTTATCATCAAAGTAACCCTACACCGATTCCTTTTCTTTCAGAAAAAGTCTTACACGGACCTATCTCAAGTTGACCTTACCCCGGTTCATCAAGAAGTTTTACACGAACTTACCCTGCAGTAACCTTACCCCGGTTCCTCCAGAAGTCTTACACGGACTTACCTCAAGGTAACCCTACACCGGTTCCTCCCAAAGTCTTACACGGATTTATCCCAAGGTAACCTTACCTCGGTTCCTCAAGAAGTTTTACACGAACTTATCCCAAAGAAACCCTACACAGGTTCTCTCTCTCCAGACGTAGTTCTACACAGACTCGTCATCAAGAAACCCTACACAGGTTCTCTCTCTCCAGACGTAGTTTTACACGGACTCGTCATCAAGAAACCCTACACAGGTTCTCTCTTTCCAAAGATGCAGTTTCACACAGACTCATCATCAGGCAACCCTACACCGGTTCCTTCTCAATTTTCAGATGAAGTCTTACACGGACCCATCACAAAGTAACCCTACACCGGTTCCTTCAGAAGAAGTCTTACACGGACTTATCATCAAAGTAACCCTACACCGGTTCCTTTTCTTTCAGAAGAAGTCTTACATGGACTTATCATCAAAGTAACCCTACACCAGTTCCTTTTCTTTCAGAAGAAGTCTTACACGGACTTATCATCAAAGTAACCCTACACTGGTTCCTTTTCTTTCAGAAAAAGTCTTACACGAACCTATCTCAAGTTGACCTTACCCTGGTTCATCAAGAAGTTTTACACGAACTTACCCTGCAGTAACCTTACCCCAGTTCCTCCAGAAGTCTTACACGGACTTATCTCAAGTTGACCTTACCCCGGTTCATCAAGAAGTTTTACACGAACTTACCCTGCAGTAACCTTACCCCGGTTCCTCCAGAAGTCTTACACGGACTTACCTCAAGGTAACCCTACACCGGTTCCTCCCAAAGTCTTACACGGATTTATCCCAAGGTAACCTTACCCCGGTTCCTCAAGAAGTTTTACACGAACTTATCCCAAAGAAACCCTACACAGGTTCTCTCTCTCCAGACGTAGTTCTACATGGACTCGTCATCAAGAAACCCTACACAGGTTCTCTCTCTCCAGACGTAGTTTTACACGGACTCGTCATCAAGAAACCCTACACAGGTTCTCTCTTTCCAAAGATGTAGTTTCACACAGGCTCATCGTCAGTCAACCCTACACAGGTTTCCTTCTTTCCAAAATGCAGTTTTACACGAGCTCATCATCAGGCAACCCTATACAGGTTCCCTCTTTCAACTTACAACAATTACAATTCAACAGACAACCTCCAGATGGCATCTATAAGCCCATCCACCTACCAACAGTCTCCAGATGGCATCTATAAGCCCATCCACCTACCAACAGTCTCCAAATGGCATCTATAAGCCCATTCCCGACAAGGTTCTGTCACATCTCCAGATGGCATCTATAAGCCCATCCTCATATCCACCATCTCTCCAAATGGCATCTGTAAGCCCATTCCCGACGTCACAATGCTGATACTACACCATGCGAGTGCAAATTTCTGGGCACTCTAGTGTTCAATTATCTTCCACCTTCGGATCGCGAAAGGCTAGAAAGCCAATCTATATCCTCAGGTTTAAGAAAATTGAACAGGGGCAACTGTTGCACCCCAAAATTTTCCCTCTCATGTTTTCCAAAGTCTTCCCCCTTCCTGGGTGATCACAAACTCTTGCATAAGGAAAAAGAAGATTTTTGAGTGGTACTTCAAATACCTTTCGATTGGCATTTTGAAAGAGTATTTCGATTGGCATTATGGACAAGCATTCGATTGGAATTATGTCAAGGCAATTTCGACAGGCATGTCAACCATGTCCTTCGATTGGCATGAACAACACCTTTTGATTGGCCTGTTAGCAGAGCATTTCGATTGGAATCCTTCGATTGATATTTGGGCCAGGCCCATTCGAAGGGTACGCAGGGAGTCCATTCGAAAGAGGAAAATCAGGACTAATCGAAGAGCATGGCCTGAAAGCACTTGAAATCCAAGCGTCCAGGTTCATTCAAGGGACACGAATGTTTCAAAAAAGGAAATGATTTAATGTGTTTGATTTTTGTCCAGAGCGTTAAAGGCCTATTTTAATGGTTGTCCCTTACCATTTTTGTGCACTCCCACACTCCTATAAATAGTAGGCCAGTGACACATTACAACGGACAAGAAAATTACACGAAAAATCACACGAAAATCATAGAACGAAAATTATACACACTTCTTCAAAAAATCTGCAGGAGAACAAAACATTGGAGAGACGCTGCCCAGAATTTTCCAAGCCAAAGCAGTCCCTCAGATCGAAGGTGCCTACGCCCAGAAGCCCTCAAATCAAAAGTGCCTACATCCAGGAAGTGCCTAGATCAAAAGTGCCTGCGCCCAGAAATCCCAGATTGAAAGTTCTCCCATCCGGCCAGTGCCCAAATCGAAGACTCAATCTGCAGGTAAGAAAGGGTAAATTGTCCAACCTTACATTTGCATAAACGCATTATTACTTGTTGTTACCTTTGACTTGCCATCTTAGACAGGATCGAAAGGCCTGGGTTTGGCACCCAGGTCACACTTTTCGTGTGCTAACATTTGCTGCAGATTTAGCCTGAAGAGACCCCAACAAGTGCAGGATCAAAGGGCCTGGGATTCAATACCCGGGCCCTGCATTTTTGTTTCGCTCACATACTTTTGCAGGTATAACATCCCAGATCGAAGGAGATCCCTTCTCTGGATCGAACCCATTAGCGTGCTGGATCGAAAGAGGCATCTCATCCTTGGATCGAAAGCCATGACTTCCATGATCGAAGGGAAATCCTCTTCCCTGGATCGAAAGCCATGACCTCCATGATCGAAGGGAAATCCTCTTCCCTGGATCGAAGGCTACTCACGCCTTACTGTCTAGCCCAATCGAAAGGACCAGGACCCTCTCTGGACCGAAGCAGTCCATTCCCTCCCTGGGTCGAAACTCCTTTTTTCCCTGGATCGAAGGATCCCTCCTGCACTTTATTTTTTTTGGTTTTATTCTCATAGACTTATTTTTATCTTTTAATTAACATTAAAATAAAAAAAATCACAAAAAAACATCAGGTTAGTTTTTTATTCAAATTAATTTTGTAAATAAATAAATTAATTATTTTAACTTCATTTTATCAATTTAAAATAAACTAGACTTATGAGTATTTAATTCAAATATCTTCTTAATCAAAAACAACAAAAAGAGTTCTTATTCTTAGGATTTTTTTTAGATTCACGCGCGTTTATTTTACTGGGATGTAATAGCTTAAACTAAGACCTTCTTTTACTTTACTGTTTTTATTTCCCCCAATATTTTTGGACATGTAAATAAATCCCCCTCCCCGAAAGCCTTGTAATAGCGTAGGATTTACAATTCCCGCACTTTAAATTCCTGTATATATATTAACTGCTTAGATGTATGCTAACTAGGATTGTATGACAAGATTAACTCTTAACTTAAAATCAACAGTAGTCCACCATGACATGCAAGAATAATATAACTGAAAATTGACACACTTGCACACGCCACTCCTAGGGTATACCTCATTTGGTTGCCTCGAACGTGGTCATTAAGTATAGGATGTTTTAGAGGTCGTCCTTTGTCCCAAGATCATAAGTTGCCTCGAAATGGTCGCCTCGATAAAAATGATCTAAGACATTAGGATTACCACTAAAGCGTCCTAACGTTGCTTTAGTGACCACACGTCCCTAAAATCGAATTGACCCGAAAACTCCAACGACGGTGCTACCTATTCCTCAATAGCAGGATAGTACTGTCTAAAGGACATTTGCACAATTAAATTCCCTTTTGAGTAGGTAGAGTTTTTTAAGTACTTGCTCTCTTTTTTCAAAAAAAAAAACAAAAACAACTTTTCGCACCTACACTTTCAAAAAGTTTTCAAACAAACACTTCATACACTCTTGAGGACTGATACAAGAGTTACCTAGAAGTTTTTCAAACTAAACTTTTTTTCAAAACCCACAAACACAAAAGAAAAGCAAACATTTTTGAAAACATAGTGAGCAAGTACCTAAGAGCCCGTGGATAACCACAGATAGAAAGGGTGCTAACACCTTCCCTTTCTATAAATCTACCTCCCGAACCGAGAAACATTCTCGAAAAGGAATTTTGCTGTGCTTTTGTCCTTTCCTTGTTAGAGAACATAAAAGACGGTGGCGACTCTTGCTTACCGCGACATTTCGCGAACCAGCACTAAAAAACAGTCAGTTCTATTTCCACCGATCACATGTCAAAATTAGGGTTTTGATTGGGAAAAGGCAATTTCTGATTTTTGACCTAGAAAATGGTCAATTGGTTTAAGGAATGATCTCAAGAGTAAAATTTCATAATTTTGACCTAATGACATGGTTCAAAACATTGCACGTCCATTGGATTGACAGATGAATTCTTCAGTCAACTGATCAAAACTCAATTGTATACTGAAAAGTCAAAACTTTGACTTTTGGGTCAAATTCAAGTGCCAAAGATCATAATTCATCAATACATGTCAAAATATGAAACTTATTCATCAAGAAATCAAAAAGTCAAGATTTCATTTTGAAAAGTCAAAATTTCTAAACTTAGAAATTTTTCTAAGTGTTGGAAATTTCTTATTTTTTCATAACTTTGAGTAAAATTTTCACCATGATGCAAGATGATTCAAGAGAAACTTCCAACATGAAAGTTGTATATATCCATGAAATCTATAACTTTTCTTCACACAAATTATTCCAAAAATTCTTGGATCTTAAGTTATAATTTTTAGAACATAGGGTCATGAAATAAAACGCTTAGTGAAATTTTACCCTAATTTGGTCAGGATTTTGACCCAACTTCATGGCACTTTTCATATAGTTCCAAGGGGAATATTAAAACTCAATTCAAAGATGGGTTGTATAGCACATTACAAGCTTTCCAAAATGTTAAATAACTCCTTGAGATCATTCTTGAGTAGGGAGAATCGAAGAGATGAAGTTAGGGTTTTATCACTTTTATTACAAGTCATTTTAATGATGAACAAATTTCAAATTCAAACCATGCTGCATAAACACTACTTTGAAGGTCTCAAACTTGTTAGGCACTCCATAATTAATGGTTTACACAGCTGTTAGAGGCCTCACTTCAAGAATTCAATGCATGTACATGCTTTTTATCCATTTTTGGAAGAAAGGTCACATTGCCATTTTGATAAAGTGACTTTTTGTACAAAACTTGTTCTTGAGCCTTGCACTTGTTCTCTTCTGATCAAACCGGTCCTATAATTCATGAGAAATGTTCCAAACACTTACAATCACCCATCTCGTGCTTGTACCTCTTCCTTGAAACTTGTTTCCCTCTTTTCTTCAAAATCAAGTAACCTAGCCAAAAGCTAAGAACTTGTACTTCTGACTTACCAATGCACTCAAACACTTTTGTTTATACATACATAAACCATTTGACACAAACACACGAATTCCCAAGCCTTGAAAGAACCTAGAACTCAGAATCACACTTCACACTTCCATTTTTATACAAACTGACCAAAAACTTGAAACTCATAATCTACTCGTGCGTTTCTTGGCCTTTTGGTTTCCAAAGTTTCTAAACATCACATATAATCAATCCCACACCCTGTTTTAGAACTGTAACACCATTAACACCATCCTCCATTTTCAAAAACTTAGCTCTGCACATTGACTTCTCCAGACCATTTCATCCATCCATTGTTCAAGCTAATCATTGCATTAGCTTCCTATGACCTCAAGGAAGCTAACCTGATCATCGCCATCACTTGAAACAAGCTCAAACTCAAAACACGATTTCCAGTTTTGAGGTAAGTTTTATCAACTTGGAAGTCTTCATGCAGGCATCATCAATAGTTTATTTGTGAACCAAACATGTAGATATCATTGCCCTGAAGCTAACTATGTCCATAGTTTCCATTAATTTTGCTTGAGCTTAGAGAATTTTGAAACTGAAATTTTTGAGATTTTTAGGGTTCAGATTAGGGCCATTAAAATCCATGCTTATCTTTGATCTATAGTTTTAATGATTTACATTTCTGAAACCGTGAGAAAATTTGCTACAAGTTTCATGTTTACAGTTTTCATTTTTTATGAGAAATGAGCAAGTTACAGTTGGTCTGGTTGGAGGTTGAAGATGAAGTCATCAGGGCGCGTTTTGCCTTACATATTTATTGTTTTGCTTATGTTAACAGATGTATAGCCACTCCAGTGGTAGAAGCGCGTACCTGTAACCTGTGGGATCTGGGTTCGAGCCCCAGTGGTACCCTTTTGCATTTTTCACATATTTTGCATTCTTAACTTTTTTTGAGCGTCTGAGCCTTATTGGGCTTTGTACTGTTTTTTTTATTATTTTTGCTTACTAACTCCCTTGCAGGCTGTTAGCACCCCTGACCCAGTTTATTTTTATTTTCTTATTTTTGTTTCATTTGTTTTCTTAATTATTTTTACTAATATTAAAAAATCATAAAAAAAATATAAAAATATTAGATTTTCATTTTGACATAGTTTATTTATTTTTTCTCATAAAAAATTATTTTTATTTAATCAATATTTTATGCATTTCACTAAACATCTTTTAAATTTAATTGAAATAATAGGTTTTATTTATTTTCTTTTACACCAATTAAAGTATATTATTTTAATATAAAAAAGGCAAAAAATACTTTATAATACTATAAATATTTTCAAGACATAAAAATACTAAAAAGATGCTTTTCTACAAACTTATTTTCTTTTAATCAATTAATAGATTTAGGGTTTTATTTAAAATCTTTTCTTAATAAATTTAGGTTTTAATGAATTATTTTCTTTTTTTAATTAATTAGGTTAAGACAAAATCCCATTTTCCTAAAAAATCAAACAAATATCCATTTACTTCACATTTTATATTTTTGTATATTTATTCATTTTTGTACATTGTATCCATTTAATTCCTTGTATATTAATACACATTCAATATGGTTGTAATAGACTAACTAAGTTTACATTTTTGCAATCCACATTCAATTTGTATACCCCCCCCCCCCCCCCCCCCCCCGCAAAAGTTGTAATAGCGTAGTAACTTTAAATTTCGCAATTTATCGCTTTTATAACATGCTAGTAATTAGGGTTTATATGGAAAGACTAAAACCAATACTTAGAAAACCCTAATTCAATACAAAAACAAGCATGAAAACAATACATTTGAACACAGGCACCCCTTGGGTTATTCCACTTGGTTGCCTTATACAAAATGGCCATATTACTCATGTAAGGTATCTTAGCAAAAACAAGCAAATACAAGGTCATAGTCCCTCGATGACGCTATCTAAGTTGCCTTTCAAATGATCTTAGTCCCTAAAAAGAATGCTAAGATACCTTGCAACATTGCTAATCATGGTTATACGATGACCCACGCCCTTCCCGTTTACATCCAAAGATAGGGTTACTTACTAAATCAATGGTAAGATAGCAATGTCAAAGGAAAAGAAAAATGAACAAGAAAGACTTTTGAGTAGGTAGAATGCTCCTAATTACTTGCTCAATTTCAAAACAAAACATCCTTTCTATTTTCAAAACAAACACTTACACTTTCAAACACCTTACAAACTTGAAAACATTTTCAAAAGATCAAACATCTTTGTATACATTCTTACAAACAAGAATCATTACAAAGATTGCCTAAACAATGGCCTCTTTACAAAATACTTTAAAAAAACCACATCAAGCATAATTTCAAACAAGAACCAAGTGATCTAGCAAGTAACTAAGATCCCATGGAAAACCATGGATGAAAAGGGTGCTAATACCTTCCCTTTTCATAATCTACCTTCCAAACTCAAGAAATAATCTCAAAGGTCTTTCCCGTGATTTTTCACCTTTCCTTTTGGATAAAAGAAAAGTCGATGGCGACTCTTGCTAACCGCAACATTTGCAATCAAATGCAAAACCTTCAAGTTAGTTCTCCCACCGTATCACCAGAACTGGCATCTCTGCTGGGGATAATTCTAAAAGTGGGGTTACCTTAGGGTTAGATCACATTTACTTGCTTGCATTGTTTAACTTGTATGCTTTACATTATGGTTCTTTGTTTGGGTTTGAATCCTCTACTCGGATTTGGGATACATTATAGGTAAGTAGCACTACATTGTGGAAACTGTGCAGGGTATACCGACATGGTCTAAGAAATAGCTATGTTAGTGCGACATATTTGTAGGTACCGGTAGCCTTTGAGTTAATCAAAGAGAATACGGGGCCACTGAGTGATGTCATGAAGCACTAATGAACTTTTAGAACCTTTACTTGACCAACTTGGCCTTTAGGATGTAGTGAGATGATCGGCTTTGGTACAGTCCGAAGTTGGTAGATACTCGATACTACACTCATTGAGGTTTGGTTTCTTGGGATATTTCGGTCTCCATTAAAGAGGCTTGTGCTGAAACAATGACCAAGGAAACAAACCGATGATATTGAGCTCCTTAGAACCCGGTTACTATTACTAGGACAGGTTTGAGCCAACTAAACTTCAAGAGGATACTTACCTATGAGACTCCATGCAAGCCTAAACCTAAGGACTTGTTTGCTTTGTTTGTATATATGTACTTATACATAACATCATGAACATCATAACATCATACACATTCACTAACCATTTCAAGGATTTTGAGATTCATCTTTGTTCTTGTTTTGTAGGATATGGATTCTCTTCGCAGGAAAACTATTCAAGTCAACCTTGTAAGGATCCCTCCATAACTTAAGGAGCTAGCTTCAAGGATTCCTAAAAACTCTCCATTCACCGAGAGACATGGTCGCCTACTCAACTTGGTCACCTCCAACACATATGAGAACATGATGAAGGTGCTCTTTCACTTCTTTGACCCCTTACACCATTGCTTCACATTTCCCGATGTGATCGGTGGAAATAGAACTGACTGTTTTGGAATGCTGGTTCGCGAAATGTCGCGGTAAGCAAGAGTCGCCACCGTCTTTTATTTTCTCCAACAAGGAAAGGACAAAAGCACAGCAAAATTCCTTTTCGAGATGTTTCTCGGTTCGGGAGGTAGATTATAGAAAGGGAAGGTGTTAGCACCCTTTCTATCCGTGGTTATCCACGGGCTCTTAGGTACTTGCTCACTATGTTTTCAAAAATGTTTTTCTTTTCTTGTGTTCGTGGGTTTTGAAAAAAAAGTTTGTTTGAAAACTTCGTTTTAACTCTTGTATCTGTCCTCAAGAGTGTATGAAGTGTTGTTTGAAAAAACTTTTGTCAGAAAAGTGTAAGTGCGAAAAGTTGTTTTTGTTTTGAAAGAGCAAGTATCTAAGAACCTCTACCTACTCAAAAGAAATTAAGCTGTGTAAATGTCCTTTAGACAGTACTATCCCACTATTGAGAAGTAGGTAGCACCGTCGTTGGAGTTTCGGGTCAATTCGATTATAGGGACATGTGGTCACTAAAGCAATAGTAGGACGCCTTAGCGGTAACCCTAATGTCTTAGATCGTTTTATCCGAGGCAACCGTTTCGAGGCAACTTTTTGATCTTTAGACAGGAGGGCGACCTCTAAAACACCCTATACTCAATGACCACGTCGAGGCAACCAAGTGAGGCGTACCCTAGGAGTGGCATGTGCGAGTGTGTCAGGTTTCATGTCAAGTTATCTTTGCACATGTTATGGTGAGCTACGATTGATTTTATTTTTAGATAAGTCTTGTCATGCATAGCCTAATTAACATACATCTAGCAGTTAAATGTTGCGGAAAATAAATCTACGCTATTACAAGGCGTCGGGTATTTACATCGCCAAAAACAAACTCTTGGAAAAAGTAAATTGCGGGAATTTAAAGAAAGCGATAAAAAGTCCTAATTAACGCTATTACATCCTCAGAGCAATTACATAATAATGGATCAAAAATTAATCAAGAATAATCGTACGAGAGAGAAAATTGAATCGGAGAAGTCCTTAGGGTTTTGACCCTTTTTTTAAGAAAGAAAGAAGTTTTGTACTATTCATGAAATTAGTTAAATTAACCCTAAAACTAATTAATTAATTAAAAGAAATATTTTTGGTTTTTTATGTTTTAATGAAATAAATAAAAAATAGTCAAAAGTTAGTAAAAACCCTAATTCTAATTTATTTTATTTTATTGTGAAAATATCAAAATTAACCTAATTAAAACTAAGTTAGTTAATTATATTTATTGACAAAAATAATAAATTAAGGGTGAATTTAATAAATAATAATAATAATAAAAAAATATTATTTTTTAGTTTTCTGATTTTATCATGAAAAATATTAATTGAGTTAATTAAATAATAATAATAATAATAATTAATGGTAAAATAATTAAAGGAAAAAAAAAAGAATAAAGCAGGGGGTGATGGGCCAGGTTTGGAGGTGCATTTATCAATTTTGTGACCCATTAAGCTGTTCAGCCACGTTGACTTTAGCAATTCCCTGCGTGCTCATTGACTAAGGTGTATGGTAGTCATCATCTTTGGCCACTGGATCCAGGCTTGGAGACACCTGGCGCCTGGATATTTGAAGCGCATGGTAGAACCTCTTTTGAAACCTGCATGGGATTATGTGAAAGAAAATAATAAAAAGAATTTTGGTGGACCTGGGATTCGAACCCAGGTCCCAATGATTCCAAGCCAACGCATCAACCACTACACCACTTGCACGCTTTTGTTATTATAATAATAAGCAAACATTATATTAAGAAACAATCAAATATGCTGTAACACAAAAACACGCGCGCTTATTTTCAAACTGGCCAATGGTGTATCAACAGCTCATCATCTTCTTCGTTCATTCTGCAAAACAAACATTAGATAGCGGGGGTTTTTAACCCCCACAATATGCCATGAGGAAAAATAGCGATTAGAGCTATGATTTACATAAATATTTCGCGAGGGTTCCTTTGTTTTCGTCTTGTCCTAACGAATTCAACCATATGCCTTACAAGTCTTAATTTTTCTGGGTTTAGAAAGCCCCAATTCCAAAACTTATGAACCCTAGAAATCGCCCATGGTATTTTGTGATTCAATGCATTATAATTCAATTAAATGATTCCATAAGCTCGGTATGACCTCTGGCAATGCAACACAATCAATAAAATATGTTAATTATGCATGAATTCAAAAATACGATTTTGAAAAAAAGCTTCAAACCGTGGTTCTGTTTAGGACGATTCTTTTAGCTTCAAGGCTTGAATTTGATTGCCACACACTCCTGGGAACTCCTGCAAGATGTTAGAATCAACAAAAAGCTTTGAATCACCCTGGAATATAGAAATCAGTTTTGAGTTTTTCTTGGAATTTTTCAATATGCTATGGCCTTTGTCTGCAACTTTCTCACGTCTATGGCATTAGGGTTTACTTGAATATATATAGAGGAATGAAATTAGGTCACAATCTTGAGCAAAAATCCATGGAATTGATGATTGAATATTTGATTGAAAATCAAATCTTTTTGCATTTTCATGATTGAATAAAGTTGCCAAATTTGGAGATTTTTGCATCTTTGATTTGTACACGAAATTGCCAGCATATCTTGACCATATTTGCTTCACAAAAAGATTGAAAAACCAAATCTTGTATTTTCCTACAATTTAAATTAATTAAATGAATTAATATTGATTAAAAATCCAATTAATTAATAAAAAATAAGAAAATAAATTCAATTAAGCTTGATGGGTCGTGCATAGGCCATGGATGAAGTTTCAAGAAGAGACTTGAGGCCCATTAGCAAAAATAAGGTGTTTTGAGCAAAGTTGACTTTTGCAAATTCACAAAAATTTCCCAACTTCTCCAATGCATATCTTACCCAATTTTGATCATATGAACATGTTCTTGGACATTTTGGAAAGGTAATGAAGTCCTATAACCAATGCCGGTGGTCCCATGTCATTTGGATTTACCAATCTCAAGTTATGGCCTTTGACTTAAAGTGCATTTTTGTTGACTTTTGAATTTGACCTATAATGTAGAAATTGATAACTTTTTGTGAGGGAATTTATTGAACTTGGAGTGTGAAGATGGATTGTAGGAAATCACATCCCCTTCAAAATGAGCATTGGATGGAATTTTTCTGATGAACCATGAAAAAGTTATGCCCTGGTCAAGATACAGTTGACTTTTCTACTGTCCAAAAATAGTAACTTTTTGCATCTTGATGATTTTTGAGCCATTCTTGTGGAATCATGATCAAGACTTGATCAAATGATGATTGTGTACTCAAAATAAGATGTTGACCAAAAATTCTGACTTTTGATTGCAAAATGACCATTTTGCCCTTGCAGTTGACTGTGGATCAAATGGAGCTTTTGACTGTGCAAATTGGTACTGTGAATCTTGAAACTTGGTATGTAGGTGCTTGAGAATGTTTATAGGCATATGAGACTTGTTTGACCCATTGAAAACCTCAAATTCCTTGAAAGAACCAAAACCCTAATTTCAGCTGGCTTATGAGGTATTTGGACTGTGCAATCCTTGAGCAGTCTTGAACAATTTGAAGATCATTCTTGACAAATCTTGAAGAATATGGGAGGGCAAATTTTGGGGTACAACAGTTGCCCCTGTTCAATCTTCTTAAACCTGAGGATGTAGATTTGCTTGCGTGTCTTTCGTGATCCAAAGGTGGAAGATGATTGAACACTAAAGTGCCCAGAAATTTGCGCTTGCATGGTGTAGTATCAGCAATGTGATGTCGGGAATGGGCTTACATATGCAATTTGGAGATATGATGGATAGAAGGATGGGCTTATAGATGCCATCTGGAGATGTAATGGATAGTTGTGGAGATGGGCTTAAAGATGCCATCTGGGAATGTTTGTTGAATTGTAACTTGGTAGGTTGAAAGAAGGAACCTGTGTAGGGTTGCCTGATGATGAGTTCGTTTAAAACTGCATCTTGGAAGAGAAGGAACCGGTGTAGGGTTGCTTCATGATGGTCAAGTAGATAGTTGTCCTGTCTGGTTTCAGGTATTAATCTACAATCCGTCGTCCACAGATTTTTCCTGGCTTGTTACAGGTGTTGATCTGGAACTTTAGAGAGGTGGGTCAAGGAGATAGTTGTCCTGGCTGGTTTCAGGTATTAATCTCTGACCCGAGAAAGAAAGATAGTCTTCCTGGCTTATTACAGGTATTGATCATCAGTCTCTTCGTGTAGATAACTTTCCTGTCCGGTTTCAGGTATAGATCTACAATCAGTTGTCCACAGATATTTCCTGGCTAGTTACAGGTGTTGATCCGGAACTTAAGAAGGCTGGCCGATGAGATAGTTGTCCTGTCTGGTTTCAGGTATTAATATCTGACCTGAGAAAGAAAGATAGTTTTCCTGGCTTGCTACAGGTATTGATCTTCAGTCTCTTCAATGTAGATAACTTTCCTGTCTGGTTTCAGGTATAGATCTACAATCAGTTGTCCACAGATATTTCCTGGCTAGTTACAAGTGTTGATCTGGAACTTAAGAAAGGTTGATGGTAATCATCTTTTGATTGAATCTGGAATAAGTATCAGAATGTCGCCATATCTGGGTCACATTTGAACTGTCTTTGGAAGGAGACTGGAATAAGTATCAAAATGTCGCCATATCTGGGTCACATCTGAACTGTCTCTGGAAGGAATCTGGAATAACCAATGGAATAGCATCCGGATCTGGAGCATCTCTAAGTTGTCTCTAGAAGTTTGAATCTGAATGAGCAATAGAATAGCATCCGGATCTGGAGCATCTCTAAGCTGTCTCTGAAAGGAAATCTGAATAAGCAATAGAATAGCATTCGTGGTTGGAGCATCTCTAAGCTGTCTCTGAAAGGAAATCTGAATAAGTATCGGAATGTCGCCAAATCTGGGTCACATCTGAACTATCTCTATAAGGAAATCTGGAATAAGTATCGGAATGTCGCCAAATCTGGGTCACATATGAACCATCTCTAGAAGGAAATCTGGAATAAGTATCGGAATGTCGCCAAATCTGGGTCACATCTGAACTATCTCTAGAAGGATTCTGGAATAAGTATCAGAATGTCGCCATGTCTGGGTCACAACTGAACTATCTCTTGCTCCGCTGAGGTTATAGAACTGGTTCGTACTATGATGGAGGAGAACATCAAGATCTAGGAACTGACTCGTGCTCAATGGAGTATACAGTTGAGGTTATAGTACTTGTCCACCCTATGATGTAGAGAAACTGTCGAGATTGAGAACTTTATCTGAACTTCAACCGAGGATAATCCGATTGAGATTTAAGAACTGGTCAGATCTTCGACTAAGCTGAGAACTTAACTGCATCTTTCCTGAAAGGTAAAGGTCAGTCACATGCAATGCATGAGATGGATCAAGCAATGATGTTCTCAACATAAATGAGATTTTACTCGTATGATGCGTATATGCATGTATCATGATGTATGAACATGTGATGTTTCAGCTGGGGAAAGTAAATCCCGGATAGCTGCTGGAGAATGATGTTGAATTCTTCATTTCCGTTGGGGATGATGAACAAAGGTGATAAACTTGCAAGAGAGGATGACTCAGTTGGGGAATAAACTTGATGAAGAGATTACTCTGAGGGGAAATACTCTGTGGGGAAGTGATGCTTTGCTGAGATTTTAACGATAACTCCGCTGGGGATTCTGTTGATAAGCTCTATTGGGGATTTTGATGAACTCCGCTGGGGATAGAAAGGACTTCGCTGGGGATAGTCTTTCCGTTGCAACTTGCTGAGGATAACCCAGTTAGACTCTTGCAGGGATAACCTTCTGAATTTGGCTGGGGAGATGCATTTGTATTCTATAGGGGACAAACTTCCAGAATCTACTAGGGAGATGATTCAACTCTGGCGGGGAAGCTTCTCTAGACTGCGCCGGGAAATGGCTCCACTGGGGGTATCTTGTATTCTGCCGGGGAACATTCTTATACTCTGTTGAGGAATATTAAGAACGCCGGAGATGCTTGCTGGGGAATATCTGTATACTCCGCTAGGGAATATTAAGATCTTCTGGGGATACCCAACTTTTTCAGGACTGATGGTAGACCAACTCTGCTTGGGGAGAGTATTGCTGATTTGTTGGGGATATTGTGCCTTTTTAGGGCTGATGGGAGACCAACTCTGCTCGGGGAGAGTATCGTTGATTCTTGTCTTACTCTGCGGGGAGTGAAGGTATCTTGGTCATATTCTTCAGCTGAACTTACCTTGGTACCTCGGTGGACAGAGCAACTAGATCGCTTAGACAATTCTTATTGCCCCTGTTTCTGATGTCACCCATAATTAGTCTTTTGTTTCGCATGCAAATATTTATGAGTAGCAATTAATGTCAAATGCATATATCAAAAATGAACATTGGACGTTCTTTGCAAAACAAAACAGATAAAGGAATAATAATTTGAAATTTGTCTGAAAAATGAGCTTGTATTGATTTGGAAGTTTGGCCTGTAAAATAGGCGTTTTTGTACAAGAGGCTGACGTCCTAGTAAGAGAACGCCGCCGAGCAAACAGAATTTATACAGTTTGTGAAAAGGAAACAAAACAGCTATGTGAAAAATCCCACTGTGTTCTAACTCTGCTATCTCCTTTATGTCTTCAAGCGTCTCATCACTTTGCTGCTTAGTTGAAGATGAATCTGATTGATTGGTACCATATGAGCCTGATAGTCGATACCGAAGTCTGGATGCGGGGTGATCCAATGAGACATAGTATTACGCTTATCCCTAACTTTTTCCTGGACCGCCCTTTCGGGTTTTCAGTCCACCGGGATACCCATTTTTGCCCAAGCCGCCCTTTCAGGTTTTCGACTTGCCGGGTGTACAGATTTTTTATTATTTTCATCCCTTATTTTTGCCCGAACCCTTTTGGTTCGCTGGGAAGCCCTTATTTTTGCCTAGGCCAGTCGGCCTAGCGGGTCTTTAATCATGCGTAGTATCTTTTTACTATGTCTGCATTGGCGGGGTGAGGAAGGTCGTCACCATCCATGGTGGTTAGAATCATAGCTCCTCCTGAGAAGATATGCTTAACCACAAATGGCCCTTCGTACGTAGGGGTCCATTTTCCCCTGGGATCACCTTGAGGTAGAATGATGCGCTTGATTACCAGGTCTCCGACTTGATACTCTTGTCGTCTGACTTTCTTGTTAAATGCCTTGATCATCCGTTTTTGGTATGTCTGACCATGACAAATAGCAGTGAGTCTCTTTTCGTCGATTAGGTTCAGTTGATCAAGCCGAGTCTGGATCCAGTCATCTTTGCTCAAACCTGCATCTTTCATGATCCGGAGAGAGGGTATCTGAACTTCGATGGGTAGGACTGCCTCCATGCCATAGACAAAGGAAAAGGGTGTTGCCCCTGTTGACGTCCGTGCTGAGGTACGGTACCCATGAAGAGCAAATGGTAACATCTCGTGCCAATCTTTGTAGGTCACTGTCAGCTTATGCATAATCTTCTTGATGTTCTTATTAGCTGCTTCTACAACCCCATTCATCTTCGTCCGGTAGGGAGAAGAGTTGTGGTGTTGTATCTTGAATTGCTCACAGAGCTCAGTGATCATCTTGTTGTTAAGATTGGTACCATTACCCATAATGATCCTCTCTGGTACACCGTATCGACAAATCAAGTTGTGCCGAATGAATCGTACCACGACGTTCTTGGTTACGGTAGCAAAGGAAGCTGGTTCAACCCATTTCGTAAAGTAATCAATTGCTACCAGGATGAAGCGATGCCCGTTGGATGCCGTAGGTCTGATCTCGCTGATCATATCAATGCCCCACATTGCAAAAGGCCAAGGTGCCGTCAAGACGTTCAGAGGAATTGGAGGAATGTGCACCTTATCAGCATAGATCTGGCACTTGTGACATGTCCGGGAATGCTGGTAACAGTCGGCTTCCATTGTGGACAAGTAATATCCTGCCCGAAGGATTTTCTTTGCCATGGTATATCCACTGGAATGCATTCCAAAGGTACCTTCATGCAGCTCTGCCATGATCCTTTCTGCTTCGGTCTTATCCACACACCGCAGTAAGGTTGAATCATGGTTTCGTTTGTAAAGAATGTCATTGCTGAGGAAGAACTTTGCCGCGAACCTTCTCAGAAACTTCTTGTCATTAGCGGATGCACCCTTGGGGTATTCTTGAGCTTCAAGGTACCTCTTTACTTCATGATACCAAGGCTTTTCTGTTACCTCTTCGGTCTCGAGATCGCAGCAATGTGCAGGTTCATCCAATTTCCAAATAATGATCTGGGGAGCCTCGTTGTCCCATTTGACTTTGAACATAAAAGACATCGTAGCTAACGCGTCCGCCAACTGATTCTCCTCTCTTGGGAAGTGTTCAAAGGTTATCTCCTCGAAATGGGGAATCAACGTCAATACATACTCCTTGTAAGGGATAAGATTTGGGTGTTTCGTATCCCACTCGCCTTTGATCTGACTGATCACGAGAGCGGAATCTCCGAAGACCCTCAGAAACTTGATCCTTAAGTCAATTGCAGCTCGAAGACCCATGATGCATGCTTCATACTCCGCCATGTTGTTGGTGCAGTTGAAACATAGTCGGGCGGTGAGTGGAGTATGAGAGCCTTTTGGAGATATGATCACAGCGCCAATACCGTTACCCAAAGCGTTTGAGGCTCCGTCAAAGTGCATAGACCATCGGGATCCTTCCTCAGGTCCTTCATCCGGTCCAGGTATTTCACAATCAGTCACTACCATGATATTCTCGTCTGGAAATTCAAAGTTCATAGACTGGTAATCATCCACTGCCTGATGTGCCAAATGGTCTTCCAATACACTTCCCTTGATCGCTTTTTGAGTCGTGTACTGGATGTCATATTCCGTCAAGATCATCTGCCATCTTGCTATTCTTCCGGACAAGGCAGGCTTTTCGAAGATATACTTGATTGGATCCATTTTTGAAATTAACATAGTAGTGTGAGTCAACATATACTGTCTTAGCCGACGATAAGCCCATACCAAAGCGCAACAAGTTTTCTCGAGCAGTGAGTATCGGGTCTCACAGTCGGTAAACTTTTTGCTAAGGTAATAAATAGCGTGCTCTTTTTGGCCAGACTCGTCATGCTGCCCCAGCACACATCCCATTGAGTTGTCAAGTACTATCAAGTATAAGATTAGAGGTCTCCCTTCAACCGGTGGCATAAGGATGGGTGTCTCTTGGAGATACTCTTTGATTCTTTCGAAAGCGGCCTGACATTCATCATTCTAACGTACTACTTGATCTTTCTTCAGTAGCTTGAAGATTGGTTCACAGGTAGCAGTTAGGTGTGAGATGAATCGGGCAATGTAGTTCAGCCGTCCTAGAAAGCCTCTGACTTCTTTCTCTGTCTTGGGAACTGGCATCTCTTGTATGGCTTTCACTTTGGTAGGGTCCACTTGAATACCTTTGTCGCTCACGAAGAAGCCTAGAAATTTCCCATATCTTACCCCGAAGGTGCACTTGTTCGGGTTTAACCTCAGTGTTGTACCCCAAAATTTGCCCTCCCATATTCCTCAAGATTTATCAAGGATCATCTTCAAATGGTTCAAGACTTCTCAAGGGTTGCACAGTCCAAATGCCTCCTAAGCCAGTCAAAATTAGGGTTTTGGTTCCTTCAAGGAATTTGAGGTTTTCAATGGCTCAATCAAGTCTCATATGCTTATACACATTGTCAAGCATCTACATGACAAGTCTCAAGACTCACAATGTCAAATTGCACAGTCAAAAGCTCCATTTGCTTCACAGTCAACTGCAGGGGTAAAATGGTCATTTTGCAGTCAAAAGTCAGAATTTTTGGTCAACATCTTATTTTGAGGCCACAATCATCATTTGATCAAGTCTTGATCATGATTCCACAAGCATGGCTCAAAATTCATCAAGATGCCAAAAGTTACTATTTTTGGACAGTAGAAAAGTCAACTGTATTTTGACCAGGGCATAACTTTTTCATGGTTCATCAGAAAAATCCCATCCAATGCTCATTTTAAAGGGGATGACATTTCCTACAACTCATCTTCACATTCCAAGTCCAAGAAATGCTCTCACAAAAAGTTATCAATTTCTACATTATAGGTCAATTTCAAAAGTCAACAAAAATGCACTTTAAGTCAAAGACCATAACTTGAGATTGGAAATTCAAAGATATGGTTTTTCCAATCTTTTGTGAAGCAAACAAGCTCAATATATGCTATCAAATTCGTGTGCCAATCAAGGGGACAAGAATCTCCAAAATTAGCAAGTTTTGACAATCAAAAAGATTGAAAATATTTGATTTTCAATCAAATATACAAACCATAATTCCATGGATTTTTTGTCAAAGATTTAACCTAAATTCAGTCCATTATATATACAGAACCTAACCCTAATGCATTGGACGTGAGAATTGCTGCAGAAAAGCCATAAGAACATTGAAAAAAATCAAAGAAAACTCAAAACTGAATTCCATATTCCAACGTGATTCAAAGCATTTTCTTGATTCTAATACATTGCAGAGGTCCCCAGGAACGTGTAGGAATCAAAACCACACGCTAAAGCTCAAAGAATCCAAGGATAACAGTTTCACGGTTTGGAGTTTTTTTCATAATCGCATACTTTGATTCATGCATCATTAACATGTTTTGTTGATTGTTTTATGTTCATAGGGACTGTACAAAGCTTTTGGCATAGGTTAATTGGACTGAAACGCCCTAAATCACAAATCACCATTGACAAATATTAGGGTTCCGAAGCTTTGATTTTTGGGCTTTCCCATACAGGAAAAATTGAAACCTCTCATGCATATGGTTGTAATCGTTGCAACCAGACGAATTGAATGCCATACTCGCGCCATATTTATATAGCCTAGGGAGCTAATCGCTATTATTCCTCATGCTATTTTGTGGGGGTTAAAAACCCCCGCTATCTGTTTATTATTTGCAGGTTTCAGCGAAGGAGACGAAGACGTGGTGACGTGCCATTGGAGCGTTCAAATAAAACGCGCGCTTTTTCATAATCTCCAGCATATTAATTGTTTGTATATATTATATTCATTAATCATAATATTAACAAATGCGCTCAGATGGTGTAGTGGCTGGTGAGGTGGTTGTGAATCATTGGGACCTGGGTTCGATTCCCAGGTCCACCCAAATATTTGTTTCTATTTTTCTATACAGAATTACATGCAGGCTTCATGAAAGGCTTCACCATATACCTCTAGCGCTCAGCATGCCATGTGGCCATAATCATAAATCCAAAGGCCTGGGTTGGAAGACCATCATACTCCTGGTCAATGAACACACAACCAATCAGGAAAAGTCAATGGACTGAATTGTTAATGGGCCAGGAATTTCTAAACTCACCTCCTAATGGGCCAACACACCCCCTGGTTTTCTTTTTATTCTTTTATTCTTTTTCCTTTTTATTTTCTTTTAATAACTATTATTATTATTTAATTAATTCACAAATAATTATATTTTCACAATAAATTCAAAAAATGTAAATATTATTTATTTTATTATTTATTATTTTCACTATTAATTATTATTTTGTAAATAAATTCTAATTAATTAGTTTAGTTGTTTAATTAGGACAATTTTAATCTTTTTCATAATAAATAAAATCAATCTAGAATTAGGGTTTTTCTTTTGACAATTTTAATCCTTTTATTTTATTTTCATTAAAGACCTAAAAAACACAAAAGTACTTTTTCTTTTAATTAATTAAATAATTAGTTATTAGGTTTAATTTGAATTAATTGCAACAAAAAAAGGACAAATTCCATTCTTTTCTCAAAAAGGGTCAAAACCCTAAGGACGTCCTGATTCAATTTCTTTGCGCGCACTTTATTATTATTTAATTATATTTATGTAACTGCTCAGAGAATGTAATAGATAATTAGGACTTTTATCGCTTTCTTTACTTTCCGCATTTATTTTCAAGGGTTATGTTTTTGGCGATGTAAATACCCGACGCCTTGTAATAGCGTAGATTCAATTTTCCGCAATTTACTTTCCGCACAATTATTAACTGTTAATTATGCATGACAAGACTTGTATGAAAAATAAAATCAACTCGTACTCACAACGATGCATGTTCAAAGATAATTTAAATGAAACCTGACACACGTGCACATGCCACTCCTAGGGTACGCCTCACTTGGTTGCCTCGAGGTGGTCATTGAGTATAGGGTGTTTTAGAGGTTGCCCTCCTGTCTAAAGATCAAAGTTGCCTCGAAACGGTTGCCTCGATAAAAAACGATCTAAGACATTAGGGTTACCGCTAAGGCGCCCTACCATTGCTTTGGTGACCACATGTCCCTATAATTGAATTGACCCGAATAACTCCAACAACTGTGCTACCTACTTCTCAATAGTGGGATAGTACTGTCTAAAGGACTCTTACACAGCCTAATTCCTTAGAGTAGGTAGATTTCTCCTGGGTACTTGCTCTTTCAAAAACAAAACAAACTTTTCGCACCTACACTTTCAAAAAAGTTTTCAAACAAAACACTTCATACACTCTTGAGGACTGATACAAGAGTTACCTAGAAGTTTTTCAAACTAAACTTTTTCAAAACCCACAAACACAAGAAAAGCAAACATTTTTGAAAACATAGTGAGCAAGTACCTAAGAGCCCGTGGATAACCACGGATAGAAAGGGTGCTAACACCTTCCCTTTCTATAATCTACCTCCCAAACCGAGAAACATCTCGAAAAGGAATTTTGTTGTGCTTTTGTCCTTTCCATGTTGGAGAACATAAAAGACGGTGGCGACTCTTGCTTACCGCGACATTTCGCAAACCAGCATTTCAAAACAGTCAGTTCTATTTCCACCGATCACAGAACTGGCGACTCTGCTGGGGAGTATATAAAAGTGAGGTGTACCTTAGGATTAGACCACTCTTGTTTTCAATTGCTTGATTTGTTTGCTTTAATATTGTGGGCTTGTCTCGGAGTTTCATAGATCCTAACTCGGATCTGGGGGATACCTTTTAGAAGTAGCAACAAACTGTGAGGGAACTGTGTGGGGTATACCGACACGGTTGAAGCAGTTGCTACGTTGATGTGGCACTTTGGTGAGTACCGGTAACCCTTGAGTCAAGTCAAGGAGAGTACGGGGCCGCCGCATGGTGTCGTGAAGCATCAACTGACCTTAGGAACCTTACTTGACCATCCTGGCCTCTTTAGGGGTAGTGAGATGACCGACTTTGGCGCAGTCCGAAGTTGGTAGATACTCGATACTACACTCATTGAGGGTTGTTTTCTTGGAATATTTTGATCCTCAGTTCAGTGGCTAAATCAAAACAATGAACATAGAAAACAACCCAATGATATTGAGCTCCTTAGAACCCGGTTACTATTGATAGGACAGGTTTTGAGCCAACCAACTTCAAGGGGGTAGTACCTAAACTTCACGCTGGCCTAAACTCTAAGGGCTGTCTGGTGTGACTTGTGTGCCTTATTATGTTTGCTTTTTGTGAATACTTGTGGTGTGTCTTTATCATAACATCATACCATCATACCATTGCATGCATCCCGCATAAGGACTAACATGCATACATCTTGCATAAGGACTAACCCATTTCAAGGATCTCAAGGGTCTGTGATGCAGGTCATGATGAACCAACTGTCTAGCAAGGGGCAAAGGGGATTTATTTTCCTCTAGCCAAGGTTGATAACTTGAGTCAGGGGCTATGACCCACTCGATATGGTGAGCCTTGACTCTTGAAGAAGGACTCTCAACAACATGAAGTTCCTTCAATCAAGCTACTGTATTCAACTTCTAACAAGTTTCTCTGTTTACCCCGCGAGATCCTTGAAAACATTGCATGCATAAATCATACGCATTCCATTCATCATATGCATAACAGGTACCCTTTTTATAGGTCACTCATTCTTCTTCGCTGTTTATTTCAGCAATCATCATGTCTTCTAAGCCTACTACTGAACAAGCTATCAAGGCCCTCCAGGCCCAGAACGCCCAATTCTAAGAGTTGGTCATGAGCTTAGCCCAGGGTCAACAGGAGTTGAAGACTCTGCTTTTGAAGAAGAAGAAGAAAAGGACTGTGTTGTTCAACACTGGACGCAGATATGGGAATACACTGCAGAATGAGGCTGATCTGGCTACTTCCGCTGTAGGGAAAGATAGTCCCCAAGGGGGAAGGGTTCCTAGTCCCGTGGTCTCCGACAACGAGACGGATTATAATGATGAACAGTACCCTCCTGCTGAGGACAGGTACAAACAGCTGGAGGACCGCCTAAGTGCTATGGAGATCCAACACGTGCCTGGGTTGGATTTTGGAGATCTAGGTTTATCTTTTGGGGTGGTGATCTCACACAAGTTCAAGGCACTTGCCTTTGCGAAGTACGACGAGGCTTCCTGTCCTAAGCTGCATCTCAGATCATATGTAAGGAAGATCCAACCTTACACTGCAGACAAGAATCTATGGATCTATTTCTTCCAGGATAGTCTTTCAGGGACTCAACTCGAATGGTTCTATCAGCTAGATGGAGCCAGCATTCGTAACTGGGAGGATTTGGCTACTGCATTTTACAAGCAGTATCAGTACAATTTCGACCTCGCTCCTACGCGTACCCAACTACAGGGTATGTCACTAGGAACGGGTGAAGGTTTTAAGGAGTATGCGTAAAAGTGGAGAGACCTGGCTGGAAGGGTGCAGCCACCTTTGACTGACCGTGAACTTGTGGACATGTTCCTGGGGACCCTGTCTGGTCCGTTCTTCAACCATCTGATTGGGAATTCGTCTGCTGGGTTTACAGATCTGATCTTGACTGGTGAGAGGATAGAAGCTGGTATCAAGTCGGGGAAGATACAGAAAGGTGCCTCCTCGAGTACTGAAAAGAAGCCCTTCAAGAAAGAATCTAATGTTGGTTATGGTTCAAGGAGACAAAATAAACCGGAATGTCGCCAAGCTGTCAACGCGGTGGTAATTTCAAAGCCTGCTGCTGCTCCTCAGCAATATAACCAACCAAGGGGTGAGAGACCCAAAAGGCAGTACACTCGGCTCAGTATGACCCTGTCTCAGATATTTCCGCAACTACTGTCAACCAATCTGGTGACTGTCAAGGAAGCTCCAAAGGTTGTGAACACAACCTCTCCAAAGTACAACCCCAACGCCCGTTGCGCTTATCACTCTGACAGCCCGGGGCATTCTACTGATGATTGTTGGGCTCTGAGGAATAAGGTTCAGGACCTTATTGATGCTAAGGAAATACAGTTCGAGGCGCCCGAAAGGCCCAATGTTGTGACTGCTCCCATGCCCCAGCATGGAGTGAATGCTGTGGAAGAAGACCTGTATGTAGCCTCCGTGGATGATATTGTTACTCCGCTATTGACCGCCAAGAGGAACCTGTTGCTAGCCGGTTTATTTCCGGGATGTAGCAATGGTTGCCATTTATGTTCTGTTTCACCTGCTGGTTGTCCTTTGTTGAAGACAGGCGTCTAAAACCTGATGGATAACAAAGAGATCTTGTTCGAGAAGATTGTTGTTCCTGCTATCCCTGCTGAAGAAGTGTCCATTGTTACTGTCAAAATCATGTCTACTCAGAAGATTGCACCTATAATCATCACTGTTCTGGGGCCCCTCCCCTATACATCTGACAAAGTTGTCCCGTGGCACTATGGGGAAGATGTTTATGTGCTTGGAGTTAAACAAGAGTTTGATATTAGTACCGGCATCAACAACATCATCGGGCCTGCCAAAGCCACCCGCAGTGGTAGGCTCTTCTCACCAAATATTGCGCCACCAGCTATTCAGAGACCTATTGTCATCACACCTGCAAGGGTGCCTGCTTCCCTTCCTGACCAAGTTCCTATTTCTACCCTTGCTGCCGAGTCATCTGACGCTCGGGGCAAAGGGATTGCTACTGATGTGCCAGCCCAGACGGAGGTACCAAAGACAACCAATGTTGAAGCTTCCAAGCAAGAGATGGAAGAGAATCTCAAGATTATCAAGAAGAGTGATTTTAATGTGGTTGAGCAGCTGGGGCACACCTCGTCCAAGATATCTATGATATCATTGTTGTTGTGTTCATAGGCCCATGCCAAGGCCCTGATTACTTTCCTGAAGACGGCCCACGTGCCACAAGAGACATCAGCTGATCAGTTTACCGAATGTGTGGCTAACTTAACTGCTGATAATGGTCTGGGTTTCTCCAACGCCGATCTGACTGCTAAAGGGAAGAACCATACTGATGCCCTGCATGTCTCCATTGAATGCAGGGGCACTACCCTTGCCCATGTGCTAGTTGACACTGGTTCCTCGTTGAACGTATTGCCCAAGAAAGCTCTAGACAGGCTGGATTGTGAGGGTTTAGAGCTCAAGCCAAGTAACATTGTTGTCCGGGCCTTTGACGGGTCCAAGAGGATGGTACATGGTGAGGTTGACATTCCAATCAGGGTTGGTTCTCAGGTCTTTGATTCTACGTTCTATGTTATGGACATCCGACCATCCTATTCTTGTTTGCTGGGTCGTCCATGGATCCATAAGGCTGGAGCTGTGACCTCCACACTACATCAGAAGCTGAAATACCCGGTCAGAGGGAAGATTGTGACAGTTCAGGGGGAGGAAGAGTATATGGTCAGCCACCTCAACTCGTTCCGGTACATAGAGATGGATGGGGAATTCATTGAGACTCCATTCCAGCACTTTGAAGAGGTCCCTCAGACATTGGCATCAGCAGAAACAGTGACTGAAGATCCTCCTTTGAAGATGGCTTCCTTAAAGGATGCCCAGGCTGTGATTGAGAAGGGTGAGTGTGCAAACTGGGGCCGACTTCCTGATCTTACTCCGAAGACTGACAAGTTTGGTTTGGGTTTCACTGCAGAAGCTCAGAGGGATGTTCGTAAAGCAAGGATTAGAAGACCTCTGGTATTCATCATCAACCCGGGAGTCAATGCTATTGAAGAGGACGTGGAGGAATCTGAATTCGACAGCTGGATCTACCCAACGACCAACGGTGGACCAAGCAATTGGACTGCGAAAGACTTTGTACCTATTACTTTTGTCACTCAGTAATGAACTCCTTTGTTTTGAATTTGTAACAGACAATAATTTGAAACTTTATGGCCCGGTGTCTTACCCGGGGCACCGTGGCTTCATTTGTGAGGGCTTATTATTTGTCATTTTCATATATCATGAATAAAAGCATTGGACGTTTTTTGCATTTCAAATCTTGCGCTCCTTTTCTTTCTTTATTATATATATTGCAAAACAGCTATATTTACACACACTCACCTATACAGGTTCCAATCCACTCTGGATCTCACTGGTAACGACTCTGCTACTGCCAGTTATGACTTCGAAAATCCGATCAACTTAGCCGAAGACGAAGGTGAAGATGATTGTGAGGTGCCTGGTGAGCTTGCAAGACTGTTACTCCAGGAAGAGAGGGCCATTCAGCCACATGAAGAGCCAGTGGAAACGGTAAATCTGGGTACTGAGACAAACAGAAAGGAGGTCAAGATTGGGGCCAATCTAGAGTCTAATGTGAAACAACGGTAGATTCAGATGCTGCATGACTACGTGGAAATCTTTTCCTGGTCTTACGAAGACATGCCTGGGTTGGATACCGACATTGTGGTTCATCACTTGCCTACCAAGGAAGAGTGCCCTCCGGTAAAACAGAAGGTCCGCCGTATGCGCCCAGAGATGTCCGAGAAAATCAAAGTTGAGGTTATGAAACAATTTGACACCGGTTTTCTAGCAGTGACTTCTTACCCTCAGTGGGTTGCCAACGTAGTTCCAGTGCCGAAGAAAGATGGTAAGGTCCGAATGTGTGTCGATTACAGGGATCTGAACAGGGCGAGCCCTAAGGATAACTTCCCACTGCCTCACATCGACGTTCTGGTTGACAACACTGCTCAGCATAAGGTATTCTCCTTCATGGACGGGTTCTCCGGTTATAATCAAATCAAGATGGCTCCTGAAGACATGGAGAAGACCACTTTTGTTACTCAGTGGGGCACCTTTTGCTACAAGGTCATGCCGTTTGGGTTGAAAAATGTTGGGGCAACCTACCAACGTGCCATGGTTGCTTTATTTCATGACATGATCCATCATGAGATTGAAGTATATGTCGATGATATGATTGCAAGGTCCCAAACTGAGGAGGAACACCTTGACCATCTACAGAAGTTGTTTGACCGTCTGAAGTTGTACAAGCTGAGGTTGAATCCGAACAAGTGCACCTTCGGGGTGAGATCTGGAAAATTGCCAGGCTTCGTCATGAGCGATAAAGGTATTCAAGTGGACCCTGCCAAGGTGAAATCCATACAAGAGATGCCAGTTCCCAAGACAGAAAAAGAAGTCAGAGGCTTTCTAGGACGGCTGAAGTACATTGCCCGATTCATCTCACATCTAACTGCTACCTGTGAACCAATCTTCAAGCTACTGAAGAAAGATCAAGTGGTATGTTGGAACGATGAATGTCAGGCCGCTTTCGAAAGAATCAAAGAGTATCTCATAGAGCCACCCATTCTTATGCCACCGGTTGAAGGGAGACCTCTAATCTTATACTTGACGGTACTTGACAGTTCAATGGGGTGTGTGCTGGGGCAGCATGACGAGTCTGGCCGAAAAGAGCACGCCATCTATTACCTTAGCAAAAAGTTTACCGACTGTGAGACCCGATACTCACTGCTCGAGAAAACTTGTTACGCTTTGGTATGGGATGCTCGCCGGCTGAGACAGTATATGTTGACTCATACTACTCTGTTGATTTCAAAAATGGATCCAATCAAGTACATCTTCGAAAAGCCTGCCTTGTCCGGAAGAATTGCAAGATGGCAGATGATCTTGACAGAATATGATATCCAGTACACGACTCAGAAAGCAATCAAGGGAAGTGTGTTGGCAGACCATTTGGCACATCAGGCAGTGGATGACTACCAGTCCATGAACTTTGAATTTCCAGACGAGAATATCATGGTAGTGACTGATTGTGAAGTACCTGGACCGGATGAAGGACCTGAGGAAGGATCCCAATGGTCTATGCACTTTGACGGAGCCTCAGACGCTTTGGGTAACAGTATTGGCATTGTGATCATATCCCCTAAAGGCACTCATACTCCACTAACCGCCCGACTATGTTTCAACTGCACCAACAACATGGCGGAGTATGAAGCATGCATCATGGGTCTTAGAGCTGCAATTGACCTAAGGATCAAGTTTCTGAGTGTCTTCGGAGATTCCGCTCTCATGATCAGTCAGATCAAAGGCGAGTGGGATACGAAACACCCAAATCTTATTCCTTACAAGGAGTATGTATTGACATTGATCCCCCATTTCGAAGAGATAACTTTTGAACACTTCCCAAGAGAAGAAAATCAGTTGGCGGACGCGTTAGCTACGATGTCTTCTATGTTCAAAGTCAAATGGGACAACAAGGCTCCCCGGATCATTATCTGGAAATTGGATGAACCTGCACATTGCTGTGATCTTGAGGATGAAGAGGTAACTGAAAAACCTTGGTATCATGAAGTAAAGAGGTACCTTGAAGCTCAAGAATACCTCAAGGGCTCATCTGTTAATGACAAGAAGTTTCTGAGAAGGTTCGCGGCGAAGTTCTTCCTCAGCAACGGCATTCTGTACAAGCGAAACCATGATTCAACCTTACTGCGTTGTGTGGATAAGACTGAAGCAGAAAGGATCATGGCAGAGCTGCATGAAGGTACCTTCGGAATGCATTTCAGTGGACATACCATGGCAAAGAAAATCCTTCGGGCAGGATATTTCTGGTCCGCAATGGAAGCTGACTGTTACCAACATTCTCGGACGTGTCACAAATGCCAGATCTATGCTGATAAGGTGCACGTTCCTCCAGTTCCCTTGAACGTCTTGACCGCACCTTGGCCTTTTGCAATGTGGGGCATTGATATGATCGGCGAAATCAGGCCTACGGCATCCAACGGGTATCACTTCATACTGGTAGCGATTAATTACTTTACAAAGTGGGTTGAAGCAGCTTCCTATGCTACCGTAACCAAGAATGTCGTGGCACGGTTCATTCGGCATAACCTGGTCTGTCGATACGGTGTACCAGAGAGGATCATTACGGACAATGGTACCAATCTTAACAATAAGATGATCACTGAGCTCTGCGAGCAATTCAAGATACAGCACCATAACTCTTCTCCTTACCGGCCGAAGATGAATGGGGCTGTAGAAGCAGCTAATAAAAACATTAAGAAGATTGTGCAGAAGATGACAGTGACGTACAAAGATTGGCACGAGATGTTACCGTTTGCTCTTTATGGGTACCGTACCTCAGCACGGACGTCAACAGGGGCAACACCCTTTTCCTTGGTCTATGGCATGGAGGCAGTCTTTCCTATTGAAGTCCAGATACCCTCTCTCTGGATAATGAAGGATGCAGGTTTGAACGAAGATGACTGGATCCAGACTCGGCTTGATCAATTAAACCTAATCGACAAAAAGAGACTCACTGCTATTTGTCATGGTCAGACGTACCAAAAACGGATGATCAAGGCTTTTAACAATAAAGTCAGACGACAAGAGTATCAAGTCGGGGACCTGGTAATCAAACGCATCATTCTACCTCAAGGTGATCCCAGAGGCAAATGGACCCCTACGTACGAAGGGCCATTTGTGGTTAAGAATATCTTCTCAGGAGGAGCTATGATTCTAACCACCATGGATGGTGACGACCTTCCTCAGCCCGCCAATGCAGACATAGTAAAAAAATACTACGCATGACTAAAGACCCGCTAGGTTGACACACCTAGGCAAAAATTAGGGCTTCCCGGTGAACCAAAAGGGTTCGGGCAAAAATAAGGGATGAAAAATGGAAAAAATCTGTACAACCGGTAAGTCGAAAACCTGAAAAGGCGGCTTGGGCAAAAATCGGTATCCCGGTGGACTGAAAACCCGAAAGGGCGGTCCAGGAAAAAGTTAGGGATAAGCGTAATACTATGTCTCATTGGATCACCTTGCATCCAGACTTCAGTATCAACCCTCAGGCTTACGCGGCATTAATCAATCAGCTTCATCTCCAACAAAGCAGCAAAGTGATGAGACGCTTGAAGACATGAAGGCGATAGCAGAGTTGGAACCCAGTGGGATTGTTCACATAGCTGTTTTGTTTTCCTTTTTCACAAAATTGTATAAACTCATCTTGTTCGGCGGCGTTCTCTTACTAGGACGTCATCCTCTTGTACATAAACGCCTATTTACAGGCAAATTCCAAAAATCAATACAAGCTCATCTTTTTCAGACAAATTGCCAATTGTTTTTCCTTTATCTGTTTTGTTTTGCAAAGAACGTCCAATGTTCATTTCTGATATATGCACTTGACATTAATTGCTGATCATAAATATTTGCATGCGAAACAAAGGACTAATTACAGGTGATATTAGAAACAAGGGTAACAAGAATTGTCTAAACGGTCTAGTTGCTCTGTCCACCAAGGTACCAAGGTAAGTTCAGCTGAAGAATGTAACCAGGATACCTTCACTCCCCGCAGGGTAAGACCAGAATCATCAATACTCTCCCCAGGCAGAGTTGGTCTCCTGTCAGCCCTAACAAGGCACAATATCCCTAGCAAGTCAGCGATACTCTCCCTAAGCAGAGTTGGTCTACTGTCAGCCTTAAGGAAGTTGGATATCCCTAGAAGATCTCAATATTCCCCAGCGGAGTATACAGATGTTCCTAAGCAAGCATCCCCGGCAGTCTTAATATTCCTCGACAGAAGTATAAGATTGTTCCCCGGCGGAATACAGACATCCAGTGGAGCCATTCCCCAGTACAGTCCAAGAGCTTCCCTAGGAGAGTTGAATCAATCTCCCCAGTAGATTCTGGAAGCTTATCCCCAGTAGATTCTGGAAGCTCATCCCCAGTAGATTCTGGAAGCTCTTCCCCAGTAGAGTCTGGAAGCTTATCCCTTGCAGAGTACATATCTCTCCCCGACCATGTTCAAAGGTTATTCCCCACCAGGGTCTAACTGGGTTATCCTCAGCTAATTACCACGGAAAGATCGTCCTCGGCGAAGTTCTTCCTATCCCCCGGAGGAGTTCATCAAAATCCCCCCAATGGAGCTTATCAATGGAATCCCCAGCGGAGTTCTCATTAAAATCTCAGCGAAGTATCTCTTCCCACAGAGTAATTCATCGCAGAGTAATCTCTCCAACAAGTTTATTCCCCAACGGAGTCATCTTCTCCTACCGGTTTATTCTTGCAACCATCATCCCCGGCGGAAATGAAGAACTATGCTCTTCAACATCAGCCCAGGATTCAACTTCTCGGCATTCGTCAAGGATTTATTTTCCCAGACGAAGATACATTCATAAACATCACATTGTCATACGTCATGATACATGCATATACACATCATATCACCCAATCTCATTTATTCCTGAAAACATCATGACATCATGCATTTCATACATCATGACATTGCATACGACTAATGTTTTGCCTTTTCAGGAAAAGGTCAATCCAAAGATGATTACCATCAACCTTCTGAAGTTCCAGATTCGATACCTGTATCTAGCCAGGGCATATCTGTGAGCGATTGATTGTAGATTCGATACCTGTATCTAGCCAGGGCATATCTGCATGAAGAGTTTGAAGATCAACCCCTGTAACAGGCCAGGAAATTATCTTTCATTCTCAGATTAGAGGTCTACGCCTATATCTAGCCAGGAAAGTTATCTCGATCAACCTTTTGAAGTTCCAGATTCGATACCTGTATCTAGCCAGGGCATATCTGTGGACGACTAATTCCAGATTCGATACCTGTATCTAGCCAGGGCATATCTGTGGACGACTAATTCCAGATTCGATACCTGTATCTAGCCAGGGCATATCTGTGGGCGACTAACTCCAGATTCGATACCTGTATCTAGCCAGGGCATATCTGTGGGCGATTGATTGTAGATTCGATACCTGTATCTAGCCAGGGCATATCTGCATGAAGAGTTTGAAGTTCCAGATTCGATACCTGTATCTAGCCAGGGCATATCTGTGAGCGATTGATTGTAGATTCGATACCTATATCTAGCCAGGGCATATATGCATGAAGAGTTTGAAGTTCCAGATTCGATACCTGTATCTAGCCAGGGCATATTTGTGAGCGATTGATTGTAGATTTGATACCTGTATCTATCCAGGGCATATCTACACGAAGAGATTGAAGATCAACACCTGTAGCAAGCCAGGAAATTATCTCTCTTTCTCAAGTACGCAAGTTCTCGCTAAGGAATCTCTACGCGATCGACACCTCCAGATGGCATCTTTAAGCCCGTCTCCACAACTATCCAACAATATCCAGATGGCATCTATAAGCCCATCCTCCTATCCATCACATCTCCAAATGGCATCTGTAAGCCCATTCCCGACATCACATTGCTGATACTCCACTATGCGAGTGCAAATTTCTGGGCACTTTAATGTTCAATCATCTTCCACCTTCGGATCACGAAAAGCACGCCAGCCAATCTACATCCTCAGGTTTAAGAAGATTGAACAGGGGCAACTGTTTTACCCCAAAATTTGCCCTCCCATATTCCTCAAGATTTACCAAGGATCATCTTCAAATGGTTCAAGACTTCTCAAGGGTTGCACAGTCCAAATGCCTCCTAAGCCAGTCAAAATTAGGGTTTTGGTTCCTTCAAGGAATTTGAGGTTTTCAATGGCTCAATCAAGTCTCATATGCCTATACACATTGTCAAGCATCTACATGACAAGTCTCAAGACTCACAATGTCAAATTGCACAGTCAAAAGCTCCATTTGCTTCACAATCAACTGCAGGGGTAAAATGGTCATTTTGCAGTCAAAAGTCAGAATTTTTGGTCAACATCTTATTTTGAGGCCACAATCATCATTTGATCAAGTCTTGATCATGATTCCATAAGCATGGCTCAAAATTCATCAAGATGCCAAAAGTTACTATTTTTGGACAGTAGAAAAGTCAACTGTATTTTGACCAGGGCATAACTTTTTCATGGTTCATCAGAAAAATCCCATCCAATGCTCATTTTAAAGGGGGTGACATTTCCTACAACTCATCTTCACATTCCAAGTCCAAGAAATGCTCTCACAAAAAGTTATCAATTTCTACATTATAGGTCAATTTCAAAAGTCAACAAAAATGCACTTTAAGTCAAAGACCATAACTTGATATTGGAAATTCAAAGATATGGTTTTTCCAATCTTTTGGGAAGCAAACAAACTCAATATATGCTGTCAAATTCGTGTGCCAATCAAGGGGACAAGAATCTCCAAAATTAGCAAGTTTTGCCAATCAAAAAGATTGAAAAATATTTGATTTTCAATCAAATACACAAACCATAATTCCATGGATTTTTGGTCAAAGATTTAACCTAAATTCAGTCCATTATATATACAGAACCTAACCCTAATGCATTGGACGTGAGAATTGCTGCAGAAAAGCCATAAGAACATTGAAAAAAATCAAAGAAAACTCAAAACTGAATTCCACATTCCAACGTGATTCAAAGCATTTTCTTGATTCTAATACATTGCAGAGGTCCCCAGGAACGTGTAGGAATCAAAACCACATGCTAAAGCTCAAAGAATCCAAGGATAACAGTTTCACGGTTTGGAGTTTTTTTTCATAATCGCATACTTTGATTCATGCATCATTAACATGTTTTGTTGATTGTTTTGTGTTCATAGGGACTGTACAAAGCTTTTGGCATAGGTTAATTGGACTAAAACGCCCTGAATCACAAATCACCATTGACAAATATTAGGGTTCCGAAGCTTTGATTTTGGGGCTTTCCCATACAGGAAAAATTGGAACCTCTCATGCATATGGTTGTAATCGTTGCAACCAGACGAATTGAATGCCATACTCGCGCCATATTTATATAGCCTAGGGAGCTAATCGCTATTATTCCTCATGCTATTTTGTGGGGGTTAAAAACCCCCGCTATCTGTTTATTATTTGCAGGTTTCAGCGAAGGAGACGAAGACGTGGTGACGTGCCATTGGAGCGTTCAAATAAAACACGCGCTTTTTCATAATCTCCAGCATATTAATTGTTTATATATATTATATTCATTAATCATAATATTAACAAATGCGCTCAGATGGTGTAGTGGCTGGTGAGGTGGCTGTGAATCATTGGGACCTGGGTTCGATTCCCAGGTCCACCCAAATATTTGTTTCTATTTTTCTATACAGAATTACATGCAGGCTTCATGAAAGGCTTCACCATATACCTCCAGCGCTCAGTATGCCATGTGGCCATAATCATAAATCCAAAGGCCTGGGTTGGAAGACCATCATACTCCTGGTCAATGAACACACAGCCAATCAGGAAAAGTCAATGGACTGAATTGTTAATGGGCCAGGAATTTCTAAACTCACCTCCTAATGGGCCAACACACCCCTCTGGTTTTCTTTTTATTCTTTTATTCTTTTTCCTTTTTATTTTCTTTTAATAACTATTATTATTATTTAATTAATTCACAAATAATTATATTTTCACAATAAATTCAAAAAATGTAAATATTATTTATTTTATTATTTATTATTTTCACTATTAATTATTATTTTGTAAATAAATTCTAATTAATTAGTTTAGTTGTTTAATTAGGACAATTTTAATCTTTTTCATAATAAATAAAATCAATCTAGAAATAGGGTTTTTCTTTTGACAATTTTAATCCTTTTATTTTATTTTCATTAAAGACCTAAAAAACACAAAAGTATTTTTTCTTTTAATTAATTAAATAATTAGTTATTAGGTTTAATTTGAATTAATTGCAACAAAAAAAGGACAAATTCCATTCTTTTCTCAAAAAGGGTCAAAACCCTAAGGACGTCCTGATTCAATTTCTTTGCGCGCACTTTATTATTATTTAATTATATTTATGTAACTGCTCAGAGAATGTAATAGATAATTAGGACTTTTATCGCTTTCTTTACTTTCCGCATTTATTTTCAAGGGTTATGTTTTTGGCGATGTAAATACCCGACGCCTTGTAATAGCGTAGATTCAATTTTCCGCAATTTACTTTCCGCACAATTATTAACTGTTAATTATGCATGACAAGACTTGTATGAAAAATAAAATCAACTCGTAGCTCACAATGATGCATGTTCAAAGATAATTTAAATGAAACCTGACACACGTGCACATGCCACTCCTAGGGTACACCTCACTTGGTTGCCTCGAGGTGGTCATTGAGTATAGGGTGTTTTAGAGGTCGCCCTCCTGTCTAAAGATCAAAGTTGCCTCGAAACGGTTGCCTCGATAAAAAACGATCTAAGACATTAGGGTTACCGCTAAGGCGCCCTACCATTGCTTTGGTGACCACATGTCCCTATAATCGAATTGACCCGAATAACTCCAACGACGGTGCTACCTACTTCTCAATAGTGGGATAGTACTGTCTAAAGGACTCTTACACAGCCTAATTCCTTAGAGTAGGTAGATTTCTCCTGGGTACTTGCTCTTTCAAAAACAAAACAAACTTTTTTCACCTACACTTTCAAAAAAGTTTTCAAACAAAACACTTCATACACTCTTGAGGACTGATACAAGAGTTACCTAGAAGTTTTTCAAACTAAACTTTTTCAAAACCCACAAACACAAGAAAAGCAAACATTTTTGAAAACATAGTGAGCAAGTACCTAAGAGCCCGTGGATAACCACAGATAGAAAGGGTGCTAACACCTTCCCTTTCTATAATCTACCTCCCGAACCGAGAAACATCTCGAAAAGGAATTTTGCTGTGCTTTTGTCCTTTCCATGTTGGAGAACATAAAAGACGGTGGCGACTCTTACTTACCGCGACATTTCTCGAACCAGCATTTCAAAACAGTCAGTTCTATTTCCACCGATCACACTCAGCTTATACAACTTCAACCGGTCAAACAGCTTCTGTAGATGGTCAAGGTGTTCCTAGTTTGGGACCTTGCAATCATATCATCGACATATACTTCGATCTCGTGATGGATCATATCATGGAACAAAGCAACCATGGCCCGTTGGTACGTTGCCCCAGCATTTTTCAACCCAAAAGGCATGACCTTGTAGCAAAAGGTGCCCCATTGAGTAACGAAATTGGTCTTCTCCATGTCTTCAGGAGCCATCTTGATCTGATTATAACCGGAGAAACCGTCCATGAAGGAGAATACCTTATGTTGGGCAGTGTTGTCAACCAGAACGTCAATGCGAGGCAGAGGGAAGTCGTCCTTAGGGCTTGCCCTGTTCAAATCCCTGTAGTCAATTCACATTCTGACCTTACCATCTTTCTTCGGTACCGGAACCACATTGGCGACCCACTGAGAGTAAGAAGTCACTGCTAGAAAACCGGCGTCAAATTGTTTCATAACCTCAGCTTTGATTTTCTCGAACATCTTTGGACGCATATGGCGGACCTTCTGTTTTACCGGAGGGCATTCTTCCTTGGTAGGCAAATGATGAACCACGATGTCGGTATCCAACCCAGGCACGTCTTCGTAAGACCAGGCAAAGATTTCCACATAGTCATGCAACATATGTATCAACCGTTGCTTCACACTAGAATCCAGATTGGCACCAATCTTGACTTCCTTTTTGTCTGTCTCAGTACCCAGATTCACTGTTTCCACTGACTCTTCATGTGGCTGAATGGCCCTCTCTTCCTGGAGCAGCAGTCTTGCAAGCTCACCAGGCACTTCACAATCATCTTCACCTTCGTCTTCGGCTAAGTTGATCGGATTTTCGAAGTCATAACTGGCACTAGCAGAGTCGTTACCAGTGAGATCCAGAGTGGATTGGGACCTGTATATGTGAGTGTGTGTAAATAGCTGTTTTGCAATATATAATAAAGAAAGACAAGGAGCGCAAGATTTGAAATGCAAAAAACGTCCAATGCTTTTATTAATGATATATGAAAATGACACACAAAAGCCCTCACAAATGAAGCCACGGTGCCCCGGGTAAGACACCGGGCCATAAAGTTTCAAATTATTGTCTGTTACAAATTCAAAACAAAGGAGTTCATTACTGAGTCACAAAAGTAATAGGTATGAATTCTTTCGCTGTCCAGTTGTTTGGTCTACCGTCGGTCGTAGGGTAGATCCAACTGTCGAATTCAGATTCCTCCACGTCGTCTTCAATGGCATTTACTCCCGAGTTGCTGATGAACACAGGAGGTTTCCCAATCCTTGCATGACGAATAACCCTCTGAGCTTCTGCAGTGAAACCCAAACCAAACTTGTCAGTCTTCTGAGTGAAATCAGGAAGTCGGCCCTAGTTTGCGCACTCACCCTTCTCAACGACAGCCCGAGCATCCTTTAAGGAAGCCATCTTCAAAGGAGAATCTTCAATCATAGTTTCAGCTGATGCCAGTGTCTGAGGAACCTCTTCAAAGTGCTGGAATGGAGTCTCAATGAACTCCCCATCCATTTCTATGTACCGGAACTAGTTGAGGTGGCTGACCATATACTCTTCCTCCCCCTGAACTGTCACAATCTTCCCTCTGACCGGGTATTTCAGCTTCTGATGTAGTGTGGAGGTCACAGCTCCGGCCTTATGGATCCAAGGACGACCCTGCAAACAAGAATAGGATGGTTGGATGTCCATCACGTAGAATGTAGAATCAAAAACCTGAGAACCAACCCTGATTGGGATATCAACCTCACCATGTACCATCCTTTTAGACTCGTCAAAGGCCCGGACAACAATATTACTTGGCTTTAGCTCCAAACCCTCGCAATCCAACCGTCTAGAGCTTTCTTGGGCAAGACGTTCAACGAGGAACCAGTGTCAACCAGCACATGGGCAAGAGTAGTGCCCCTGCATTCAATGGAGACATGCAGGGCATCGTTATGGTTCTTCCCTTTAGTAGTCAGATCAACGTCGGAGAAACCCAAACCATTATCAGCAGTTAAGTTGGCCACACAATCGGTAAATTGATCAGCTGATGTCTCTTGTGGCACGTGGGCCGTCTTCAGGAAGGTAATCAGGGCCTTGGCATGGGCCTCTGAACACAACAACAGTGATAGCATAGAAATTTTTGATGGGGTGTGCCCCAGTTGCTCAACTACGTTGAAATCACTCTTCTTGATGATCTTAAGAATCTCTTCCATCTCCTGTTTGGAAGCTTCAACATTGATGGTCTTTGGTGCCTCCGTCTGGGCAGGCATATCTGTGGCGATCCCTTTGCCCCGAGTGTCAGATGACTCGGCAGCAGGGGTAGAAATAGGAACTTGGTCAGGAAGAGAAATAGGCACACTTGCAGGTGTGATGACGATAGGTTTCTGGATTGTTGGTGGCGCAATATCTGGTGAGAAAAGCCTACCGATGCAGGTGACTTTGGGAGGCCCGGTGATGTTGCTGATGCCGGTACTGGTATCAAACTCTTGTTTAACCCCAAGCACATAAACATCTGCCTCATAGTGCCACGGGACAGCTTTGTCAGATGTATAAGGGATGGGCCCCGGAACAGTGATGACTATAGGTGCAATCTTCTGAGCAGGCATGATTTTGACAGGCTTCCTTGAGGGAGTCTTAGGAGAGTTGTTGAAAATAGTAACAATGGACACTTCTTCAGCAGGGGTGGCAGGAACAGCAACCTTTTCAAACAAGATCTCTTTATTATCCATCAGGTTTTGGATACCTGACTTAAAAGATGGACAACCAGTAGGTGAAACAGAACATAGATGGCAACCTTTACTACATCCCGGAAATAAACCGGCTAGCAACAGGTTCCTCTTGACAGTCAACAGCGGAGTAACAATATCATCCATAGAGGCTACATACAGATCTTCCTCTACATTCACCCCATGCTTGGGCATGGGAGCAGTCACAACATTGGGCCTTTCGGGTGCCTCGAACTCTATCTCTTTAGCATCGATTAGGTCCTGAACCTTATTCTTCAGAGCCTAACAATCATCTGTGTTATACCCCGGGCTGTCAGAGTGATAAGCGCAGCGGGCGTTGGGATTGTACTTTGGAGAGGTTGTGTTCACAATCTTCGGAGCTTCTTTCAGAGTCACCAGATTGGTTGTCAGTAACTGCGGCAATATCTGGGATAAGGTCATGCTGAGTCGAGTGAACTGCCTTTTAGGTCTCTCACCCCTTTGTTGGTTATGATGCTGAGGAGGAGCAGCAGGCTTTGAAATGACCACCGCGTTGACAGCTTGGCGGCATTCCGGTTTATTCTGTCTCCTGGAACCATAGACAACACTGGATTCCTTCTTGAACGGTTTCTTTTCAGTGCTCGAGGAGGCACCTTTCTGTATCTTCCCAGACTTGATACCAGCTTCTATTCTCTCACCAGTCAAGATTAGGTATGTAAACCCAGCAGAAGAATTTCCAATTAAATGGTTGAAGAACGGACCAGACAGGGTCCCCAAGAACATATCAACAAGCTCACGGTCAGTCAAAGGTGGCTGCACCCTTCCAGCAAGGTCTCTCCACTTTTGAGCGTACTCCTTGAATCCTTCACCCGTCCCTAGTGACATACCCTGGAGTTGGGTACGAGTAGGAGCGAGGTCGGAATTATACTGATACTGCTTATAGAACGCAGTAGCCAAGTCCTCCCAGTTACGAATACTGGCTCCATCCAGCTGATAGAACCATTCGAGTTGAGTCCCTGAAAGACTATCCTGGAAGAAATGGATCCACAAATTCTTGTCAGCAGTGTAAGGTTGGATCTTCTTTACATACGAACGGAGGTGCAGCTTAGGACAGGAAGCTCTGTCGTACTTGGTGAAAGCAGGCGCCTTGAACTTATGGGGGATCACCACCCCAGAGGATAAGCCTAGGTCTCCAAAGTCCAGTCCGGGCACATTCTATATCTCCATAGCGCTCAAGCGGTCTTCCAGCTGTTTATACCTATCCTCGGCAGGAGGATACTGTTCATCATTATAATTCGTCTCGTTGTCGGAGACCACGGGACTAGGAACCCTTTACTCTTGGGGACTGTCTTTCCCTACAGAGGAAGTAGTCAGATCAACCTCATTTTGTAATCCATTCCCAAATCTGCATCCAGTGTTGAACAATACGGTCCTCTTCTTCTTCTTCTTCAGAATCAGAGTCTTCAACTCCTATTGACCCTTGGCTAGGCTCACAACCAACTCTTGGAACTGGGCATTCTGGGCCTGGAGGGCCTTGATCGCTTGTTCAGTGGAAGGTTTAGTAGACATGATGATTGCTGAAATAAACAGCGAAGAAGATAAATGACCTGTAAAAAAGGGTACATGTTATGCATATGATGCATGGTATGCTATTTATGCAATGCATTCAAGGGTTCGAAAATTCAAATTCGTTGCAGACAAAAAGGAACACACGTTATATTAAGAAGTAAATTGTTTATTACATCAGTGCCTCATGGGCGAAATATTACAAAATACTTAATGCCAAAAGACACTGTGCATCCTCTTTGGAGCGATGTAAGTGTTGAGGGTATTTTCCTCGTGAAGTAGGCGGGTGAGCTCCAGAACCTTCTTCTCACTGGCATGTAAACTGGCTTCAAGAGAATTTCGTTCTTCCTTGAGTTGGATCCAGCTCTTTTGCATTCCTTCCCATGATGTTTGGCATGTCAGGATGTAGGATGGTGTATGGGACCTCTCCTTCCATAATTGGCTCTTTGATCACGGGGAGAATGTGAGGATATGGAATCATAAGCTTCTGGGAGCGGGCTCGTACCCACTTGAGGTAAGGCTCAAGGGGGATCGAATTCTTGTGCCCCAGTGTCTTACTATCTACCTTGTTAGGCATCCTCCAAGCTCTGATGAACCTTTGGCGAAGTCCTTGCGCATCGTTGTCGAAGTCAAAAACTATGTCAGGAATCAACATGTCATGAGGGCCATCCCTCCGAGCATATCCAAATTGTCTCAAAGCCAGACAGGGGTTGTAAGTGATGCCTCCTCTAATTCCAAGTAAAGGAACATTAGGAAACTCTCTGCAACGGTCAATGATAGTGACATTTTCTCTGGACCGAGAACACCAATGTATACCAGAATGTGTGAGGGTCATCAGCCGTTGTGACCACCTTAATCCCCGCTCGTTCTTCAAAACTGATTGTGGAAGGTGCGAAATAAACCACCTTGCCAGGAGAGGAGTGCAACACATGAGAACACCTCTTTTTCTCATTGTTCGAGTGTATAATGAGTGGAGGATGTCCCCGAGCAATGTAGGTATAGGATTCCTGGACATAAAAATCTTGATAACATTTATATCTATAAGTTGATCCGGATTTGGGAACAACACCAACCCATAGACAAGGAGTGCCACAATCTCTTCAAAGGCTTGTAGGTCGAGAGAATTCCAACATTCTTGTGCCTTCTCAAACAAGAACTTTGCCAAGAATCCCTTGATACCACTTCTGACTTCCCAATGCCCCTTGATGTTAGATGGTTGCAGACGTAATGCTTGAGCAACATCTTCAAGTTTTGGTTCCTTTTCTGTACCGTTGTAGGGTAGTTGACTAAGAATAGGAATTTTCAGAAGTTGAGAAAATTCTTCCAAAGTAGGCACCAATTGATAATCAGGGAAAGTAAAATAGTGGTGTAAGGGGTCAAAGAACTGGAAGATAACTTTTATCATATCTTCTTCAATGTTGGTGTTGACCAAGCTGAGGAGTCTACCATGTCTTTCACTGAAGGAAGAGTTCTCGGGAATCCTGGATGTAAGTTCCTTGAGCTGAGGAGGGATCCTTACAAGGCTGACCTGAATTGTTTTCCTGCGGAGAGACTCCATGTCCTACAAAACAAGAACAAAGATGAAGATTCGAACCCTTGAGGTGGTTAGCAAATGCATATGATGCGTTATGATGTTATGATAAAGGCACACCACAAGTATTCACAACAGGCAAACATGGTAAAGGCACACAAGTCACACCAGACAGCCCTTAGAGTTTAGGCCAGCATGAAGTTTAGGTACTACCCTCTTTTAGTTTCAGTTGGTTAAGACCTGTCCTAGAAAATAGTAATCGGGTTCTAAGGAGCTCAATATCATTGGATTGTTTTCTATGTTCATTGTTTTAATTTAGCCACTTAACTGGCGACCAAAATATTCCAAGAAAATAACCCTCAATGAGTGTAGTATCGAGTATCTACCAACTTCGGACTGCACCAAAGTCGGTCATCTCACTACCCCTAAAGAGGCCAGGATGGTCAAGTAAGGTTCTAAGGTCAGTTGATGCTTCACGACACCACGCGGCGGCCCCGTACTCTCCTTGACTTGACTCAAGGGTTACCGGTACTCACCAAAGTGCCACATCAATGTAGCAACTGCTTCAACCATGTCGGTATACCCCGCACAGTTCCCTCATAGTTTGTTGCTACTTCTAAAAGGGTATCCCCAGATCCGGGTTAGGATCTATAAAACTCCGATACAAGCCCACAATATTAAAGCATTCAAGGCATACAATTGAAAACATGGTGATCTAATCCTAAGGTACACCTCACTTATTTAATATCCCCAGCAGAGTCGCCAGTTCTGTGATCGGTGGAAATAGAACTGACTGTTTTGGAATGCTGGTTCGCGAAATGTCGCGGTAAGCAAGAGTCGCCACCGTCTTTTATTTTCTCCAACAAGGAAAGGACAAAAGCACAGCAAAATTCCTTTTCGAGATGGTTCTCGGTTTGGGAGGTAGATTATAGAAAGGGAAGGTGTTAGCACCCTTTCTATCCGTGGTTATCCACGGGCTCTTAGGTACTTGCTCACTATGTTTTCAAAAATGTTTTTCTTTTCTTGTGTTCGTGGGTTTTGAAAAAAAAGTTTGTTTGAAAACTTCGTTTTAACTCTTGTATCTGTCCTCAAGAGTGTATGAAGTGTTGTTTGAAAAAACTTTTGTCAGAAAAGTGTAAGTGCGAAAAGTTGTTTTTGTTTTGAAAGAGCAAGTATCTAAGAACCTCTACCTACTCAAAAGAAATAAAGCTGTGTAAATGTCCTTTAGATAGTACTATCCCACTATTGAGAAGTAGGTAGCACCGTCGTTGGAGTTTCGGGTCAATTCGATTATAGGGACATGTGGTCACTAAAGCAATAGTAGGACGCCTTAGCGGTAACCCTAATGTCTTAGATCGTTTTATCCGAGGCAACCGTTTCGAGGCAACTTTTTGATCTTTAGACAGGAGGGCGACCTCTAAAACACCCTATACTCAATGACCATGTCGAGGCAACCAAGTGAGGTGTACCCTAGGAGTGGCATGTGCGAGTGTGTCAGGTTTCATGTCAAGTTATCTTTGCACATGTTATGGTGAGCTACTGTTGATTTTATTTTTAGATAAGTCTTGTCATGCATAGCCTAATTAACATACATCTAGCAGTTAAATGTTGCGGGAAATAAATCTACGCTATTACAAGGCGTCGGGTATTTACATCGCCAAAAACAAACCCTTGGAAAAAGTAAATTGCGGGAATTTAAAGAAAGCGATAAAAAGTCCTAATTAACGCTATTACATCCTCGGAGCAATTACGTAATAATGGATAAAAAATTAATCAAGAATAATCGTACGAGAGAGAAAATTGAATCGGAGAAGTCCTTAGGATTTTGAACCTTTTTTTAAGAAAGAAAGAAGTTTTGTACTATTCATGAAATTAGTTAAATTAACCCTAAAACTAATTAATTAATTAAAAGAAATATTTTTGGTTTTTTATGTTTTAATGAAATAAATAAAAAATAGTCAAAAGTTAGTAAAAACCCTAATTCTAATTTATTTTATTTTATTGTGAAAATATCAAAATTAACCTAATTAAAACTAAGTTAGTTAATTATATTTATTGACAAAAATAATAAATTAAGGGTGAATTTAATAAATAATAATAATAAAAAAAATATTATTTTTTAGTTTTCTGATTTTATCATGAACAATATTAATTGAGTTAATTAAATAATAATAATAATAATAATTAATGGTAAAATAATTAAAGGAAAAAATAAAAAAAAGAAGAATAAACCAGGGGGTGATGGGCCAGGTTTGGAGGTGCATTTATCAATTTTGTGGCGCATTAAGCTGTTCAGCCACGTTGACTTTAGCATGGTAGAACCACGTTGACTGGATCCATGCTTGGAGACACCTGGCGCCTGGATATTTGAAGCGCATGGTAGAACCTCTTTTGAAACCTGCATGGGATTATGTGAAAGAAAATAATAACAAGAATTTTGGTGGACCTGGGATTCGAACCCAGGTCCCAATGATTCCAAGCCAACGCATCAACCACTACACCACTTGCACGCTTTTGTTATTATAATAATAAGCAAACATTATATTAAGAAACAATCAAATATGTTGTAACACAAAAACACGCGCGCTTATTTTCAAATTGGCCAATGGTGTATCAACAGCTCATCATCTTCTTCGTTCGTTCTGCGAAAAAAACATTAGATAGCGGGGGTTTTTAACCCCCACAATATGCCATGAGGAAAAATAGCGATTAGAGCTATGATTTACATAAATATTTCGCGAGGGTTCCTTTGTTTTCGTCTTGTCCTAACGAATTCAACCATATGCCTTACAAGTCTTAATTTTTCTGGGTTTAGAAAGCCCCAATTCCAAAACTTATGAACCCTAGAAATCGCCCAAGGTATTTTGTGATTCAATGCATTACAATTCAATTAAATGATTCCATAAGCTTGGTATGACCTCTGGAAATGCAACACAATCAATAAAACATGTTAATTATGCATGAATTCAACAATACGATTTTGAAAAAAAGCTTCAAACCGTGGTTCTGTTTAGGACGATTCTTTGAGCTTCAAGGCTTGAATTTGATTGCCACACACTCCTGGGAACTCCTGCAAGATGTTAGAATCAACAAAAAGCTTTGAATCTCCCTGGAATATAGAAATCAGTTTTGAGTTTTTCTTGGAATTTTTCAATATGCTATGGCCTTTGTCTGCAGCTTTCTCACGTCTATGGCATTAGGGTTTACTTGAATATATATAGAGGAATGAAATTAGGTCACAATCTTGAGCAAAAATCCATGGAATTGATGATTGAATATTTGATTGAAAATCAATTCTTTTTGCATTTTCATGATTGAATAAAGTTGCCAAATTTGGATATTTTTGCATCTTTGATTTGTACACGAAATTGCCAGCATATCTTGACCATATTTGCTTCACAAAAAGATTGAAAAACCAAATCTTGTATTTTCCTACAATTTAAATTAATTAAATGAATTAATATTGATTAAAAATCCAATTAATTAATAAAAAATAATAAAATAAATTCAATTAAGCTTGATGGGTCGTGCATAGGCCATGGATGAAGTTTCAAGAAGAGACTTGAGGCCCATTAGCAAAAATAAGGTGTTTTGAGCAAAGTTGACTTTTGCAAATTCACAAAAATTTCCCAACTTCTCCAATGCATATCTTGCCCAATTTTGATCATATGAACATGTTCTTGGACATTTTGGAAAGGTAATGAAGTCCTCTAACCAATGCCTGTGGTCCCATGTCATTTGGATTTACCAATCTCAAGTTATGGCCTTTGACTTAAAGTGCATTTTTGTTGACTTTTGAATTTGACCTATAATGTAGAAATTGATAACTTTTTGTGAGGGAATTTCTTGAACTTGGAGTGTGAAGATGGATTGTAGGAAATCACATACCCTTCAAAATGAGCATTGGATGGAATTTTTCTGATGAACTATGAAAAAGTTATGCCCTGGTCAAGATACAGTTGACTTTTCTGCTGTCCAAAAATAGTAACTTTTTGCATCTTGATGATTTTTGAGCCATTCTTGTGGAATCATGATCAAGACTTGATCAAATGATGATTGTGTACTCAAAATAAGATGTTGACCAAAAATTCTGACTTTTGACTGCAAAATGACCATTTTGCCCTTGCAGTTGACTGTGGATCAAATGGAGCTTTTGACTGTGCAAATTGATACTGTGAATCTTGAAACTTGGTATGTAGGTGCTTGAGAATGTTTATAGGCATATGAGACTTGTTTTACCCATTGAAAACCTCAAATTCCTTGAAAGAACCAAAACCCTAATTTCAGCTGGCTTAGGAGGTATTTGGACTGTGCAATCCTTGAGCAGTCTTGAACAATTTGAAGATCATTCTTGACAAATCTTGAAGAATATGGGAGGGCAAATTTTGGGGTACAACACCCGACTATCAATTTGTGCCTACTTTGGAAGAATTCTCCCGACTCTTGAGGATTCCCATTCTCAACCAACTACCTTTCAACGGTACAGAAAGAGACCCAAAGCCAGGAGATATTGCTCAAGCTCTAGACTTGCACTCATATGATGTCACAACTCATTGGGAAATAAAGAGTGGTGTCAAAGGTTTCCTAGCAAAGTTCTTGTTCGAGAAAGCCCAAAACTATTGGAATTCTTTGGACCTGCAAGCTTTTGAGGAAATTGTGGCTCTCCTTATATATGGGATTATTTTGTTTCCAAATCTTGACCAACTCATAGACGTGAACACCGTCAAAATCTTCATATCCCGCAGCCCGGTGCCTACATTGCTAGGGGATATCCTACACTCTTTTCACACTCGCACAATAAGGAAAAGAGGTGTCCTTATGTGTTGTACTCCTCTCTTGGCAAGATGGTTTATTTTGCATCTTCCCCAATCTGTATTAAAGAACGAGCAAGGTTCAAGATGGTCACAAAGGTTGATGACTCTCAAACATTCAGACATTCATTGGTGCTCTCGATCTATAGAGAATGTTACTATTGTCAACTGTTGTGGAGAATTCCCTAATGTCCCTTTACTTGGCATTAAGGGAGGTATCACCTATAATCCCTGCTTAGCCTTAAGACAGTTTGGTTACGTCCGAAGGGATGGCCCGCACGAGATGCTGATTCAAGGTTTGGTATTTGACTACGACAAGGACGATCAAGGTCTTCGCCAGAGATTTATCTGAGCTTGGAGGATGTTGAACAAGGTAGATAGCAAGACTTTGGGGAACAAAAATTCCATCCCTCTTGAGCCTTACCTCAAATGGGTACGAACTCGTGCTCAGAGTCTTATGATGCCTTACCCCTCCATTCTCCCAGTAATCATTGAGCCTGTCATGGAAGGAGATGTTCCATATACTATCCTACACCCTGACATGCCCACCTCTCTTGAAGACCTATAAAGGGATTGGATACAACTCAAGGGAGAGCGAGATACTTTCGAAGCCCAGTTATACGCAAGCGAGAAGAAGGTTTTGGAACTCACTAAGCAACTTCATGAGGAGCAGACTCTGAATGCCTACATCGCACCAAAGAGGATGCGTACTACCTTTCTATCTTAGAGTTTTTGTATTATTTTGCCCAAGAAGGCATTGATGTACTCAAAGCTTTAATCTATTAATATAACATGTGTTTCCTTTTTGTCTAAAACAAATTTGAATCTTAAGATCCTTGAAATCATTGCATGTGCATTTACCATTCATCATAACATAAGCAGGCTTCTTACAACAAGTCTCCTCCTCTCTCTACTATTTATTTCAGTAAGATGGATCTCGAGCAAACGGTGAAGGACCTCCAAGCTCAGAATGCACAGTTTCAACAATTGTTCTTAACTCTAGCCAAAGGACAAGAAGAGTTGAAGACCTTGCTGGTTGAGGAGAAGAAAAAGAAGACGAAGAAAATAACCAGAATTCTGAACATGGGAAGAAGATTCCAAGGGCAGACAAGAAAGGCCTTAGACTTTGCAACGACATCTGATGAGAAAGACAATCAAGATGGGAAGGGCAAGGAAACAGTTGTTCATAAGAGGAAGAGAAAGAAGAATACTATTCTGAAGAACAATACCCTCTAGCTGATGACAAGTATAAACATCTCGAAGAGCGATTGAGTGCAATGGAAATCCAAAAAGTGCCTGGCTTGGACTTTGAGGAGTTGGGGTTAGTATCGAGAATTGTCATTCCTCCAAAATTCAAAGCACCTATGTTCGCCAAATATGACAGAGTTTCATGTCCTAAAATGCATCTCCGGTCTTATGTGAGGAAAATCCAGCCACATACTGCTGACAAAGATTTATGGGTACACTTCTTCCAAGACAGTCTGTCTGGAACTCAACTTGATTGGTTTTATCAGTTATAAAGAGCCAATGTTCATAACTGGGAAGATCTTGCTGCAGCCTTTTACAAACAATACCAATACAATGCTGATCTTGCGCCTACCCGTACTCAACTCCAGAGTATGGCCATGGTTTCAAATGAAGGCTTCAAGGACTATGCGCAAAAATGGAGGGACTTGGCTGGAAGAGTTCAACCTCCCCTATCTGAAAGAGAGTTGGTAGACATGTTTTTGGGCACCTTGTCCGGTCCCTTTTTTCAATCACTTAATTGGGAGTTCATCGGTAGGTTTTACTGAATTGATATTGACCGGAGAAAGGGTAGAAGCCGGGATAAAGAATGGAACGATTCAAAAAGATGCATCCTCTGCTGCTGTAAGGAAGCCATTCATCAGAAAGAAAGAAGTGGTTGTTGTATATACTCGGAGAAGTCAAGATAGGGCCGAACTCCATCCAATGGCGGGGGCTGTTATGATTCCTAAACATGCGCCTGATCAGCAAAGAAACAACCAACCAAGAATGGAAAGACCAGTTAGACAGTTCACCAAAATTAACATGACCTTATCTCAAGTATTTCCACATCTGTTAAGATCCAACCTAGTGACTTTGAAAGAAGCTCCAAAGAACCCTAACACAACCTCTCCTCACTATCATCCTAATGCCCGCTGTGCATACCACTACGAAAGTCCCGACCATGACACTAATAACTGTTGGGCTCTGAAGAACAAAGTACAAGACCTACTTGAAGCCATATAGATTGAATTCGATGCGCCAGAAAAGCCCAATGTAATTTATGCCCCTATGCCCAAACATGGCCATACTACCAACGTCGTTGAGGAAGATATGTTTGTTACTTCAGTTGATGAACTTATGACCCCACTCCTGATTATCAAAAAGAACTTATTGAATGCCAGTGTTTTCCCAAGCTGTGATGAAAGCTGTCATTTCTGTTTGTCCTTACCAACCAGCTGTCTTTTGTTGAAAGTAGGCGTTCAGTACCTAATAGATAACAAGGAAATTTTGTTTGAAAAGACTTTTGTTCCAACTGTTTCTTATAATGATGTTTCCATCGTTACCATTTCCGAAAATTCTTCCAGGGTCTCCACCAAAAGACCCGTTAGAATTACAACAATTCCAAAAGTAGCTCCTTTAATAATTATGATGCATGGACCAGTCCCGTATTCGTCAGACAAAATCGTACCATGGAATTATGAGGGGATGTATACTACCACGGGACCAAGCAAGATTGGCCAGCTACCGAAGATTCAAGTTCTGAGAAGGTTGACTCTGATGTCAGTAATATTGTAGGGACTAGCAAGATTACCCGAAGAGGAAGGATATTCTCTCCAGAAGTTGCTCCCCCAAAAGTAGTCTCTGGACCCGTAATCATTCATGTCGTTGTTGCTCCTTCAAAGGTTGTTCCCAGTCCTATAATCATTTCTGCTAATACTCCTACTGACAAAGCCGATACAACCCCTGTTATCATTCCTACTGACAATCCTGCTACCGAGTCAACCGAGACTCGAGGTAAAAGTATTCTGATTGAGCTTGTCCGGATGAAGGCACCACCATTGGCTATCCCTGAGACCTCCCAGAAAGAGATGGAGGAAATTCTAAAAATCATAAAAAGAAGCGACTACGATGTAGTTGAGCAACTGGGGCAAACTCCATCTAAAATTTCCATGTTGGCTCTATTACTATGTTCCAAGGCTCATGCAAAAGCCTTGGTAAAATTCCTGAAAATTGCTCATGTACCCCAAGAAACATCTGCCGATCAGTTCCAAGACTGCGTAGCCAGCTTGACTGCAGATAATGGCCTAGGTTTCTCGGATGTTGATTTAACACCAAGAGGAAGGAAGCATAATGAGGCATTGCATATCTCAGTGGAGTGTAGGGGCACAACTCTAGCTCATGTCTTGGTGGACACTGACTCGTCTCTGAATGTATTACCTAAAAAAGCTCTTGATAGGCTTGACTGTGAGGGATTGACATTGAAGCCAAGCAACATAGTAGTGAGGGTCTTTGACGGCTCAAAAAGGATGGTGCATGGGGAAGTGGATATCCCCATAAAGGTTGGAACCCAAACATTTGATTCAACTTTTTATGTAATGGATATTCTCCCTTCATATTCCTGCTTGCTAGGCCGACCATGGATTCACAATGCTGGCGCTGTTACTTCTATGTTGCACCAAATGCTGAAATATCTGATTCAAGGGAAAATCATCACCGTTCATGGAGAAGAAGAGTATATGATCATCCATCTCAATTCCTTCAGATATGTGGAGTTAGATAGTGAATTGATTGAAACTCCATTCCAGCACTTTGAAGAAGTCCCACAAGATGTGGCAGTAACCAAGTCTATATCTCAAGTTCCCAAGATCACAAGGCCTTCACTCAGGATGTCATATTTAAAGGATGCCAAGGCAGTGATAGAAGAAGGTGGGTGTACTATTTGGGGACAACTCCCAGATATCCCATACAAATCTGACAAGTTTGGCCTGGGTTTCACTTCAGGTGCCAAGAAGGCTGTACGTCGCGCTCGTGCCGGAGGACCACCCTTGAAGATCAGCAACCACCAAGTCAATGCAGTGGAGGATGATGAAGACAACTATGACCTAGAGAATTGGATTTTCCCAATTGTCAGTGGAGGGCTCAGCAACTGGGAGGCTAGAGACTTTGTCCCGATCACTTTTATCCCACATTAATTTGTCTTTACATTTTGTTGGATCTGTAATATTAAAACAATTCAGACTCTTAAAACCTTGTGTCTTACCCGAGGCACAACGGTCCTTTTGTAAGGGTTATTATCTCATTTCCATATGACATCAATGAATCATGGACGTTTTTGCATACAAAATTTGTGCTCATTGTTTTTTCTTTCTTTTTTTCATTTCTTTCAAAGATAGCTATACTCTTACACACACTCACACTCACAAATGCAGGTCTACATCCATTCGGGATTCCATGGGTAACGGTTCTGCTATGGCCTTTTGTGACTCTGAAAATCTAATCTACCAAGCCGAAGATGAAGGTGAGGAAGATTGTGAAGTACCAGGGGAACTTGCCAGGTTACTACAACAAGAAGAGATAACCATTCAACCCCACGAGGAACCAGTAGACACCATTAACCTAGGTACCGAAGAAGACAAAAGGGAAGTCAAGGTAGGTGCCAATCTGGAATCCAGTGTCAAAGAGTGTCTGATTTAGCTGCTACATAATTATGTTGAGGTATTTGCCTGATCGTATGAAGACATGCCAGGACTTAATGCAAATATTGTGGTACATCATCTACCTACAAAAGAGGACTGCCCACCAGTAAAACAAAAGATTTGTCGAATGCGACCAGATATGTCGGAGAAGATTAAAGCTGAAGTCATGAAGCAATTCGACGCTGGATTCTTGGCCGTCACCTCCTACCCGCAATGGGTTGCCAATGTCGTTCCTGTGCCCAAGAAGGACGGCAAGGTAAGAATGTGCGTGTACTACAGAGATTTAAATAGGGCAAGCCCTAAGGATGATTTCCCACTCCCCCACATTGATATTCTAGTTGACAATACAGTGCAACACAAAGTGTTTTCCTTCATGGAAGGTTTCTCAGGCTACAACCAAATCAAAATGGATCCCGAGGACATGGAGAAGACAACCTTTGTCACACAGTAGGGCACATTCTGCTACAAGGTTATGCCGTTTGGACTGAAGAATGCTGGGGCAACCTATCAGCGTGCCATGGTAGCTCTATTTCACGACATGATACACTATGAAATAGAGGTCTATATGGATGACATGATAGCTAGATCTCAAACAGAAGAAGAGTATCTTGATCATTTAAAGAAACTGTTTGAGAGACTAAAGAAGTACAAGCTGAGGTTGAACCTAAATAAATGCATGTTTGGAGTAAGGTCTGGTAAGCTCCTAGGCTATGTCGTTAACAATAAAGGTATTGAAGTAGATCCTGCCAAGGTGAAAGCAATACAAGAGATGTCTGCTCCTCGTACTGAAGGAAGTCAGAGGATTCTTGGGATGTTTGAACTATATTTCCAGATTCATTTCTCACCTGACAACTACCTTTGAACCAATCTTCAAACTACTGAAGAAAGATCAGGTAGTCAAATGGAATAATGAGTGCCAAATTTCTTTTGACAAAATCAAAGAGTATTTACAAGAGCCTCCTATTTTAATGCCACCAGTCGAGGGAAGACCATTGATCATGTATCTAACCATTTTAGAAAATTCAATGGGGTGTGTGCTGGGGCAGCATGACGAGTCTGACCGAAAAGAGCACGCTATTTATTACCTGAGCAAAAAGTTTACCGACTGTGAAACAAGATATTCACTGCTCGAGAAAAATTGCTACACTATGGCATGGGCTGCTCGCCGGCTAAGACAGTATATGTTGACTCATACTACCTTGTTAATATCTAAAATGGATCCAATAAAATGCATCTTCGAAAAGCCTGCACTCTCTGGGAGAATAGCGAGATGGAAGATGATCCTGACAGAATATGAAATACAGTACACTACCCAGAAAGCAATAAAGGGCAGTGTACTAGCTGATCACCTTGCTCACCAAGCTGTGGAAGACTACCAGTCCATGAACTTCGAATTCCCAGATGAGGACATCATGATGGTAAACAACTATGAAGAATTCAGGCCATATGACAGACCTGAACAAAGATCCTGATGGACCCTGGTTTTTGATGGGGCATCTAACGCACTCGGCAATGGTATTGGTGTGTAGTCATATCTCCTGAAGGGTTTCATACTCCATTTACTGCAAGACTCTGCTTCAATTGTATAAACAACATGGCGTAATACGAAGCGTGCATCTTTGGTCTCAAAGTTGCCATAGACTTGGGGATCAAATCTTTGAATGTATTCGAAGATTCAGCTTTGGTTATCAGCCAGATCAAAGGGGAATGGGACACCAAACACCCTAACCTTATCCCTTACAAAGAACATGTTTTGACATTGCTCCCACATTTTGAGAAGATTACATTCGAGCATTTCCCGCGAGAATAAAATCAGCTAGCAGACGCACTAGCCACAATGTCATCCATGTTTAAACTTAAATAGATAACGAGGCTCCCCAGATCACCATTGAACGAAGGGAAGAACCAGCATACTGTCACGAGATTAATACTGAAGAAGTAGTGGATTGGCCTTGGTTTCACGAAGTCAAGAGGTATCTCGAAACTCAGAAATATCCAGAAGGAGCTTCAGTAAATGATAAGAAGTTCTTAAGGAGATTCTCTGCTAAATTCTTCCTTAGTGATTGCATTATTTACAAATGCAACCATGACTCTGTGTTACTTCGGTGCGTAGACAAGGTTGAAGATGAAAGGATCATGACTGAATTACATGAAGGAACTTTTGGCACCCATTCTAGTGGGCATACGATGGCAAAGAAAATCCTACGGGCAGGCTATTACTGGTCTACCATGGAAGCAGATTGCTATCAACACTCTCGAACTTGCCACAAGTGTCAGATTTATGCTGACAAGGTGCATGTACCCCCGGTTCCTCTGAATGTCTTGACGGCTCCTTGGCCCTTTGCTATGTGAGGGATTGATATGATTGGGGAAATCAAGCCAACAACCTCCAATGGACATCGCTTCATCTTAGTGGCCATTGAGTATTTTACAAAGTGGGTTAAGGCAGCTTCTTTCTCTTCCGTTACCAAGAACATTGTTGCACAGTTCATCAAGCAGAATCTCATCTATCAGTACGGTATCCAGGAGGGGATCATTACAGACAATAGTACAAACCTAAACAATACTATGATCACAACCCTGTGCGAGCAGTTCAAAATCCAGCGTCACAATTCTTCCCCTTACCGGCCAAAGATGAATGGTGTTGTTGAAGACGCGAATAAGAACATTAAAAAGATCATACAGAAAATGACAGTCACATATAAATACTGGAATGAGATGCTACCATTCGCTCTCCACGGGTATCGTACCACGAAACACACATCAACCGGGAAACACCCTACTCTCTAGTTTACGGCATGGAAACTGTCTTGCCTATTGAGGTCCAGATCCCCTCTCTGAGAATTATGAAGGATGCAGGGCGAAATGAAGAACATTGGATCCATACTTGACTTGATCAACTAAACTTGATTGATGAGAAAAGACTTACTGCTATCTGGTCAGATGTATCAAAAACAGACAATCAAGGCTTTCAACAAAAAGGTCAGACGCCAAGTGTATCAAGTCGGGGATTTGGTGATCAAATGTATCATATTGTCGCAAGGTGATCCCAGGGGAAAATGGACTCCTATATACGAAGGACCATTTGTAATCAAAAACATATTCTCTGGTGGAGCAATGATTCTGACCACCATGGATGGCGACGACCTGCCGCATCCTGCGAACGCAGACATAGTCAAAAGATACTACGCATAAGAGACCCGCTAGGTTGACACACCTAGGGAAAAAAAGGGCATCCTGGAAAACCAAAAAGGTTCGGGAAAAAATTAGGGATAAAATAAAGAAATATGTACACCCGGTAAGCTGAAAACCCGAAAGGGCGGCTTGGGAAAAAAGGGTATCCCAGTGGACTGAAAACCCGAAAGGGTGGTCCAGGCAAAAGTTAGGGATTTAAAGTGTATGACTATGTTCTGTTGGATCACCTTACAGACAACCTGACAAGCTCAGAGGTTCTGATCAGTTCAATCATCTTCAGACGAGGCAACAAATAGACAAGATAATCAGAGATACGAAGGCTATAGCAGAATTGGAACCCCATGGGATTATTGCACATAGCTATCTTTTCTTTGTATCCAAATTTTCATTTTTTTACGACGGCATTCTATTACTAGAATGTTTGTCTCATTGTACAAAAATACTTACTCAAAGTCAATACAAAGATACCCCTTTGAAAGTGTAAAACTATCTGTTTTTCTTTACTTTTGTGTTTTGTTTACAAAAATGTCCAAATGATTCATTTTTGAACATATGCATTTGAATATAATTATTGTTTACAAATAAACAAAATAGAAAGAAAATCACGAATGGATTTTAGAGGTAGGAAATTATCTCTATGCTATAAGTCCCCCGCAGTTAGCAGTTTAATCCCCAGCAGAACAAAGCTTCCAATTATCAATCTCCAGTAGAAGTCGTTCAAATTCTCAGGATTTTCCAACAGGACTTTACAAGAAGTACACGACATTTCCCTTACAACAGATTTATTTATCTAAACGGAAATTATTCAACTTCACAAAATGAAGACTTACACTCTGTATCCTCAGCAGCAGTCAGGGATTTATTTTCCCCAATCCAACGACAGTGCAGCAGATTAGCTCACATACGCATACATCGCATCCGTATATCATAAACATTGATAACACGAATGCATATATAAAAAATGCATCATACCATGCATTTCATACAACATGACCTTACATTTCAGCTAACATTTTACCCTTTTCTGGATAAGGTTAACAGCTACCATTAACAATGTTCAAAGTTTTCAGATACAGTTCAGATACGCTCCAGACACAGATGCCATTCTGATACTCATTCAGATTCAACTTTCAGATACAGTTCAGATACGCTACAGACAAGAATGCCATTCTGATACACATTCAGTTTTCAACTTTCAGATACGCTCCAGACACGGATGCCATTCTGATACTCATTCAGTTTTCAACTTTCAGATATAGTTCAGATACGCTCCAGACACAGATTCCATTTTGATACTCATTCAGTTTTCAACTTTCAGATACAGTTCAGATACGCTCTAGACACGAATGCCATTCTAATACTCATTCAGTTTTCAACTTTCAGATACAGTTTAGATACGCTCCGGACACGGATACCATTCTGATACTCATTCAGATTCAACTTTTCAATAAAATTCATATACATTCCAGACACGAATTCCATTCGGATACTCATTCAGATTCAACTCTCAGATACAGTTCAGATACGCTCCAGACACGGACACCATTCTGATACTCGCTCTTTCAGCTTACAAATTACAATTCAATAATCACTTTTGGATGGCATCTACAATCCCATATCCAACAACTTTCTATCATCTCTCCAAATGGCATCTTTAAGCCCATTCCCTCTACCATCCATCACCGAGTGCAAATTTCTGGGCACTCTAGTGTCCAATCATCTTCCACCTCTGAGTCACGAATAGCGAAACTCGCCAATCTAACTCTTCAGGCTTAAAAAGATTGAACAGGGGCAGTTGTTGTACCCCAAAATTTTCCCTCTCACTTATCAAGAATTTGCTCACAAGATCTCCTTGGGCTCAAGACTGCACTAGGGTTTGATCAGCTTAAGACACTTCCTTATGCACTGATGACCAAAATTAGGGTTTGAGTTTTCACAAGGATTTTTGAACTTTCTATGCCCCATATGGTTTTCATGGATCATTATGGACCCCCAAGATTACTCATGTCAAGTTTCAAACCTTGGATCACATTTTTGATCAGTCAATTGAGCAATTGACCTAAAAATCAGCTGTATTGGGGATAAAGTCAACCATGGCCAATTTACAGTCAAAATTCATACTTTTTGATCCACATAAACATTTTAGACACATATGTATCATTTCATCAAGTTTGGACCACAACTCCTCAAGAAATTTGATCAGATCTCTAAAAGGGCAAATTGGTTAAAATTAGGGTTTTGACTGGGAAAAGGCAATTTATGATTTTTGACCTAGCAAATGGTCAATTGGTTTAAGGTATGATCTAAATAGTCCAATTTCATCATTTTGACCTAATTACATGGTTCAAAAAATTTCAAACCCATTGGATTGACAGATGAATTCTTCAGTCAACTGATCAAAAGTCAATTGTATACTGAAAAGTCAAAACTTTGACTTTTTGGTCAAATTCAAGTACAAAAGATCATAATTCATCAAAACATGTCAAAATATTAAACTTATTCATCAATAAATCAAAAAGTCAAGATTTCATTTTGAAAAGTCAAAATTTCTAAACTTAGAAATTTTTCTAAGTGTTGGAAATTTCTTATTTTTTCATAACTTTGAGTAAAACTTTCACCATGATGCAAGATGATTCAAGAGAAACTTCCAACATGAAAGTTGTAGATCTCCATGAAATATACAACTTTGCATCACACAACTTCTTCCAAAAATTCTTGGATCTCAAGTTATAATTTTTAGAACATAGGGTCATGAAACAAAACACGGTGAAATTTTGCCCTAGTTTGGTCAGGATTTTGACCCAACTTTATGGCACTCTTTAATATAGTTCCAAGGGGAGTCTTCAAAAGCAATTCAAATATGGATTGTATATTAAATTACAAGCTTTCCAAAATGTCAAAGAACACATTGAGATCATTCTTGAGTAGGTAGAATCGAAGAGATGAAGTTAGGGTTTTATCACTTTTATTACAAGTCATTTTAATGATGAACAAATTTCAAATTCAAACCATGCTGCATAAACACTACTTTGCAGGCCTCAAACTTGTTAGGAACTCCATAATTAATGGTTTACACAGCTTTTAGAGGCCTCACTTCAAGCATTCAATGCATGGACATGCTTTTTATCCATTTTTGGAAGAAAGGTCACATTGCCATTTTGATAAAGTGACTTTTTGTACAAAACTTGTTCTTGAGCCTTGCACTTGTTCACTTCTAATAAAACCAGTCCTATAATTTATGAGAAATGTTCCAAACACTTACAATCACCCATCCCATGCTTCTACCTCTTCCTTGAAACTTTTTTCCCTCTTTTCTTCAAAATCAAGCAACCTAGCCAAAAGATAAGAACTTGTACTTATGACTTACCAATGCACTCAAACACTTTTGTTTATACATACACAAACCATTTGACACAAACACACGAATGCCCAAGCCTTGAAAGAAACTAGAACTCAGAATCACACTTCACACTTCCATTTTTATACAAACTGACCAAAAACTTGAAACTCATAATCTACTCGTGCGTTTCTTGGCCTTTTGGTTTCTAAAGTTTCTAAACATCACATAGAATCAATCCCACACCCTGTTTTAGAACTATAACACCAATAACACCATCCTCCATTTTCAAAAACTCAGCTCTGCACATTGACTTCTCCAGACCATTTCAGCCATCCATTGTTCAAGCTAATAATTGCATTAGCTTCCTAGGACCTCAAGGAAGCTAACCTGATCATCACCATCACTTGAAATAAGCTCAAACTCAAAACACGATTTCCAGTTTTGAGGTAAGTTTTATCAACTTGGAAGTCTTCATACAGACATCATCAATAGTTTATTTGTGAACAAAACATGTAGATATCATTTCCCTGAAGCTGACCATGTCCATAGTTTCCATTAATTTTGCTTGAGCTTAGAGAATTTTGAAACTGAAATTTCTGAGATTTTTAGGGTTCGGATTAGGGCCATTAAAATTCATGCTTATCTTTGATCTATAGTTTTAATGCTTTACATTTTTGAAACTGTGAGAAAATTTGCTACAAGTTTCATATTTACAGTTTTCATTTTTGATGAGAAATAAGCAAATTACAGTTGGTCTGGCTAGAGGTTGAAGATGAAGTCATCAGGGCGCGTTTTGCCTTACATATTTATTGTTTTTCTTATGTTAACAGATGTATAGCCACCCAAGTGGTAGAGGCGCGCACCTGTAACCTATGGGACCTGGGTTCGAGCCCCAGTGGTATCCTTTTGCATTTTTTCACATATTTTACATTCCTGACTTTTTTTGAGCGCCTGGGCCTTATTGGGCTTTATACTGTTTTTTTAAAATATTTTTGCTTACTAACTCCCTTGCAGGCTGTTAGCACCCCTGGCCCAGTTTATTTTTATTTTCTTATTTTTATTTCATTTGTTTTCTTAATTATTTTTACTAATGTTAAAAAATCATAAAAAATATAAAAATATTAGATTTTCATTTTGACATAGTTTATTTATTTTTTCTCATAAAAAATTATTTTTATTTAATCAATATTTTATGCATTTCACTAAACGTCTTGTAAATTTAATTGAAATAATAGGTTTTATTTATTTAATTTTACACCAATTAAAGTATATTATTTTAATATAAAAAGGCCAAAAATACTTTATAATACTATAAATATTTTCAAGACATAAAAATACTAAAATAATGCTTTTCTACAAACTTATTTTCTTTTAATCAATTAATAGATTTAGGATTTTATTTAAAATCTTTTCTTAATAAATTTAGGTTTAATGAATTATTTTCTTTTTTTTAATTAATTAGGTTAAGACAAAATCCCTTTTTCCTAAAAAATAAAAAAAAAATCCATTTACTTCACATTTTATATTTTTGTACATTTATTCACTTTTGTACATTGTATCCATTTAATTTCTTGTACATTAATACCCATTCAATATGGTTGTAATAGACTAACTAAGTTTACATTTTTGCAATCTCCATTCAATTTGTATACCCCCCCCCCCACACACACACACACACAAATGTTGTAATAGCGTAGTAACTTTAAATTTCGCAATTTATCGCTTTTCTAACATGCTAGTAATTAGGGTTTGTATGGAAAGACTAAAACCAATACTTAGAAAACCCTAATTCAAGATAAAAACAAGCATGAAAACAATACATTTGCATGCAAGAACCCCTATGTACAAAATTACCATATTACGCATGTAAGGTATCTTAGCAAAAACAAGCAAATACAAGATCATAGTCCCTCGATGACGCTATCTAAGTTGCCTTTCAAATGATCTTAGTCTCTAAAAAGAATGCTAAGATACCTTTCAACATTGCTAATCATGTTTATACGATGACCCACGCCCGTCCCGTTTACATCCAAAGATAGGGTTACTTACTAAATCAATGGTAAGATAACAATGTCAAAGGAAAATAAAAATGAACAAGAAAGACTTTTGAGTAGGTAGAATGCTCCTAATTACTTGCTCAATTTCAAAACAAAACATCCTTGCTATTTTCAAAACAAACACTTACACTTTCAAATACCTTACAAACTTGAAAAAATTTTCAAAAGATCAAACATCTTTGTATACATTCTTACAAACAAGAATCATTTCAAAGATTCCCTAAACAATGGCCTCTTTACAAAACACTTTCAAAAAACCACATCAAGCATAATTTTAAACAAAAAGCAAGTGATCTAGCAAGTAACTAAGAGCCAATGGAAAACCATGGATGAAAATGGTGCTAATACCTTCTGTTGTACCCCAAAATATTCCCTCTCACTTATCAAGAATTTTCCCACAAGATCTCCTTGGGCTCAAGACGGTATTAGGGTTTGATCAGCTCAAGACACCTCCTAATACCCTGATGACCAAAATTAGGGTTTGATATTTCACAAGGATTTTTGGACTTCCAATTCCCCATATGATTTTATTGGATCATTATGGAGCCCCAAGATTACTTATGTCAAGTTTCAAGCCTTGGATCACACTTTTGATCAGTCAATTGAGCAGTTGACCTAAAAATCAACTATATTGGGGAAAAAGTCAACTATGGCCAATTCACAGTCAAACTTAATAATTTTTGGTCCACATCAACATTTTAAACTCATGTGTATCATTTGATCAAGTTTGGTTGCCTTCTACAAAATGGCCATATTACGCATGTAAGGTATCTTAGCAAAAACAAGCAAATACAAGATCGTAGTCCCTCGATGACGCTATCTAAGTTGCCTTTCAAATGATCTTAGTCTCTAAAAAGAATGCTAAGATACTTTACAACATTGCTAATCATGGTTATACGATGACCCACGCCCGTCCCGTTTACATACAAATATAGGGTTACTTACTAAATCAATGGTAAGATAACAATGTCAAAGGAAAATAAAAATGAACAAGAAAGACTTTTGAGTAGGTAGAATGATCCTAATTACTTGCTCAATTTCAAAACAAAACATCCTTGCTATTTTCAAAACAAACACTTACACTTTCAAACACCTTACAAACTTGAAAACATTTTCAAAAGATCAAACATATTTGTATACATTCTTACAAACAAGAATCATTTCAAAGATTGCCTAAACAATGGCCTCTTTACAAAATACTTTCAAAAAACCACATCAAGCATAATTTCAAACAAAAAGCAAGTGATATAGCAAGTAACTAAGAGCCCATGGAAAACCATGGATGAAAATGGTTCTAATACCTTTTGTTGTACCCCCAAATTTTCCCTCTCACTTATCAAGAATTTTCCCACAAGATCTCCTTGGGCTCAAGACTGCATAAGGGTTTGATCAGCTTAAGACACCTCCTTATGCCCTGATGACCAAAATTAGGGTTTGAGATTGCACAAGTATTTTTGGACTTCCAATGCCCTATATGATTTTCATGGATCATTATGGACCCCCAATATTACTTATGTCAAGTTTCAAGCCTTGGATCACACTTTTGATCAATCAATTGAGCAGTTGACCTAAAAATCAACTGTATTGGGGAAAAAGTCAACTATGGCCAATTCAAAGTCAAACTTAATAATTTTTGGTCCACATCAACATTTTAAACTCATGTTTATCATTTGATAAAGTTTGGACCACAACTCCTCAAGAAATTTGATCAAATCTCCAAAAGGGCAAAATGGTCAAAATTAGGGTTTTGACTAGGAAAGGGCAATTTCTGATTTTGACCTAGCAAATGGTAAATTGGTTTAAGGCATGATCTCAAGAGTCCAATTGCATCATTTTAACCTAATGACATGGTTCAAAACATTGCAAGTCCATTGAATTGACAGATGAATTTTGTAGTCAACTGATCAAAAGTCAACTGTATACTGAAAAGTCAAACTTTGACTTTTTGGTCAAATTCAAGTTCCAGAGATCATAATTCATAAAAACATATCAAAATATGAAACTTATTCATCAAGAAATAAAAAAGTCAAGATTTCATTTTGAGAAGTCAAAATTTCTAAACTTAGAAATTTTTTAAGTGTTGGAAATTTCATGTTTTTTCATAACTTTGAGCCAAATTTTCACCATGATGCAAGATGATTCAAGAAAAACTTCCAACATTAAAGTTGTAGATCTCCATGATATATACAACTTTGCTTTACAAAACTCCTTCTAAAAATTCTTGGATCTCAAGTTATGATTTTATGAACATAGGGTCATGAAACTAAACACTTAGTGAAATTTTGCCCTAATTTAGCCAGTATTTTGACATAACTTCATGATACTTTTCACATAGTTCCAAGGGGAATCTTCCAAATAAATACAAATATGAGTTGTAGAGAACATTTAAATCTTATCAAAATGTCCAAGAACTCCTTGAGATCATTCTTGAGGAGGGAGAATTGAAAAATGAAATTAGGGTTTTGTCACTTGAATTATAAGTCATTTTTGATGAACACTTGAACCAAATCCATGCTAGGCTGCATAATACTTGCTTTGTAGGCCTCAAAATTGTTTGTCACTCCATAATTAAATGTTTACACAGCTGTTAGAGCTTTGATCCAAGCAGTTGAGCTATTGTCCAAGTTGCATTTCCATTAATGGCACAAAGTTAACAATGCCATTCTTGTAAAGCAAGCTTTTTGCATAAAGTTCAATTGAGCCTCTAACTTGTTCCCTCTGATCACACTCCATCCAAAAAGTCAGAAGCAAGCTTTTCTAAAGCATAACCACTTTACCTTAGCAAGTACACAAGGCATAGAAACTTGTTTTGTCAAAAAATCACATGTTTAACTTAAACATGTAAATTTAAATTCTGATCAACTAGAGAACTCCAAACTTGTTGCTTATAAATAGAGTCACTATTTGTGAGCTAGAACACGAGCTTGAACACCCTGAAATACACTAAAACTCTCTCAAATTATAAATTGCATAAAAGCTCCATTGTTGCACAGTTTCTGACCTTAAACATCAAACTCCCATTTCCCTCGTGTGTTTCTTGGCCTTTTAGTTTCTAAAGCTTCCTTACATCAAATACAACTCATCCCCATCCTTATTCCAGAACTGTAACACCATTTACCATAACTTCCATAACCAAAAAACAGAGTCTGTAACTTGACTTCTCCAGGCCGTTTCAACCATCCATTGTTTAAGCTAAGCATTGCATTAGCTTCCTAGGACCTCAAGGAAGCTAACCGGATTATCACCATCACTTGAAACAAGCTCAAACTCCAAACACGATTTCCAGTTTTGAGGTAAGTTTTCTCAACTTAAAACTCTTCATACAGGCATCATCAATAGTTTATTTATGAATAAAACATGTAGATATCATTGCCCTGAAGCTAACCATGTCCATAGTTTCCATTAATTTTGCCTGAGCTTAGAGAATTTTGAAACTGAAATTTCTGAAATTTTTAGGGTTCAGATTAGGGACATTAAAATTCTTGCTTATCTTTGATCTATAGTTTTAATACTTTACATTTCTGGAATCGTGAGAAAATTTGCTACAAGTTTCATGTTTACAGTTTTCATTTTTAATGAGAAATGAGCAAGTTACAGTAGGTCTGGCTGGAGGTTGAAGATGAAGTCTTCAAGGGGAGTTTTGCCTTACATATTTATTGTTTCATTTGTATTAACGGATGTATAGCCACCCCAGTGGTAGAAGCGTGCACTTGTAACCTATGGGACCTGGGTTCGAGCCCCAGTGGTACCCTTTTCATTTTTTCATATTTTCACAATTCTGACTCTTTTTTTGTTTGGCAGGCGCTGGGCCCTTTGGGCCTGACTTATTTTTTTTTTATTTTTGCTTGTTGACCTCCCTGTTTACCATTGACACCCGTGGCCCAAATTTATTTATTTTCTTTTTTTATTTTCATTTTTATTTTTCTTAAATATATTTTCTAAATACTAAAAAATCATAAAATACAAAAATGGTATATTTATATTTTGACTTATTTTATTCTATTTTTCCACAAAAAATATTTTTATTTATTATACTTTATTTATTTTATTAAGTAAACTTTATAAACTTAATTAATATTATCTTATTTATTTATTTTTTCACACCATTTAAAATACATTATTTTAATATAAAAAAAGACTAAAAAATATTTTATGATACTATAAATATTTTCAAGATAAAAAATACCAAAATACTTTTCTTGAATTTATTTTCTTTTGATTAATTAATAGAACTAGGTTTTCCTTTAAAAAACTTTCTTAATAAATTCAAACTTAATTAATTATTTTCTTTATTTAATTAGGTTAAGACAAAAATCTTTTTTCATGAAAACCAAACAAAATTCCTTTTCTTTACATTTTGCGAATTTTTTTATTAATAACCATGTATTAGAATAATATTTCGCAAATAACCGGTGTTGTACCCCAAAATTTGCCCTCCTTTTCTTCAGGAAACCATCTTAAATTTTTCAAAGTCCCCTGAAACAAATCCAAGTCCTGAGTTATCCTTTGCCCAAGCAAGTCACTTACAAGAGCAAGATGATCTCACGAACTCCAGAAACAACACTTTTATCTTGAGAAAAAAATCAATCAATTTCTAAATACTTAGAATGTTTCTCTAAAATAAGTGTTTTTAGAAAAAAATCAGCGCTTCAGAACTTCTGGACCCATCCCAGACGAAGACGGTCAGAAGTTGCAAGCTTGGCTCAGCATGGTCAGAAGTTGGCTCTTCAGCAGCTACATCAGTTCAATCAGAAGTTGTAAACGTGGTTCAGAATGTAAGCCTCAGACAGAACATGCCCCTTCAGCAGTTATACAAGCTCAGTCAGAATTTGCTAAAGGAATGCAAGAGAAACAGGAAAGTATGAAGACTCCTTCAGAATAGGTTGAAATCAGAAGATGAAAGGTCAGAAGGATAGGTGTCACATTGATACAGAATCTCTAAGTCCAGATTGTCCAGAAGCAAATCCAAGGAACGTACCAGAAAACCAGGAGAATCTCCAGAGCTTGCTAAGACAACAGGTAGCCAAGGCCAGAGCATGGTTTACGCTGCTGATTCAACGCTGGTTTCTATTACCAGAATGTTGGTATTGACAGGTCTTGTCACCATTTAATGCCCATTAATGCTTCCAACCACTCCTGAGCATTCACGTGTGGCTTGGAAAACGCTTTTGCACAGATTCTGGCATGGGTCTTCACGCCACCGCCCACTTCAGAGGTCACTTCTCCCCAATCTACGCCTGCTGCTGCAACCTAGGCTGAAAGATAGCTGTTATCACAACTTCCCAGGAATTTCTGTCAAAGAACAAATTCAAACTCTGTTGGCGCCTTAAATGTTCAAGGCATCCACAAGAACTTTGCCTATAAATAGAGAGTCTTCACCACTGCCAAAGGGGTTCAAAAAAAGAAACAGAAAATTGCTAAGAGAGAAACGAAACTCCTAGAAACGTAGCATTCTGAAACTCTGCCAAAATCTCCAGTTTTGTTTCATAACTTTAAATTTCTCACCTTCAACTTCATCAAACATCCAGCTCTTTTCTGTAAACCAAAAACGTTCTTTCCAAACTTCTGACCCTATACACGTATACACCTTTACTTCCCCTTTTCCAAATCTGTCCAGAACACCACCAGAACCAAAAGCTAACTTTCATCCACCACTTTCCAAACAGTCAGGTAAGCACCTGCTGACCCTCACCACACTGTTAAGCATCATCAGCTGTGCATATTCAAGTAACATAATGTAAATATTCATGTTATTGCTGTTTATGTTCTGAGGACTCTCATACCTCAGAACGTTCTGAGCCAGTATAGGACTTGCTTGTGACCTTGGTGATTCTGACTTCTGAAACATTTTTGCTATTTTGCTGGATCTGTTCCAAATATGTTTCCTGTTTTGTGGAGTAATAACAGAATTGCAGATGTTCTGATTAGTACAGGGAAAAGCCAAATGCTGACTTTGACGTTAGCACATCTGAAGCCTGTTTTGCTGTCAATGACATCAGAACCTCTGAGAGTTATTGCCTTTTCAGCAGAATCAGAACTTCTGGTTTCTCCACTAATAAACTTCTGTCTTGCAGCGCAGGGAAATCAGAACTTCTGATTTCCCCACTAACAAGGTTCTGTTTTGCAGGTTCTAGAGTCAGAAGTTCTGACTCATCCAGTTTCACCAACAGGTTGATCATCTGACAGCGGATCTGGGTCAGAACTTTTGATGGCCTCCCAACAGCGTGCGGGCTCCCTCTCTCTCTCTATATATATCTTGTTTTCCGCTATTTTCTTTTTTGTCTATTTTTCTCGTTGAACCCCCCATGTACAAATGTGTATCCCCCTCCCCTAATCATTGTAATAGCGTAGGATTTTACATTTCCGCTTCTTATTGCTAGTAATTAGGACGTGTATGACAAGATAAAATCAATGAAATAGAAAAACCTAATTCAAAGAAAAAACTCTTGTATGCAATAAAACACACTTGCACACTAACACCCCTAGGGTTACATCCACTTGTTGCCTTTCAAAATTGGGCCATATTGCATGTTAGGTCTCTTTGGGCGAAGCAAACAAATTGAATGATCATAGTCCCTCGATAAAACTTTTCAAAACAAATAAAAACAAATGATCAAGTCCCTTAAAGAAAATTGCCCAAAGACATTTAACGCCGTTGCAATTATGGTCTAAACGATGACCCGCGCCTGTCCCTTTCACATCCTAACATAAGATTGTCCACCAAATGCAATGGTGGAACAAACTTGTTAAAAAGGGTTAAAACATAGCAATAATCTTTTGAGAAATTTAGGAGTAGATAACCTCTTAGTTACTTGAATCAAACTTGCAAAACAAAACACTTGCCTAATTTCAAAACCACACAACACTACACTTTTAAAACAACTTTCAAAAACAAAATGAAAACCTTTTCAAAAGACATACATCTTTGTATACATCCCCACATGGATCATTACAAAGATTGCCACCACATTGGCCTCTTTTCAAAACATTTTCAAACCCACTCACACTCAAGCACCATTTAAAACAATTGAAAACGAAAGGCAAGTGATCTAAGCAAGTAACTAAGAGCCCATGGATAACCATGGATAGAAAGGGTGCTAATACCTTCCCTTTCTATAATCTACTCCCCGAACCCAAGAAAACATCTCAAAAGGTTTTTGCTGTGCTTTTTAACCTTTCCTTAGGATAAAATAAAAAGTCGGTGGCGACTCTTGCTAACCGCAACATTTGCGAATACAAACACAAAACCTCTAGTCAGTTCTCCCACCGTATCACAGAACTGGCGACTCTGCTGGGGATGAATTTTAAAAGTGGAGTAACCTTAGGGCTTAGATCACCTTTATTTTCAATTGATTGTCTTGTTTGCTTTTACATTTGTGGGCTTTGTATCGGAGTTTTATAGATCCTAACCCGGATCTGGGGATACCTTCTTAGAAAGTAGCAACAAGGCTGTGAGGGAACTGTGCGGGGTATACCGACATGGTTGAAGCAGTCTGCTACATTGATGTGGCACTTTGGTGTGTACCGGTAACCCTTGAGTTCAGTCAAGGAGAGTACGGGGCCGCCGCGTGGTGTCGTGAAGCATCAACTGACCTTAGGAACCTTAATTGAACCATCTTGGCCTTTTAGGGTAGTGAGATAACTGACTTTGGTGCAGTCCGAGGTTGGTTGATACTCGATACTACACTCAATTGAGGGTTGCTTTCCTGGGATATTTCGGTCGCCAGTTCAGTGGCTAAATCGAAACGATGAACAATGAAAGTAATCCAGTGATATTGGGACCCTTAGAACCCGGTTACTTCTAATAGGACAGGTTGAGCCCACCAAACTTCAAGAGGGTAATACCCAGACCCCATGCAGGCCTAAACCCTAAGGGTTTGTCTTGTGTGACTTGTGTGCCTTATCATGTTTGCCTTTGTGAATATTTGTGGTGTATTTAATCATAACATCATGACATCATACAACATCATGAGCATTGACTAACCATTTCAAGGGTTTCGAATCTTCATCTTTGTTCTTGTTTTATAGGACATGGAAACTGCTCGCAGAAAGACAATTCAGATTAGCCTTGTAAAGATCCCTCCTCAGCTTAAGGAACTTATGTCCAGGATTCCCGAGGGTTCTTCATTCAGTGAGAGACATGGAAGACTCATCAGCTTGGTTAACACCAACATTGAGGAAGATTTGATAAAGGTCCTGTTCCAGTTCTTTGACCCTCTGCATCACTATTTCACTTTCCCGGATTATCAATTGGTGCCTACATTGGAAGAGTTCTCCCGACTTCTGAAGGTCCCTATCCTTGATCAACTACCCTACAACGGTACGGAAGAGGAACCCAAGCTTGAAGAGATTGCTAAAGCCTTGCACCTACAACCGTCTGACCTCAAGGGACATTGGGAAGTTAGAAGTGGTATCAAGGGTTTCTTAGCCAGGTTTATGTTCGAGAAGGCCCAAGAATGTTGGAACTCCCTTGACCTACGAGCTTTTGAAGAAGTTATGGCCCTCCTTGTCTATGGTTTGGTGTTATTCCCTAACCCAGATCAGCTTATTGATATCAGTGCTGTCCAGATCTTCATGACCAGGAATCCTATACCTACGCTGCTGGGGGACATCCTTCACTCATGTTACACTCGAACCATGAGAAGAAGGGGTGTCCTTATGTGTTGCACTCCTCTCCTGGGAAGGTGGTTTATTTCGCACCTTCCACACTCGGTTTTGAAGAACGAGCGGGGTTCGAGATGGTCACAACGGTTAATGACTCTCACGCATGCAGATATACATTGGTGCCCTAGGTCCAGGGAAGACGTCACTATCATTGATCGTTGCGGGGAGTACCCTAATGTTCCTTTGTTTGGAATCAAAGGAGGTATTACTTACAACCCATGCCTGGCTTGGAGACAGTTTGGTTATGCTCGGAGGGATGGCCCTCATGACATGTTGATTCCTAACATAGTTTTTGAATTCGACAACGATACTCAAGGACTTCGTCAGAGATTTATCAGAGCTTGGAGGATGCCAAGTAGGATCGACAGCAAGACACTGGGGCACAGAAACTCCATCCCGTTGGAACCTTATCTCAAGTGGGTACGAGCCCGCTCCCAGAAGTTAGTGATGCCTTATCCTCATATGCTCCCTGTGATCAAAGAACCAGTCTTGGAAGGAGAGGTGTCATACACCATTCAACATCCCGACATGCCCACCTCCTGGGAAGAAATGCAGAAGAGCTGGGTCCAGCTTAAGGAAGAACGGAATTCTCTTGAGACCAGTCTACATGCTAGCAAAAAGAAGGTCCTGGAACTCACCCGCCTACTGCACGAGGAAAGGAATCTCAACACCTACATCGCACCAAAGAGGATGCACAATGTTTTTTTGCCTTGAGGAGTCATTTTGTAATATTTGGCCCATGGGGCATTTATGTACTAACGAATTTCTCCTTATTAATATGATGTGCGTTCCTTTTTGTCTACAACAAATTTTGAATGTTCTAAATCCTTGAATGCATTGCATGCATACGCATTCCATTGCACCATATGCATAGCAGGTACCCTATTTCACAGGTTGCTTAATCTTCTTCGCTGTTTGTTTAAACAGTCAGTCATCATGAATCCAGACTCATCCAGTGAGCAAGCAATCAAGGCCCTTCAGGCCCAAAATGCACAGTTTCAAGAGATGGTCCTGAGCCTGGCCCAAGGACAGCAAGAGTTGAAGACTCTACTCCTGAAGAAGAAGAAGAAAAAGAGGACTGCATTGTTCAACACCGGACACAGGTTTGGGAACACACTCCACAATGAAGCTAATCCAACTACTTCTTCTGCTGAGAAAAACAGTCCCCAAGGGGGAGGAGCTCCTAGTCCCGCAGTCTCCGACAACGAGACGGACTATAACGACGAACAATACCCACCTGCTGCTGACAGATACAAGCAATTGGAGGACCGCTTAAGCGCCATGGAAATTCAGAATGTGCCAGGACTGGATTTCGGAGATTTGGGGTTATCTTCTGGGGTAGTAAGTCCACACAAGTTTAAGGCGCCCGCCTTCGCCAAGTATGATGGGGTCTCCTGCCCAAAGCTGCATCTAAGGTCGTACGTAAGGAAAATCCAACCTTACACGGCGGATAAGAACCTTTGGATTCACTTCTTCCAAGATAGCCTCTCGGGGTCACAACTTGAATGGTTCTACCAATTAGATGGAACTAGCATCCGACACTGGGAAGATTTGGCAACCGCATTCTACAGACAATACCAATACAATTCTAATCTCGCTCCTACGCGTACCCAACTTCAGGGTATGTCTCTAGGAACGGGTGAAAGGTTCAAAGAGTACGCTCAAAAATGGAGAGATTTGGCTGGCAGGGTGCAGCCCCCATTAACTGATCGAGAGCTGGTAGATATGTTCCTTGGGACATTGTCTGGAATCATTTGGTTGGTAACTCCTCCGCTGGGTTTACAGATTTGATATTGACGGGAGAAAGAATTGAAGCTGGCATCAGGTCAGGCAAGATACAAAAGGCTGCCTCCACAAGTGCTGAGAAGAGGCCGTTTAAGAAAGAAGCAAGTGCCGTCTATGGTTCTAGAAGACAAGTCAAGCCCAAAAGTCGCCAAGCCGTCAATGCTTTGGTCATCTCGAAACCTGTTGCTGCTCCTCAGCAGTACAATCAACAAAGGAGCGAAAGGCTCAAGAGGCAGTATACCCGACTGAGTATGACCTTATCTCAAATTTTACCCCAACTGTTATCCACCAACCTGGTGACCCTCAAAGAAGCTCCTAAGGTCGTCAACACCGCGTCCCCTAAGTATAACCCAAATGCCCGGTGTGCTTATCATTCTGATAGTCCCGGGCACACTACTGATGATTGCTGGGCCTTGAGAAACAAAGTGCAAGATCTGATCGACGCAAAGGAAATTCAGTTTGAAGCGCCAGAGAGACCAAATGTTGTAACTGCTCCTATGCCCCAGCATAGAGTAAATTCCATTGAGGAAGAATTGTACGCTGTTTCGGTAAATGAAGTTATCACCCCTCTGAAGACCGTCAAGAAGAACCTACTGCAGGCCGGTTTATTTCCGGGTTGCAGTGAGGGTTGCCTGTTCTGTGCTGTTTCCCTATCTGGTTGTCCCTTGCTGAGGTTAGGCATCCAAAGCATAATGGATAGCAAGGAGATTCTATTCAAGAAGTCTGTTGTTAAGTTGGTTCCGGTAAAAGAAATTTCTGTGGTTACCATCTTCAAAAATCCAATCAAGGCTCTCCCGAAGAAGCCTGTTCAAATCATGACTGTTGCACCTGTGGTTATTATTGTTCCGGGGCCTCTCCCCTACGTATCTGATAAAGCTGTCCCCTGGCATTATGGGGCAGACGTGTATGTAAATGGAATCAAACAAAAATTCAACACTGGCGCCAGTATCTGCGACATCACTGGTCCAGCCAAGGTCACCCGCAGTGGCAGGCTCTTCTCGCCTGACATTGCACCGCCCGCCATTCGAAGACCCCTCCTTATAACACCTACAAGTTTACCTGTTCCTGTTGCTGATCAAGTTATTTCCCCTGCCGCCGAGTCATCTAGTGCTCGAGGCAAAGAGATTGAAGAGGAGCCTGTCCGGACGGAGGCACCAATACCTATAAATGCTGAGGCCTCCCAACAAGAAATGGAGGAGATCCTGAAAATAATAAAGAAAAGTGATTTCAATGTTGTCGAGCAGTTGGGGCATACGCCCTCCAAGATCTCCATGCTCTCTTTATTGCTATGCTCCGAGGCCCATGCTAAGGCCTTAATCTCATTTCTCAAGACGGCCCATGTGCCACAGGAGACATCTGCAGTCCAGTCCACTGATTGCATAGCAAATCTGACAGCAGATAATGGCCTGGGTTTTTCAGATGCTGACCTGACTGCGAAGGGAAGAGACCACAATGATGCCCTGCATGTCTCTATCGAATGCAGGGGCACTACTCTGGCGCATGTATTGGTGGATACTGGTTCTTCTTTGAATGTTCTACCGAAAAAGGCTTTAGACCGTTTGGATTATGAAGGCTTAGAACTGAAGCCCAGCAATATCATCGTCAGGGCCTTTGACGGTTCAAAAAGGATGGTTCGTGGAGAGGTTAACATCCCTATTCGTGTGGGCTCTCAAGTGTTTGACTCTACTTTTTATGTGATGGATATACGTCCATCGTACTCTTGTCTACTGGGTCGACCTTGGATCCATAAAGCTGGGGCAGTGACCTCTACCTTGCACCAGAAGCTGAAATACCCTGTCAGAGGGAAGATCGTCAATGTGCAAGGAGAAGAGGAGTATATGGTGAGCCATTTGAATTCCTTCAGATACATTGAGATGGACAGGGAGTTTATTGAAACCCCCTTTCAGCATTTCGAGGAGGTGCATCCAATTTCAGTGGCAGCAGAGACAACAGTCGAAGAGAATGTTTCCTTGAAGATGGCTTCCCTAAGGGATGCCCGGGCTGTGGTTCAGAAAGGCAATTGTGCAAACTGGGGTCAGCTTCCTGACTTCACTCAGAAGAACGACAAGTTTGGGCTGGGCTTTACTGCAGAGGCTCAGAGGGCTGTGCGCAAAGAGAAGATCAGAAAGGCTCCAGTGTTTATTTCCAGCTCGAGGGTGAATGCTATCGAGGAGGATGTGGAGGAAGTAGAGTTTGACAGTTGGATCTACCCGACTACCAGCAACGGACCAAGCAACTGGACGGCAAAGGATTTTACCCCTATCACATTTGTCACGCAGTAATTAATTTCTTTTGATTTCCAATTTGTAACAAACAATATGTTAAAACTTTGTTGGCTCGGTGTCCTACCCGGGGCATCGTAGCTCCATTTGTGAGGGCTTTTTGTATGACATTTTCATATATCATCAATCAAAACATTGGACGTTTGTTGCATTTCAAATCTTGTGCTCTTTTCCTTTTTGTGTTATATATATTGCAAAACAGCTATATTTACACACACTCACTTATACAGGTTTCAATCCACTCTGGATCTCACTGGTAACAGCTCTGCTACCGCCAGTTATGACTTCGAAAATCCGATCAACTTGGCCAAAGACGAAGGTGAAGATGATTGCGAAGTGCCTGGTGAACTCGCAAGACTGCTACTCCAGGAAGAGAGAGCTATTCAGCCACATGAAGAGCCGGTGGAGACAATTAACCTGGGTACTGAGACAGATAGGAAGGAGGTCAAGATTGGTGCCAATCTAGAGCTCAGCGTGAAGCAACGATTGATCCAGATGCTACAGGATTACATGGAGATTTTTGCTTGGTCCTATGAAGATATGCCTGGTTTGGATGCCGACATTGTAGTTCACCACCTACCAACCAAGGAAGATTGCCCTCCGGTAAAGCAAAAAGTCCGACGGATGCGTCCAGAGATGTCTGAAAAGATCAAGGCCGAGGTTATGAAACAGTTTGATGTCGGGTTCCTTGCAGTAACTTCTTACCCTCAGTGGGTTGCCAATGTGGTGCCGGTACCAAAGAAGGACGGTAAGGTCAGAATGTGTGTTGACTACAGGGATTTGAACAGGGCCAGCCCCAAGGATGACTTCCCCCTACCTCACATTGATGTCCTTGTTGACAATACAGCTCAACACAAGGTGTTCTCCTTCATGGATGGTTTTTCAGGGTATAATCAGATCAAGATGGCTCCGGAAGATATGGAGAAGACTACCTTTGTAACTCAGTGGGGGACCTTCTGTTATAAGGTCATGCCATTCGGATTGAAAAATGTTGGGGCAACCTATCAACGTGCCATGGTTGCTTTATTTCATGATATGATCCATCATGAGATTGAGGTATACGTTGATGACATGATTGCAAGGTCTCAAACTGAGGAGGAACACCTTGCCCATCTGAGGAAGTTATTTGACTGACTCAAGTTGTACAAGCTGAGGTTGAATCCCAACAAATGCACCTTTGGGTAAGATCCGGAAAATTGCTAGGTTTCATTGTAAGTGATAAAGGTATTCAGGTGGACCCTGCCAAGGTAAAAGCCATACAAGAGATGCCGACTCCAAAAACAGAGAAAGAAGTCAGAGGTTTCCTAGGACGACTGAATTACATTGCCCGATTCATCTCACATCTGACTGCTACTTGTGAGCCAATCTTCAAATTACTGAAGAAAGATCAAGTAGTATGCTGGAATGATGAATGTCAGGCCGCCTTTGAAAAGATAAAGGAATATCTCCAAGGGCCACCCATTCTTATGCCACCGGTGGAAGGAAGACCTCTGATACTATACTTGACAGTGCTTGATAATTCAATGGGGTGTGTGCTGGGGCAGCATGACGAGTCTGGCCGAAAAGAGCACGCTATTTATTACTTGAGCAAAAATTTTACCGACTGTGAGTCTCGTTACTCACTGCTTAAGAAAACTTGCTGCGCTCTTGTATGGGCTGCTCGCCGGCTGAGACAGTATATGCTGACTCACACTACTTTATTGATTTCAAAGATGGATCCCATCAAGTACATATTTGAAAAGCCCGCTCTGTCTGGAAGAATAGCGAGATGGCAAATGATCTTGACAGAATATGATATCCAGTATACAACTCAGAAAGCAATTAAGGGAAGTGTACTGGCAGATCATTTGGCACACCAACCTGTGGACGACTACCAATCATTGAACTTTGATTTTCCGGACGAAGACATCATAGTGGTAACTGACTGTGAAGTACCTGGACCAGATGAAGGACCTGAGGAAGGATCCCGATGGTCTATGCATTTTGATGGAGCCTCCAATGCTTTGGGTAACGGCATCGGCGCTGTAATCATATCTCCCAAAGGAACTCATACTCCCCTCACCGCCCGATTATGTTTCAGCTGCACCAACAACATGGCAGAGTATGAGGCATGTATCATGGGTTTACAAGCTGCAATCGATTTGAGGATCAAGTTTCTAAGTGTCTTCGGAGATTCCGCTCTCGTGATCAATCAGATCAAAGGCGAGTGGGATACGAAACACCTGAATCTTATTCCTTACAAGGAGTATGTGTTGACCTTGCTTCCCCACTTTGAAGAGATAACTTTCGAACACTTCCCTAGAGAGGAGAATCAGCTAGCGGATGCCCTAGCTACGATGTCTTCAATGTTCAAAGTTAAATGGGACAATGAGGCTCCCCGAATCATAATCTGGAAGTCGGATGAACCGGCATACTGCTGCGAGCTCGAAGCTGAGAAGGTTATTGAAAAACCCTGGTATCATGAGGTGAAGAGGTACTTGGAAGCTCAGGAATACCCTGAAGGTGCATCTGTCAATGATAAGAAGTTCATGAGGAGGTTTGCTGCAAAATTCTTCCTCAGCAACGGCATTCTCTACAAACGGAATCATGATTCGACTCTGCTACGTTGTGTGGATAAGGCTGAAGCAGAGAAAATTATGATAGAACTGCATGAAGGTGCATTTGGAACACATTCCAGTGGACACACCATGGCTAAGAAAATCCTTCGGGCGGGATATTTCTGGTCCACAATGGAGGCCGATTGTTACCAACACTCCCGAACTTGTCATAAATGCCAGATCTATGCTGACAAGGTGCATATCCCTCCAGTTCCTTTGAATGTCCTGACGGCGCCTTGGCCTTTTGCAATGTGGGGCATCGATATGATCGGTGAGATCCGACCGACGGCATCCAATGGGCATCGCTTCATCTTGGTGGAAATCGACTACTTCACGAAGTGGGTTGAGGCAGCTTCCTACGCCACAGTAACCAAGAGCATCGTGGCACGTTTCATCCGGCATAATCTGATCTGTCGGTACGGCGTCCCGGAAAGAATCATTACGGACAATGGTACCAATCTCAACAACAAAATGATCACTGAACTCTGTGAACAATTCAAGATACAGCACCACAATTCTTCGCCCTACCGGCCGAAGATGAATGGGGCTGTAGAGGCAGCCAATAAAAATATCAAGAAAATTTTGCAGAAGATGACAGTGACCTATAAAGATTGGCACGAGATGTTACCGTTCGCTCTTCATGGGTACCGCACCTCAGCAAGGACGTCAACCGGGGCAACTCCCTTCTCCTTGGTCTATGGCATGGAGGCAGTCTTGCCAATTGAAATCCAGATACCCTCTCTCCGGATAATGAAGGATGCAGACTTGAACGAAGAGGATTGGATCCAGACTCGACTTGATCAATTAAATCTGATTGACGAAAAGAGGCTCACTGCTATCTGTCATGGTCAAACGTATCAAAAACGGATGATCAAGGCATTTAACAAGAAAGTCAGACCGCAAGAGTATCAAGTTGGGGACCTGGTAATCAAACGCATCATCTTTCCTCAAAGTGATCCCCGGGGCAAATGGACCCCTACATACGAAGGGCCATTTGTGGTTAAACGTGTGTTCTCAGGAGGAGCCATGATCCTAACCACCATGGATGGTGACGACCTTCCTCACCCCGCCAATGCAGACATAGTGAAAAAATACTACGCATGAATAAAAGACCCGCTAGGTTGACATACCCGGGCAAAAATAAGGGATGAAATTAATAAAAAAATCTGTACACCCGGCAAGTCGAAAACCTGAAAGGGCGGCTTGGGCAAAAATGGGTATCCCGGTGGACTGAAAACCCGAAAGGGCGGTCCAGGCAAAAGTTAGGGATAAAAGCGTAACACTATGTCTCATTGGATCACTTCGCATCCGGAAGTCGGCATCAACTATCTGGCTCAGATTTCGGCATCGACCAATCAACTCCATCTTCAACTAGGCAGCAAAGTGATGAGACACTTGAAGACATAAAGGCGATAGCAGAGTTGGAACCCAGTGGGATTGTTCACATAGCTGTTTTGTTTCCTTTTCAAAATTGTAAATTCTATGTTATTCGGCGGCATTCTCTTACTAGGATGTCAGCCCCTTGTACAAAAACGCCTATTCACAGGCAAAGTTTAAATCAATACAAATTCACTTGTCCATACAAATTACCATTGTTTTCCTTTTTCTGTTTTGTCTTGCGAGGAACGTCCAATGTTCATTTTTGATATATGCATTTGACATTAAATTGCTGATTCATAAGTGTTTACATATAAAACAAGAGATTGATTACAGGTGACATCGGAGACGGGGGCAATGTGAAGTTGTCTAATGCAGTCTGGTTGTCCGCCAAGGTACCAAGGTAGATTCAGCTAAAAAATGTGGCCAAATCATCTCAACTCCCCGCAGAGTAAAAACAAGATTCAGCAATACTTTCCCCAAGCGGAGTTGACTCTTCGACAATCCTGAAAAGGCGCAACATTCCCCGGCAGGTCTTAAAGCTCATCCCCAGTAGATTCTGGAAGCTTATCCCCCTGCAGAGTACGGACGTCTCTCCCGAGTTTTATTTAGAGTTATTTCCTCACAAGGACTTATAACTGGGTTATCCTCAGCTAAAAACCACGGAAGATCGCCCTCGGCAAAATTCCTTCAATCCCCAGCGGAGTTCATCATCATTATCCCCAGCGGAATCCATCGTTAAAGACCTCAACAGGCCTCTCATCAGAACCTCGGCCAAGTATCTCTTCCACAGAGCAACTCCCCGGCCGTTCGCCAAGGATTTATTTTCCTAAAACGAAATTACATTCATAGACATTTCACATTTTCATACATCTTGCTTACATATATGATAAAGTGCATACAACACTATCTCATGTTGAACATCATGACATCGTGCATCATGACATTGCATACAACTTATGTTTTTGCCTTTTCAGAAAGAGACAATCCCAAAAACAACTACCTTCAACTGTCACAATTCCAGATTCGATACCTGTATCTAGCCAGGGCACATCTGAGAGTGATCAGTTTCCAGACTCGATTCCTGTACCTAGCCAGGGCACGTCTAAAGAGTTCGAAGATTCGATTCCTGTATCCAGCCAGGGCATATCTATCAGTTGTCACGTTTCCAGACTCGATTCCTGTATCTAGCCAGGGCACGTCTGAAGAGTTCGAAGATTCGATTCCTGTATCCAGCCAGGGCATATCTATCAGCTGTCACGTTTCCAGACTCGATTCCTGTATCTAGCCAGGGCACGTCTGAAGAGTTCGAAGATTCGATTCCTGTATCCAGCCAGGGCATATCTATCAGCTGTCACGTTTCCAGACTCGATTCCTGTATCTAGCCAGGGCACGTCTGAAGAGTTCGAAGATTCGATTCCTGTATCCAGCCAGGGCATATCTATCAGCTGTCACGTTTCCAGACTCGATTCCTGTATCTAGCCAGGGCACGTCTGAAGAGTTCGAAGATTCGATTCCTGTATCCAGCCAGGGCACATCTATTAACAACTATTCCCAGATTCGATTCCTGTATCCAGCCAGGGCACATCTGTGAACAACCAATTGTAGACTCGACACCTGTATCTAGCCAGGGCACATCTGCATAAGGAGATTGAAGATCAAACACCTGTAACAAGCCAGGAAAACATCCGTCTTTCTCAAAATATACAAGTTTCTCGCTAAGGAATCTCTTATGCGATCGACACTTCCAAATGGCATCTATAAGCCCATTCCCGACAAGGTTCTGTCACATCTCCATATGGCATCTGTAAGCCCATCTCCCTATCCATCACCTCTCCAAATGGCATCTATAAGCCCATTCCCGCCATCACATTGCTGATACTCTACTAAGCGAGTGCAAATTTTCGGGCACTCTGGTGTCCAATCTCCTTTTACCTTCGAGTCGCGAAAGGCAAACTCGCCAATCTAACTCTTCGGGTTAAAGAAGATTGAACAGGGGCAACTGTTGTACCCCAAAATTTGCCCTCCTTTTCTTCAGGAAACCATCTTAAATTTTTCAAAGTCCCCTGAAACAAATCCAAGTCCTGAGTTATCCTTTGCCCAAGCAAGTCACTTACAAGAGCAAGATGATCTCACGAACTCCAGAAACAACACTTTTATCTTGAGAAAAAAATCAATCAATTTCTAAATACTTAGAATGTTTCTCTAAAATAAGTGTTTTTAGAAAAAAATCAGCGCTTCAGAACTTCTGGACCCATCCCAGACGAAGACGGTCAGAAGTTGCAAGCTTGGCTCAGCATGGTCAGAAGTTGGCTCTTCAGCAGCTACATCAGTTCAATCAGAAGTTGTAAACGTGGTTCAGAATGTAAGCCTCAGACAGAACATGCCCCTTCAGCAGTTATACAAGCTCAGTCAGAATTTGCTAAAGGAATGCAAGAGAAACAGGAAAGTATGAAGACTCCTTCAGAATAGGTTGAAATCAGAAGATGAAAGGTCAGAAGGATAGGTGTCACATTGATACAGAATCTCTAAGTCCAGATTGTCCAGAAGCAAATCCAAGGAACGTACCAGAAAACCAGGAGAATCTCCAGAGCTTGCTAAGACAACAGGTAGCCAAGGCCAGAGCATGGTTTACGCTGCTGATTCAACGCTGGTTTCCATTACCAGAATGTTGGTATTGACAGGTCTTGTCACCATTTAATGCCCATTAATGCTTCCAACCACTCCTGAGCATTCACGTGTGGCTTGGAAAACGCTTTTGCACAGATTCTGGCATGGGTCTTCACGCCACCGCCCACTTCAGAGGTCACTTCTCCCCAATCTACGCCTGCTGCTGCAACCTAGGCTGAAAGATAGCTGTTATCACAACTTCCCAGGAATTTCTGTCAAAGAACAAATTCAAACTCTGTTGGCGCCTTAAATGTTCAAGGCATCCACAAGAACTTTGCCTATAAATAGAGAGTCTTCACCACTGCCAAAGGGGTTCAAAAAAAGAAACAGAAAATTGCTAAGAGAGAAACGAAACTCCTAGCAACGTAGCATTCTGAAACTCTGCCAAAATCTCCAGTTTTGTTTCATAACTTTAAATTTCTCACCTTCAACTTCATCAAACATCCAGCTCTTTTCTGTAAACCAAAAACGTTCTTTCCAAACTTCTGACCCTATACACGTATACACCTTTACTTCCCCTTTTCCAAATCTGTCCAGAACACCACCAGAACCAAAAGCTAACTTTCATCCACCACTTTCCAAACAGTCAGGTAAGCACCTGCTGACCCTCACCACACTGTTAAGCATCATCAGCTGTGCATATTCAAGTAACATAATGTAAATATTCATGTTATTGCTGTTTATGTTCTGAGGACTCTCATACCTCAGAACATTCTGAGCCAGTATAGGACTTGCCTGTGACCTTGGTGATTCTGACTTCTGAAACATTTTTGCTATTTTGCTGGATCTGTTCCAAATATGTTTCCTGTTTTGTGGAGTAATAACAGAATTGCAGATGTTCTGATTAGTACAGGGAAAAGCCAAATGCTGACTTTGACGTTAGCACATCTGAAGCCTGTTTTGCTGTCAATGACATCAGAACCTCTGAGAGTTATTGCCTTTTCAGCAGAATCAGAACTTCTGGTTTCTCCACTAACAAACTTCTGTCTTGCAGCGCAGGGAAATCAGAACTTCTGATTTCCCCACTAACAAGGTTCTGTTTTGCAGGTTCTAGAGTCAGAAGTTCTGACTCATCCAGTTTCACCAACAGGTTTATCATCTGACAGCGGATCTGGGTCAGAACTTCTGATGGCCTCCCAACAGCGCGCGGGCTCCCTCTCTCTCTATATATCTTGTTTTCCGCTATTTTCTTTTTTGTCTATTTTTCTCGTTGAACCCCCCATGTACAAATGTGTATCCCCCTCCCCTAATCATTGTAATAGCGTAGGATTTTACATTTCCGCTTCTTATTGCTAGTAATTAGGACGTGTATGACAAGATAAAATCAATGAAATAGAAAAACCTAATTCAAAGAAAAAACTCTTGTATGCAATAAAACACACTTGCACACTAACACCCCTAGGGTTACATCCACTTGTTGCCTTTCAAAATTGGGCCATATTGCATGTTAGGTCTCTTTGGGCGAAGCAAACAAATTGAATGATCATAGTCCCTCGATAAAACTTTTCAAAACAAATAAAAACAAATGATCAAGTCCCTTAAAGAAAATTGCCCAAAGACATTTAACGTCGTTGCAATTATGGTCTAAACGATGACCCGCGCCTGTCCCTTTCACATCCTAACATAAGATTGTCCACCAAATGCAATGGTGGAACAAACTTGTTAAAAAGGGTTAAAACATAGCAATAATCTTTTGAGAAATTTAGGAGTAGATAACCTCTTAGTTACTTGAATCAAACTTTCAAAACAAAACACTTGCCTAATTTCAAAACCACACAACACTACACTTTTAAAACAACTTTCAAAAACAAAATGAAAACCTTTTCAAAAGACATACATCTTTGTATACATCCCCACATGGATCATTACAAAGATTGCCACCACATTGGCCTCTTTTCAAAACATTTTCAAACCCACTCACACTCAAGCACCATTTAAAACAATTGAAAACGAAAGGCAAGTGATCTAAGCAAGTAACTAAGAGCCCATGGATAACCATGGATAGAAAGGGTGCTAATACCTTCCCTTTCTATAATCTACTCCCCGAACCCAAGAAAACATCTCAAAAGGTTTTTGCTGTGCTTTTTAACCTTTCCTTAGGATAAAATAAAAAGTCGGTGGCGACTCTTGCTAACCGCAACATTTGCGAATACAAACGCAAAACCTCTAGTCAGTTCTCCCACCGTATCACAACCGGGTTTTGGAAAAAATTACGCAAATAACCATGTTTCAGATGACTCCCCAAAGGAGGAGCCATCTCACTTGGCGCCTCCACCTAGGGTTTTGCCCTAGGCGCCATCTCACTTGGCGCCTCCCTTGGCTTTTAGCCAAGTGAGATGGTGCATGCTCCTTAAAAGTGAGAGGAGGCGCCATCTCACTTGGCTCCTAGGGCAAAACTAGGGCAAAATGCTGTTTTATAAATAATTCGTCCGTTTCTCCGAAATTTCTCACACTTTCTACGCACTGTATTTTTATTTTGTACTCTGTTATTTGCGTCATGACGTCGCCTATGATTTTTAGCAGAGATGGTTACGTTATATTCTCTGCCACGAAACCTGCGATGAAAATGAAATTCTGGCACATTCACTCCATGGAGCGTCTGAAGCGGGAGTTGATGCGGTGGCTAGATGGAGACATTGCGGAGGGGGGAAAAATTCGAAGGATCCAGCGAAAACGAACAACAACCTCACATGCGACAGGAAGACCTAATGTGTGGTTGGAGGAAGTCAAAACAGACAGTGATGTAATGCTGATGATGCATGGGTCAGATGAAATTGTGTTAACAGTTGTAATTTCCTAGATTGAATATCGTTAATTATTGTTGTACGCGTTTTATTAATTGTAGCAAAATCTGTTAAGGGAAAACCCAAATGTTTACAACACAATTATGAAAAGATTTTATGTATTACAATATTTATGTGGTCGAGCCAAACGCCCGATTCAGACAGTTTTTGTGATTGTGTCCGACCTGACGGCATAAACCATACTTTCTCTCCAACCTGTCAAGATCGTCCATTTCTGTTATGATGCGCCTACTTTTGGGACGACCCTTCTTGTTCCTTCGCATTTGGTCATTGTGCCAAACTATATCGCCGTTGTATTCAGGCCAATAATCTGGTTTTGCCACCAAAGGAAAGTTGTTGTTGTAAACAGTGAGCAACGTTTCAGATTTGTAAACGTTTGACAGCAGTTGAAGCGCGTCTTGATGGGTATGAGCACAAGCGGAAATTACATGAGAGCAAGGCATACAAAATGCTTGAAACCTGCCACAATCGCACCATTGAGAAGGTAAAATGACCCTGTATTCTTGTCTTGGCAGGCCTTCATTGTGGTCGATTGTCTCTTTCACAATGAAGTTGTGGCTGTGTCGGTCAAACCGTATAACCATGTGAGTGTTGGCTTTAGCACTTTCAGCCTTAATGTATTTCATGCAGCTTTCACTCCATAGTTGTCCAGATTGCAACACTGCATTCCACATTTCACCTCTTTTTGCAAATAACGCAGCCATCCTAAAATACGTAGATTTTACCAAGGCAGTGATTGGGAGGTTTCGTATGCCCTTGAATACCCCATTCATTGATTCAATAAGATTTGTTGTCATATGCCCCCATCTTTGGCCATTGTCGTATGACCTAGTCCATTTTTCCACCGGAATATTGTCGATCCACCTACCGGCTTCCGGATTAGACAAACGGATCTTGTTGCGGTAATATTTGAACGTGGGTTGTGTTAATGCATATCCTGCATTCATAACCGCTTTCCTCAATGTTTTGTCCTTGACCTCCCTCGAGAAATTCTGGACGATATGCCTAACGCAATAGACATGCGTAGAAGGAGGGTCATGCCAACCATTTGCTGGATTATTATAGGCACTTTCAATGGAGGCATGTCTGTCCGAGATCAAACAGAGATCTGGTTGAGGAGCCACGTGTGTCCGAAGATTTTTCAGGAAAAAGCTCCAAGCACCACCGGTCTCCCCCTCGACAAGGGCAAACGCAACGGGGAAAATATTGTTGTTGCCATCTTGTGCAACTGCCATCAATAACGTGCCTTTGTACTTCCCATACAACCAAGTCCCATCAATTTGTAAAATTGGTTTGCATGATGCAAACCCTGTGATGCATGGTTGAAATGCCCAAAACACACGACTGAATATTCCGTTGTCATGCAGTAGACTACCATCTTGGGCGTACGCTGGCAATGTTTCCAGAATGTAAACACTACCTGGAGAATACGTCTTGAGTGCATTCAGGTAGCGGGGAAGTTCTCGGTATGACTCCTCCCAGTTTCCGTACACCCTTTCAATCGCCTTAGTCTTTGCTAACCACGCCTTACGGTAAGACGAAGTGTAGTTAAAAACCATGGTGATGTGGGAGATGATTGTTTTCACCTTCAAAGATGGGTCGTTGCTGACCAGGGGTAGGATTTCTTGACAGATTAGATCATAGTTGAGTTTTCGGTGGTCCTGTGATTGAGTGGAACTTACACAAGTGTGGGTAGTCATGGAACCTATGACCCAGTAGTCACCCCTTAATCTGTATGATGCGGTCAACTTGAACATACAGTCAGGGTGGACACACTTGATCTTGTACCTTTCCGGGTTGACACGATCCACCTTAAAATCAACCGAGTTGAGCATGTGAAATTTTTTAATGGCCCTGATGCATTCCTCTCTATTACGAAACTTGTCCTTATCTTTTAAATTTTCATCTGACTGCATATACGGTTCGAAAAATAAGTCAGTAGAAGGTTCATCTCCACCCATGTTGAAGTTTGTCATGTGCGGAGGTGGTGTGTAGATTTTGTCTGTAGGAATACTAGGGATGCCATCATCGTCAGAATCATCGTTCACCATTTCATCAAACTCTAACTCGTTATCTTCTTCTTCATCATCAACTGCATCTACCTCATCTTGTTCATTCTCCAAAGGGATATGGTAGAAGGTGGTGGTGCAAGAGGGCAGGGAATACTACTCACTGAGCTGAAACGTCATTATGCAAGTTTAGAATTAAATGAAAATTCCTCAGAGAATGACAGGGTAGTAAAAGCCAGAACGTATCTTATGATACTTTTTGGTACATTTTTATTTCCCGAAAGTACGGGAAATAGTGTAAATTTTATGTACTTACATTTACTAACAAATTTTGAAAAAACAAGAAAATATAGTTGGGGTTCTGCAGTATTAGCCCATCTATACAGTTCCTTGTGCAAAAACGCAGTCAAGGAAAAATGTACATTTTATGGGTGCGCTTTTTTACTACAAGCCTGGGGTTGGTGGAGGATGGAGTCCTTAAACCCCGTCAACAACAAGACTTTCGGTTTCCCATACGCAACAAAGTAAGTCATCAAGTTATAGCATTTATAACTATTCTGCTCTTCCCAAAATATATGCCAAGAATAAAATGTTTCTCATTTCCTTTAGGTACTGCGTGAGGGGTATGGATTACGGCAAGAATCCAAGATTCAATGTCACACTCTACCGCAACCTGTTGGATCACTTAGGCCCGGATGACGTACGTCGTAACTTTTAACTTTTGTTCAACTAAATTATTTATACATTACTTTTGCATTAACCTGATTTATATTCTATCGCAGTTCGTCTGGAGACCATATTTGGGTTTGGGCCATGATCCAAACCAGGAGGATGCAGCAACTTGGACTGCGAAGACTGCAATCATTCGGTTCAACATTGTGGAGATGCACCACAGCGACCGTGTGAAGATGCAGTTCGGAATGCATTAAGAGATACCAAGTGATCCAACTTGTTTGTCCCCATGGCATCTTAAAAGGGTCGACGCCCAGTGGGGTCTTACCAACTGGAAAGACTTCGCTCCGGAATGGTGTAAGATGTGGCAGAGGCGTCACCGCTACGTCTTGCAATTCCCCGTTTTCCTTACTCAAGGTAATATGCGACACACGGATCAATATTTGTCGTGGTACAGGTCGGTTAGTAACCCAGAAATGCACGTGTCTCATCCAAGGTACTTGGTTGACCCACGCACACAATGGGCTCAACCCTCGATTCCCCATCAACAAACCCAAAAACCATCAACCTCCCACCAACCCCCAAGAAGAAACAGACCCACAAACACCCAACCACATTCCCCACCACAACACAACTATAATCAAATGCCGCACAACCAACCACAATCACCACCAAACTACCAATACCCTGATATGCCTCAAACCCAACCACAATACCAACCCCAATACCATCACACCCGCATACCCCACACACAATTTCAGTCTTCCACATATCCCAACATGGCGCCCTCAACATCCAGCCTTAGCCCTGATATGGGAATGTCGGAAGATTACGAACAAGCCGACCCAACCTACCATCACCCACAATATAACCAAACCACCCAACATCCTCAATACCAAACACCCCAAGATCCATTTCCTTTCTACCCCCCGTACTCAGACGACCAATGCTACAGACCAACCATGGAACCCCACCCACCGCCAACACGACCAAACTTTGAGGGTATGGGTAACCGACTGTACCAGAGCGGATCTTCTAGATATGGAGATCTGACTGATTTTATAGATTCGGACCGCATTGACTTCGCTGGGCCATCGACCTTGCCGTAGCAGGAAACACGACGACACCCAGCACGAGAAAGGCGAGGACAGGGATGCGGAACCGGGGGTCATTACCGGGTTCCGGGGGATCACTGATGTATCTTTTTTTTTTCCAATATTTTTGTATCCTTTTTTTTAATCTGTTTTTTTTACTGTTATTTTAATGTAATACAGTTGGATGTAATTTTTTTTTTTAATAAAAAGTCAATTTTGTTGATCTCTGTCCAACACGCAATGCACCGAAAAAAAAATATTTTTTAGCCCTAAAAATACACCTAGGCGCCATCTCACTTGGCTTAGGGCATGCCCTAAGCACATAGGCGCCAAGTGAGATGGCGCCTCCCTTAAAAATATAGGTGCATGCGCCATTTCAGAAGGCTCCTCCTTTGGGGAGTCATCTGAAACATGGTTATTTGCGTATTTTTTTCCGAAATGCGGTTATTTGTGAAATATTATTTTAATACTTGGTTATTAATAAAAAAAATTCACATTTTGCATCCTTGTATATTCATGGAAAAATACTCATTTTGGTCCCTTAACTATACCCTTGGGTTCATATTGGTCCCTTAACTTTTTTTTGTGTCATTTTGGTCCCTTAACTTTCAAAAAGTTTCATTTTAGTCCTTTTTGTCTAAATTCGTAGCTAATTAGACGGAAAAACTTTGAAATCAGCCGCTAAATTCGTAGCTAATTAGACAAAAAGGACTAAAATGAAACATTTTGAAAGTTAAGGGACCAAAATGACACGAAAAAAAGTTAAGGGACCAATGTGAACCCAAGGGTATAGTTAAGGGACCAAAATGAGTATTTTGCCTATATTCATTCATTGTTATACTTTGTATTTATTTAATTCCTTGTATATTTATACCAATTTAATATGGTTGTAATAGATTAATTAGGGTTTAAATTCTTGCAATCCCCATTCAACTTGTACACCCCCTCCCCACAGATGTTGTAATAGCGTAGTAACTTTAAATTTCGCAATTTATCGCTTTTATATAACATGCTAGTAATTAGGGTTTGTATGGAAAGACTAAAACCAATGATTAGAAAACTCTAATTCAAGACAAAAACAAGCATGAATATGATACACTTGCACACAAGCACTCTTAGGGTTATTCCACTTGGTTGCCTTATACAAAATGGCCATATTACGCATGTAAGGTATCTTAGCAAAAACAAGCAAATACAAGATCATGGTCCCTCGATGACGCTATATAAGTTGCCTTGAAAATGATCTTAGTCCCTCAAAAAGTATGTTAAGATACCTTGCAACATTTATAATCATGGTTATACAATGACCTAAGCCTGCCCCGTTTACATCCAAAGATAGGGTTGCTTACCAAATCAATGGTACGACAACAATGTCAAAGGAAAAGAAAATGAACAAGAAAGACATTTGAGTAGGTAGATTTCTCCTAATTACTTGCTCCATTTCAAAACAAACATCCTTGCTATTTTCAAAACAAACACATACACTTTCAAACATCTTATAAAATTGAAAACATTTCAAAAGATCAAACATCTTTGTATACATATCACTATGTATCAGATGGATGTCAAAAGTGAATTCTTAAATGGTTACATTGACGAAGAAGTATATGTGAACCAACCCCCTGGGTTTGAAAATTCCAAACACCCAGAATATGTTTTCAAACTAAAGAAGTCACTCTATGGTCTGAAACAAGCTCCTAGAGCTTGGTATGAAAGGTTAAGTAACTTCCTGTTAGAAAAGGAATTCACCAGAGGGAAAGTGGACACAACCTTGTTCTGTAAGACATTTAAGAATGACATTTTAGTTTGTCAAATTTACGTAGATGATATTATTTTTGGATCCACTAAACCTTCTTTTGGAAGAGAATTTGCTAAGTGCATGCATGCAGAGTTTGAGATGAGCTTAATGGGGGAACTTAAATTCTTTCTGGGCATTCAGATAAACCAAACTCCAGAAGGAACTTACATTCATCACAGCAAATATGTCAGAGAACTTCTGAAGAAATTTGACCTCTCAGAATGTAAGCCCTCAAAGACTTCAATGCATCCCACGTGTATTCTGGAAAAGGAAGAAGTAAGTAAAAAGGTAGAATAAATGATCTACAGAGGTATGATTGGATCTCTCCTTTATCTGACGGCTTCAAGGCCTGATATTTTATTCAGTGTTTGCTTATGTGCTAGATTCCAATCAGATCCTAGAGAATCTCACTTAACAGCAGTTAAGCGAATTTTCAAGTATCTGAAAGGTACTACTAATCTGGGTTTGTTTTATAGAAAATACAATGAATATAGCTTAGTATGATACTGTGATGTTGACTTTACTGGAGACAGAGTAGAGCGTAAAAGCACTTCTGAAAGCTGCCAGTTTCTAGGAGACAACCTGATCTCATGGACCAGCAAGAGACAGTCCATAATAGTGCTGTCAACAGCAGAAGCTGAATACATCGTAGCTGCTGGATGTAGCACTCAAATGCTCTGGATGAAAAGTCAACTTGAAGACTTCAACATATTTGAGAGTAACATCCCTATCTTCTGTGATAACACTTCTGCCATCTGTCTATCCAAAAATCCCATTTTGCATTCTAGGGATAAGCATATAGAAATAAAACACCACTTTATTAGGGATTATATTCAGAAAGGAATTCTTACTTTAAAATTTATTGTCACAGACCATCAATGGGCAGATGTGTTTACAAAACCCCTTTCTGAAGATAGATTCAATTTCATTCTGAAACATCCCAGCATGAAATTGTGTCCAGAATAAAATGTTTTATTTTCATATTCTAACCCTCAGGATTTTACTGTTTTCTATGAACATCTGATCAACTTGTCTTCAGAAGTTAGGAGTACAGTTGCATCAGAATCTATCTATGAAGATCTGAACTTTTCATTTCAATGATAGAGGCGTGTATTTAACACTATCAAACATCTATCATCCTCTCACAAGCTACCTTCTGAGTCTGAACATGCGTTCAAATTCTGAAGGGTCCAAGGCTCTGATTGGATGCATTAAGACACTTGTCATTGGTAACTGTTCAATATCTCACTAAATCCCCTAATTTCAGATTTCATTAAATCAATATAATCATTACTTATTTTCTATTTCTTACTGATTACATTTTCAAAAGTGCTCATATAAACTCAATTTACTATTTATTCATTCACATTTTACCACCTTCATACTCTCTCTTGCTCTAGATTTTCAAAAAACCTTTCTATCAGTTTTCTTCAAAGAATCCGTGTGAACAATGGCATCCTCATCAAGTCTCAAGAATCTCAATAGTGCTCCTGGTTCTTCATCAACTGAACAATATGAGGAGCCCATTAGAACTCTGTTCACTCCGATCGACAACCTTGAAGTTCTCTGTGAATTGATCGTTGATTTTGAAAGTTTACAAGAAAATGGGTTTGATCTGTATGAAGATGTAACTGCACAGGGATGGAACAGATACTTTGATTGTCTGTTGGGTCCAACTTTTCCCATTCTTGTTAAAGAGTTTTGGATTCATGATACTTCATCCAACCACCAGGTCACGTCATATGTTATGGGGAAGAAGATAGTGATTACAGAAGATTTGATTGGGAAACTCATTGGATACAATGGCGGCGGAGTCAGATGCATTGATATGGATGATAAGTGTTCTGACCTAAAATCTATTGCTAGGGTCATTTTCACTTCTGGACAACCATCCAACAAGATCATAGACTTGAAAGATCATTACAGAATCTGGGCTAGAATTATTCTGGGATGTATCAATCACAGGAAGCCTACTAGCTCTCCTGATTACATCAATATTGATCAGTAGTTTCTGTTATACTTCATTGCAAAGAAGACTAAAATAAATCTCCCACATTTGCTCTTCAACCATCTCAGAACAAGTGTGAGAGAGACAAGAGAAGAAGAAAGAACTAAGAGGGATTGGATTCCTCTCGGAAGATTGATTTCAGATATTCTGACGGAAAGCAGGTTGATAGAACATCTGACAGAGGCTCAAGAAATCAACACTCTGGAAGCAACTGCTGGGAAACCACTGAATGCCAAGAATCTGAAGAAAATTAAGATTATTGAAAGCATTAAGAAGGAACCAAAAACTGCTTCTCATGAGGTCATCACTTCTATGAGAATTCCTCTGAAGGATTTCCCACTATTCTCTGAGATAGATGCTTCTCCAGAGATTATAGTCAGATACCTTGAAGCATGCAAGGAAGACGGGACTATTCCAGAAATCAACATATGTGACCTGCACAAGCTAGCTCCAGAGGTTGTGCTAAAGAAATCCAGAAAGAGGAAGGCAGCAGGAGAAGGATCCTCTCAGAGGACACCCAAAGCTGCAAAAAAGAAAGGTAACACATCTTTTGTTTCTGTTGTAGAATTAATAGTTGTTCCAACATCTGAAACCATTCCCCCTCAACCAACAGAAAACCCTTCACCTTAAACATTTTAGGATTTTGACATAGAGTTTGACCCATCTATAACTCTTGGAAATTTCTTAAATGAACCTCACTCCCCCAATCCAAATTTAGAACAACATCAACCAGAACTTGCAAGAGTTCTCTCTGATATTGAACTGTTTGATCAAGACTTTTCCTCACCAATCCCAGAAAATCCAAACACTCAATTTCAACAACCAGAAAATCCACAACCACACTCACCTCAACCAGAAAATAAAAACCCCCTCACTCCTCAATCTGAAAATCCATCTTCTGAAACACCTGAACCAGAAACTCAACACGCTACCGCAAACCAATCAGAAGACCCCCTTTCAGACTCTGATACCACTACCCCAATTCCTGGGATAACAAAACCTCTTACGGTTCGTTTACCTCTCTCCATTCATGATATTCCAGAAATACATTCACCATATGAATCCACACCACCAAACACTCCTCACTCACCAATCTTGATTTCTGGTTTTTCTACTCCCTCACCAATCCTGACTTTCTTTGAAGTAAGAAAGTCAAGAGAATTCTAATCTTGTTGCTTCTGATTCTCTGTGGGATAGATTCATAAAATGGTTCAACTCGGAATCCCAGAAACTGGAAGAATTGAGCTATGATATGGCTTCGTAGAACTTCAGTGATCAGCTGAAAGCCTTCAAAGATCAAGTTCTAAGCCACTGGGACAAGAAAGAAATTCTTCTGCTAGAAAATGCTCCCTGGAAAGAGCACCAACCTTTAGAAGCCACTGAACCAGACTCTGATAGTCACCCTCTGACTACTGCTCCAGAAAAGGCAATTGCAACAAAAGAAGTTGTTCAATCAGAAGAGGCTGCAGAGTGTTCTGAACAACATGTAACCCCTGAAGATACACCAGCTTCGTCTCTAGTCATGCAAACTCTGGAAGAGTTGAAGAACAAGAATACTTTAATCCATGCCAGACTGGATTAGCAAGAAGACACAAACAAATAGACTAGGGATATATTGGACAAACAAGAAGATACAACAAAAGAAATCAAAGCCATTCTAGGAAAGCAGGAAGAATCAAGCACTCAGATTAAGAGCTTGCTGGAAGCGTTGTTCACACGACTTCCCCCTTCTTCTTAGATTTTCTTTAACTTTTTATCTGTATTCTTCATCTTATCCTATTTGTTTCTGAAATATGTCATTGCATTCTATTTTCAATATAAATCATCTTTTTGAATCTGATTATATTTCTTTTTGATACCTGACAAAAAGGGGGAGAACGTAAGATATTTTCAATAACAGTATATCGGGACAAAGTCTCAAACATTCTGAGTATCTTAACTTCTATGTTTTTTTTAAAGCTTGAACATGAACATATTATGATAAGGACAGAAGGAGATGCATCAAAAGCTCTAACGAGAAGGAACTTCAGGGAAGTATCTCATCTCTATATGAGTAATCAACTCAGGGGGAGACTCTCTTAAGCTTTTTGCTCTATATTTTTTTATTGAAAATCCTAGTTTTTGTCATCATGAAAAAGGGGGAGATTGTTAGAACATAGTTTGATTCTACAACCCTTAATTAGAGTTTTGATGATAACAAACACAAAGAACAAATATGCACTCTAAATTTATTTTGTTTCTTATACAGAAGTTCTGACTGAAACGACATCAGAAGTTAAGCTACATAAGCTTTCAAGTTGAGCTAATCAGAATGTTTTGAAGAATGATGATCAGAATTTGGACTGAAGTAAAAGATACTCTGACTCTGAACAGAAGCCTAATATGCCAACAGATCCTAACAATTCTGAGTCATCAAAGTTCTGAAGTAAAAGCAGCACGCAAGATCCTATTGTTCTGAAGCATTACTTTTTAGTAAAGACAGTATTATATGCAACAGCTTCATTCAGACAAGAATCTTCTCAGTATGGAAAGTGCATTAAGTGTCCATTATCACGCTTTATTTTTTACAAGATTTCCACGCTATATAAACAAGCTTAAAGGACAAATCATTTACGATTTTTCAACAATGACTGCTCATACATCTTAAACGCTGCAAGCATTCATATTCTCTTATACGCTCAAATTATGTAATATATCATAGTAGTGATACAGTTTTTGTAACGAAAAACAATAGTACACAGTAAATCATTTTCTTTTAATTAAGCTAGTTTTCCTTGAGATAAATCGGGTTGTGGTTGTACTCAAGAAGACTTTGGCAGTTGTCAAAGTAGTATTGTAATCAGTTTTGATTAGTGAATTAAGTCCTCGTTGGAGAGAGGCGAAATCACCTTGGCGGGTGGACTGGAGTAGTTTGAGATCAAACGAACCAGGATAAAAATATCGTGTCTACTGCTTTTGATTTTTAGTTTTAATTTAACCCCCCCCCCTTTCTTGTGTTTTTCACTTCTTTATTGGTGAGGTTATCACATTTGGAGTAGCAGGTGGATCAAATTCAATTATTTTATTGTTTATCAGATCTTGAATCTTACTATTCAGAGCCTAGCATTGATCAATTTCATGCCCAGGGCTGTTGAAATGATACGCGCACTTGGCATTTAGATTGTACTTAGGCGATGAAATGTCAGGATTGGATGGTGGATTGTGCAATTTCACTAAGTTGGCCTTCAACAGATGTTGTAAGGCTTGGGATAGTGACATGCTTATTCTCGTGAACTGTCTTCGAGGAACTTCGGATTGTTGATTGTTGGATGATTGTCTTTGAGCAGATGGAGGGTTGGAGATTAACACATCATTAACAGAGGATCGTGGATCCTTATTGGTACGAACCATTTCCCCATACACGACATTTGTTTCCTTCTTTCCAGTGAAGGGCTTCTTTACAGTGTTGGATGCGGAAGCAGACGTCATGGGAATTTTCCCACTCTTAATGCCACTTTCTACCCTTTCACCAGTTAGTATCAACTCGGTGAAACCAGATGAAGAACTCCCAATCAATAAGTTGAAAAATGGGCCAGTTAATGTATCCATGAACATGTCAACTAGTTCTCTGTCAGTTAGTGGTGGTTGGAACCTACCAGCAAGATCCCTTCATTTTTGTGTGTACTCTTTAAACCCCCCATTAGTACCCATTGTCATACCTTGAAGTTGGACTCTGGTTGGTGCCAGATCGGTATTATATTGATATTGATGATAAAAAGTAGTGGCTAGATCTTCCCATGTGTGGATGAGGGAACCCTCCAATTGATAGAACCATTCTAGTTGATTCCCAGCCAGACTCTCTTGGAAGAAATGGACCCATAACTTTTTGTCGGTAGTGTGCGGCTGTATCTTGCGTACATAGGACCTCAGATGAAGTTTTGGACATTAAACTTTGCCATACTTCGCAAAGATTCGTATTTTGAACTTATGAGGAATGACGACCCCAGGTATTAAGCCCAAATCATTAAAATCCAAGCCAGACACGACTTAAATTTCAACAAATTTCAGTCTATCCTCTAACTGCTTGTATTTATCTTCGGCCGCTGGATATTGTTCATCAAAGTAATCTTTGTCCTCAGAAGCTTGGACATTTTCACCCCCAGCACGAGTTCTCTTTGCCTCTTCCACCTAGTTCTTGTCTTCCTCAGATGACTCTTCAAATATCTGCACCTGACGGACTGGGCCTTTAAACCTTTTCCCCATGTTGATGATGACCTTCTTCTTAGTCTTCTTTTTAGCCGCCAACATCGTTATCAGCTCTTGTTGTCCCTTGGCCAGGGTCAACAAGGTTGCTCGGAACTGGGAATTTTGGGCTTTCAAGTCCTTCATTATTTGTTCGATATCCATCTTACTGAAATAAATAGTAGAAAGATAAGGAAACCTGTTGTGGAAAACCTGTTTATGTTATGATGCATGAAAATACGCATGCAAATGATTTCAAGGACTTAGAAGATTTAAATTTGTTTAGAAAAAAGTGAACAAACATTAATTGTATTAATAAGTTCAAATTGATTACAACATGCCTATTGAGATTACATTGAAACAAAAGAAACAAAATAAACTAAAATACAATAAAAATGGCTCAAGTTTCCTATGGATGCTTCCTCTTTGGAGTGATATAGGCATTCAGGTTCCTCTCCTCACGAAGTTGTCTCGTGAGCTCCAATGTCCTCTTCTCACTTGCATAAAATTGTGCTTCAAAGGTATCTTGCTCCCTCTTTAGCTGAATCCAGTCTCTTTGCAAATCTTCAAGAGAAGTAGGCATATCAGGATAAAGGATAGTATATGGAACATCTCCTTCCGCAACAGGCTCCATGATGATAGGTAGGATGGCTTCATAAGGCATCATGAGGTTTTGGGCGCAAGTTCACACCCACTTAAGATAAGGCTCCAAAGGAATGGAGTTCTTATGCACCAACGTCTTGCTATAAACCTTTTTAACCATTCCCCAAGCTCGTATGAATCTCTGACGATAACCTTGGACATTATTCTCATAGTCGAATGCAATTCCTTGGACAAGTGCATCATCAAGGCCATCCCTCCTAGCATATCCAAACTATCACAAAGCCAAACAAGGATTGCAGGTAATACCTCCCCTAATGCCAAGTAGAGGGACATTAGGGAATTCCCCAAAATGGTCAATAATAGCAATGTCCTCCATGGATCGAGAACACCAATAAATACCAGAATATGTGAGCGACATCAACCTACTAGACCATCTTAAGCCTTGCTCGTTCTTCACAACAGATCGGGGTAGGTGCGAAATAAACAACCTAGTCAACAGAGGAGTACAACACATGAGAAGTCCTCTTCTCTTCATGGTGCGAGAGTGGAGAGAATGTAAGATATCCCCAAGTAAAGTAGGCACCGGATTGCGAGATAGAATTTTTTTGACTACGTTCAAATCTATGAGTTGGTCAGGATTGGGAAATAGGACCATCCGATAGATGAGAAGAGCCAACACTTCTTAAAAGGCTTGTAAATCCATAGCATCCCAAAAATATTGAGCCCTCTCAAACAAAAGCTTGGCTAGAAACCCTTTGACACCACTTCTTGTTTCCCAATTGGCCACAACGTCGGACCGAGGTAAATGTAGAGCCCAAGCAATCTCTTCAGGTCTCGGGTCTCTTTCAATACCGTTGAAGGGTAGTTAATCAAGAATAGGAATTCCTAAGAGTTAAGAGAATTCTTCTATAGTAGGCACAAGTTGGTAATCAGGAAAGGTAAAATAATGGTGTTTAAGGTCAAAGAATTGGAATAACACTTTCACCATATCCTCTTCAAAGCTTGTTCTAACCAAGTTTACGAGACGACCATATTTCTTGGTGAAGGGAGAATCATTTGGGACCCTTGATGCCAATTCCTTAAGTTGAGGAGGAATTTTGACGAGGTTGATTTGGATAGTATTCATGCGAGTGGAAGCCTTGTCCTTCAAAACAAGACAAAGACAAATCTCTAGGTCCTTGAAATGGTTAGTGCAAAATGCCATGGTATGATATCATGATGTTACGTACAAGTATATACACACAAAGCAAACAAGTCCTTAGGTTAGGCTTGTATAGGTTTCATTGGTAAGTACCCTCTTTGAAGTTTAGTTGGCTCAACCTGTCCTAGAAAGTAACCGGGTTCTAGGGAATCTCAATATCACAAATCTTTCTTCATCAGGAATTGTTTCAGTGCAAGCCTCTCTATTGGTGATCGAAATATCCCGAAAGTCTGATCTCAATGAGCGTAGTATCGATTATCAACCAACTTCAGAATGAACCAAAGCCGACTATTTCACTACTTCCTAATGGCCAAGTTGTTCAATTAAAGGTTCTAAGGTCAGTTAGTGCTTTATGACACCATACAGCGGCCTTGTATTCTCCTTGACTAGACTCAAGGGCTACTGGTACCAACAAATGTGTCACACTAACATAGCCATCGCTTCAACCATATCGGTATACCCCGTACAATTTCCATGATCTGTTGCTACTTACCTAATAATGTTCCCCGATTCGGGTAGAGGATCAATACAAACCCAAACAAGGGCCCATAATGTAAAGCAAGCAAGTCAAACAATGAAAGAATTTAAAGGTGATATAGATCTAAGGTAACCCCACTTTTAACATTGCAATCCCCAGCAGAGTCGCCAGTTCTGTAATACGGTGGGAGAACTGACTTGGGTGTTTTGTGTTTGATCGCAATTGTTGCGGATAGCAAGAGTCGCCACCGACTTTTCTCTTATCCAATAAAGGAAAGGGTGAAAAGAACAGGAAAGACCTTTTGAGATATTTTCTTGAGTTCAGGGGGTAGGTTATGAAAAGGGAAGGTGTTGGCACCTTTTTCATCCCTAGTTATCTACGGGCTCTTAGTTACTTGCTAGATCACTTTGTGAAATTGCTTTGTTTGAAATGTGTTTGTGTAAGTTTGAAAATATTATGAAAACGCCTTCGTTTCGGAAAACTTTGTAATGATTCTCGTCTCTATAAGAATGCATACAAAGTGTTAGTTTTGAAAATAGTTCAAAGAGATGTTTGTTTTTGAAGGTGTTTTGAAAGTGTGAGCGCGAAAATGGTTTTAGTTTGTGAGCAAGCAACTACGAGCGTCCTACCTACTCAAAAGGTATTTATTCTTTTCCTCCTTTATATGTTGTTATCTTACCATTGATTGGTAAGAAGCCCTATCATTGGATGTGAAGGGACAAGCGCGGGTCAAACGTATAGTCATTGAAGGCAGCTTATGAGACGCTTTAGCAATTTTTTGTAGGGACTAAGATCGTTTTATCGAAGGCAACATCAAAGGGTCATCGAGGGACTACAATCTTTTTTATCGAGGGTCTTTGCTAAAACACCCATATTCAAGGTACATTACTATTTTTCGAGGCAACAAGCGAGGTTACCCTAGAGGTGCTTGTGTGAATTGTGTTTTGATTGCATGTATTTTTGTCTTTTGAGATTAGGGTTTTCTAACGGTCAATTTTATCTTACCATACACACCCTAATTACTAACAATTATATGAAAACGATAAATTTGCGGAAATTAAAATCCTACGTTATTACATCATTAGGGGAGTGGGGGTACAATTTACAAATGGGGATGAAGTAGAAACTTAAATATTACAACCATATCGAATAATAACGAAGAAAATGTAAAAACAGTGTAAAAAGAAAGAGAAATTGTATTTTGAACTATTATGTGTCGACACATGCTGCTATGCATCGACACATAACACTTCTTGATCCTGTAAAACAAAATCAACTCAGTATGAGTCGACGCATAATGGGATGTGTCGAATCATTCCATTTCCTGTTTCTGAAAAATCCCAAATCAACTCAGTATGAGTCGATGCATAATGGGATGTGTCAACTCATGTACCTGTTTATGTCGACACATACGCGTTTTGTAACGACTCATGCACCTTTCATGCTTTTGTTTTGGGGTCTGGATAATAGTATGAGTCGATGCATAAGGCCATGTGGCGACTCATACCTTGTTTTGTCACTAGAATGAGTCTACCCATGTGGGTATGTGCCGACTCATGTTGCAGTTTTCAGCCTCTATCATCATTCTTTTGCATGTATCAGTCAGTTTTCAACATATGTTTGATAAAAATGAATAGAAAGTAAATGTTTAACCTCAAAGGGAAATGGTTACTATATTCTATCTTCACAAATGAACCAAAGATGATGTATGGAAAATGCGAAGTCAAGAAGACTTACCTTGAAACTGCACTTTATGTTTTGAGTCTGAACACTTTTCAAGATGCCGTGTGGATTTCAATGAACCTCTAAAAATTTGTTGAACCTCCTTCTGTATGAAATTTGTTAAACCAAACTCCAAACTCTCAAGTTGTACGATACTGTCTTTTGTTTAGAAGGTGAAGATAAAGGCACTACAGAAATTGTTCTTGTGGTATGAAGTGTTTGGATGGCTGGTTTATGGGAGAGTTTGTAAGGTGAACAATGGTTTGAGGGTTTTTTCTATTTTGTGAATGAAGATAGAAATAAAAATAAGCAGAAGTTACAAGAAAAGTTCTGTTAAATTTTTGTTCAAAACTCTTTATTCTCTCTCTAAAAGCCACCCTTTGTGTGTTGTGAAAACAATTCATTTATAGATGAAGTTGGCTGAGATTTGGGGGGGAACCAAATAAGTTTTTGAATATTTTAGGTATGTTGTATCATTGCCTTTTTGGGTGCAGCTCTTTATATGCTAACTTCGTGCAGCCATGGGACTAATATGATGCAGATTTTCAGGGCAGCATAACAGGTTTTGGAACAGACTGTGATAGCATAACAGGGCTGTTTTTGTGGATTTAGTCAAGAGAAAAGTTCAAACAAGACAAGGATTTAGGATTTGTAACTTAACACATTCTAACTTAAAAAAATTCAGTCTTGTAATAACTTGAATGCTTGTAGCAATTTGAATTGTCTTGAATTGTAGTGAAAAGATATCATGAAGAAATAAAATTAATCATGTATAGAAAATACTTAGAATTTTTTTCCAAATCTTGCAAAGTTTGATTTTTGACCCTCTTGATTTTTGATGATCAAATTTCATATTTTGGATGTCTTGATGAAATATGATTTTTGGGACTCAATTTTGGTCAAAAAGTCAAAGTTTGACTTTTTAGTGTATAGTTGACTTTTCCACCAGTTGACCGAATTTTGTCTATCAATCCACTGATCTTGGGAGATGAATTGAAATGTGAGATTAGGTCAAAATGGCGTATTTGGATTCTTGAAATCAAAGTTTCAAACCAATAAGTCATGTACTAGGTCAAAATTGAAGATTGGTCATTCTCGGTCAAAACCCTAATTTCAACCATTTTACCCTTTTGACAATTTGAACGATTTTCTTGGAAAATTGTGATCCCATCTTGATCGAATGATACATATGACTTCAAAATGTTGATTATTGGTCCAAAATCTTGAAGTTTGACTATAGGTTGGCCACAATCAACTTTTTTCTAAATACAACTAATTTTAGGTCATCTGATCAATTGACTGAGCGATTTTGTGATCTAAGACTTTGAAACTTGACAGGAGAAATATTGAGGGTCCATAATGGTCCATGAAAGTCATTTGAAGTATTAGGAGCCCAATTGTCCTTGTGCAAACTCGAACCCTAATTTGAGACATTAGTACTGAGGAGATGATTTGACCTGATCGATACTTGCGCAAACTTGAGTCATTGAAGATCTTTGTAGGAAATATCTTGAGAAATGAGAGAGAAAATTTTGGGGTACAACATGATCCAACCATAGTGTTTGATTCTCCTGAGTATTGTTTTGATTGCCCTTGAGGAAAAGAATTTGTGATTCTCTTAATGTACCTTCAGAAGTTGTTGAAAAAGATCCCCTTGTCAAGGGTTGATATGATGTCAGACAGAATGTCGTGATATCTTTGAAGATGTTAAAATTTGAAGGGCATTGTTTTGAAGAATCAAGGGAAACATATGCTTTTGAAAAGTCTATATTTTTTAGTGTCATGCCTAGTAGAGTTTGTTCCAGAGACCTAATAGAGGGAATTTTCACTGTAGGTACAGATAATGGAATCCATCATCTCAAAGTCAGACATGAGGTCTAAAGAAAAGCTTATTGAGACGTGGCTCATGCAATCCCCTGCATATGTTGGTAGTCTGATCCTAAAGACTGACTAGTTGTTGTTGGTTTGCTTCCTTATGTTAACCCCCACAAGAGTCGATTATAAGTTACTATGGAAGTAACCCCCATAACCATAGTAAGAATGGATGATGTCGTATCTGATGTCAGGACATCATTTCTAGGTGTGTGTTTCCTCTAAAAAGGAAGTTTTTGTGTAGATCATGAGGTGAGCATTATTGTTCACCAATGAAGTTCAAAGTTGGAGTGTTTGATCATGGTGGAGCTGAAGACCAGTCTCTGACCAAGTCTAGAATGTTGAAAGGATCCTCTTGTGTTGAACAATGAAGAAGAAGGATGTCAGTTCAAGTGCTCTAACATCTGTTGAAAAGGAGTATCATCTGCAGTTGTGTGTGTGGGAAAGTTTTTCCTCTGATGGAAAATATCTTGTCAGGAGCTAAGTATAAGTCTGATCTTGTGAAGATGTGCATGTTACTGATGGTAAAGACCTTGTCGGGAGCTAAGTACTTATTTGAGGTATGGATGCAAATCTACTATCTGAACTGATGATTCAGATATTGTTGAGAGTTTATAGTGTTCAGGTGGCTGTAGATGTAATCTTTTGTGATCTTCTCCTAAAAATACTATAAAGATTAATTATCTCTTTGGTTGATAAATCAAGAACTGAATTATTAGGATCTGTGAATAAAGGTTGATGTCCTAAATGATGTTGTAACATCATTTTGTAAATGAAGGTTAAGGATTATGATTATGGAAGATTGAGGATCAACATAGTTGTCAAAAGAAGGAGTTCTGACTTTGTGAATTAGAAGATGCAGATCCTGATCCTGTCTTTAGTAGTATGCTTGGTGACTACATAACTACTATGTTGAAGACTTCACTAGTACCGGCAATTGCTAGTGATTGATAGAGAAAAGGAATATGAAGAAGGTGGTTTTCCTCTGTTGCAAGTATGGTTAAAACAAGCTATTTGAAGGCTTGTGTTTGTATGATGTCCAAGTATGTGTTCACGATATCTTGGATATCTAAAGATGTATGGATATTTGTGTGGCCATGTATCAGACATGAACTTGTAAAAGTCTGAAGACCTGGAGTTGGTATATCCGATTCAGGATGAGTTATTTTCACAAGAGTGTTGATATGTTTCAGTGAGTGCATGAAGTCTCTTGTTTGTCTTCTGATGTTCAAGTGTTCATCCTCAGCAGAAGCCTTGTTTGTCCATGATAGGGGGGGCTTAAAACTTATCTATGGTTATTGTTGTAGTAGTTATGGAGCTTGCGTGTAATTCAAGCTTGTGAAGATTACATTCAACATGTTATGACCTGTGGCTACTAGGTGTAGTTGTCTATGCTTTTGTTGAGTCTATATGGTTCTAGTCAGGAGAAGCTAATATACTTTGTTTTCTCCAAAGGTTGAGCTTAAGGTCAAGTCACTGGCCTAACCTGGAATGTTTTGGCTGCCATGATTGGATGTCTTGTCGGAGATTCAATAAGTATCACAGGTGTGAAGAAGAAGGCTATCAGTTTTACCTAGTGTGAGAAGCTTACTACAAAATATAGTGAGAGAATATTTCTGTTGTGTGGTTAATCTGAAGATAAGTCCTTGTGAGATCCTCTTGTGAGAATGGGTAGTTTGTTAAAGGGCATTGATGGAAATAAGTCCCTTGGATGATGTTTCTAGAACCAAAAGTAGGAAGTAAAGTAGTCCCCCCATTCTACCAAAAGAAAATCTAGACCTGTTAGCTCTACTGATGATGATGAGGATGCTGTAAAAAGATCAAGAGTAAGAAGAAATTTGTTCTAGTTGAAGAGACTTACTCGAAGTATGATGTCGAGCAAGATGTCTAGGACATCTCTCCTATAAAAAAATATGCAAGTAAGAAATTTTTTGTTAGGGTTCCTGATGCCCCACTTGACAACATCTCCTTTTACTCTATTGGGAATGCTGAAAAGTGGAAGTATGTGTATCAAAGAAAGATTTCCCTAGAGAGAGAACTAGGAGTTGGTGCTTTGGAATGCAATGAAATCATGGAGCTGATCTCTTATGCTGGACTGATGAAAACAGTTACCAGATTTGCCAATTTCTATGAAACTCTTGTTAAGGAGTTTATTGTTAATATTCCTGCTGACTGTGCTGACCATAAGAGTAAGGAATATAGGAAGGTGTTTGTGTTGAATTATCTGGGCAGGTCTTTAGATAATTATTGTGAGTTGGAAGTGATTGATAATCAGATGTGTAAAGCCATTACTGCAAACCAGACTGTAAAGCATGCATGAACCTGTGCGCCGACCGTGTGTTCTAATGGGAGCTTCTTAAAGGATTTATATATATAATGTGTCCTTTAAATGATTGATCAAGAACCAGTTTGATTAGGTTCTCTATTATGGAGTTGATGTGCCACATGATGTCTTAACATCATGATTGTTGATGGTTGTTTTGTTTAATGCTTGGATTGTTCATGTGAAGTTGGAAGCTTAAGCATTATTGTGAGAAGTGGAATTTCTAACTATGTGGATTAGAATATGGAGAGTCTAATCCTATCTACAGTAGCATGCTTGATGAATGCAATTACTACCTTGTTGAAGACTCCACTAGTATCAACAACTACTAGTGGATATAAAGGTAGAAGGCTGTTGACAGATACTGAGGTCTGAGCAGAGCATCTTGAAGTGGTATTTTTTTGCTGCAAGTCACTCCAGAAAAGGTTTGGTGATCTGGATATTAATAAAGATTTTAAGCAAACTAAAAGTTTTTGGAGTTTGCGAGTGACTTCACACCTAGTATGCATGACATCTTGCCTATTCAAAAGGTCATGATACAAAGTGTGGTTATGAAAAAACAATGATCGAATGTGTCCTTGTGTTGTGAAGAAGTCAGGGTTCTTGGAAGTATTCTCAAGGAGTGAGAATATCTGACTCTGGTTTGACTCTACTGAGGGAGTCAAGGTTCAGCATATGCAGGAAGTGCTGAAGTTTCTCATCAGTGCACAAGTCTTCATCTTCAGCTGGAGCATTAGTTACTCATAACAAAGGGAGTCATGTGGATATTTGTAAATTGTTGCTGCAATGATACAAGTATTATCAAGCTAGAATACTGTTCACTTTTGTAAAGGTTCTATGAGGAAATGATGTCGAAACAACATGTTGTGACATTATGAAGTTACGGATAAACTTAACAGTACATGGTTGTTTCTAACTATAAGAAGCTTTGTGAAGATCAAAAGTTCACATATCTCTTAGAAATTTAATGGGAAGTCTGGGAGAATTTATTTTTCTCTATAGATTTCAAAAAGAATCCTAGAGGGTCTATATTATGAAGAGGTGTCCCAAATGTGATATTTTGATATCTTAGTATATGTCACTAAGTTTAAGTGAAAGAAGAACACTTAGAATCCAGTATAAACAGGTGTATAATCGGGTGAACCATCCCTGATTGGTGGGAGAAGATGTATTGATCACTGAAATAAGAAGACAATGTCTGACTAAGTGTCAGGACATTATACAAGACATGTTCCTGCATGGTCAACATAGGGTGGAGTGGCCTATGTGTTCAAACACGTGGTTGTAAATAAGGGGAGAAAAATTTGTCTGACTATGCATGTGTATGTACAGGAAGTAGCTATAGCATTCAAAGCCATTATGGACGGTGCACATTGATACTTGAAGTTTTCTCCTCAAATATCATTTCTTTTGACCAAGATTGGTGCTACAACCTAGGATCGTTACTTTCCAAGGGAAAATCCCAGTTATTTATAAAGAGTTTTCTGTATCTCTGTAACCACGTGAGATCCTTGAGTCCATAATTCTTATGGCTTTTATTCGGGTTTGGATAAGCTGTGCTTGGGTCTGGTATTGTGAAGCTCTCCTTTGCCAAGTTTAGGCTAAAATGGGGAGATAATGAAAGGTGAATTAACTCAGATGCTATTGATTCCACAAGTGGTTATTATTAATGTTCACAGATGTCAAAATAAGATGTCAAGTGGGTTATTATCTGTGACATATGTTTGTGACCTGTGATCTGAGTTGTGAACACAATTGTGACATGTGTTCCGAGTTATCAGGGGCAGTGGTTGATTTGCTCTTAAGGAGTTATTGAGTGTTCTCTTATTCCATCATTGGTCTTCTATATTTAGAATATGTTCATGCATTGAGGGAGAGTACAAGTTATCTTCTGCTATCTTCTTCCTCGTGTGCATCAACCAAACTTCAGGACTTTCCTTCCTTTTATCATGAAACTGATGTTCGTTGTTGCTGATGCAATTGAGTTCTTCAAAGTGCTGCAAAGAAGATGTCTAACAAGATGTTGAGACATCATTTTCAACTAAAGATCCATTGTTGTATGCAACAGCTTCTGAATTGCTGCAAATTGTTTTTTATATTATTTGTTTTAGCCAAAATCTGCCAAAGGGGGAGATTGTTAGTTCTCTTGTTTTAGGATTGGCTTAATTTTTGTAAAACAAATAATAACAGCAATAATGTAATGTATAATAGGATGTATAATCTTGCTAAGAATAACATGTACAATAAGAAGTCCTATTACAATGTCAGAACATGTTGTGTTAAACTTTTTCAACAACTGGAACAACATGTCAAAGAAGATGTCTTGACATCGCGCCCGCTGAGCTGGATTAATGAGATTCAGTTTGTTCTCAACATTGGCAGAATATTCAGGAGAATATTATGTATCCTATGTGGCGCATATTTAAAGGTCCAGAAAATATAATATGAAATCAAGGAGAATGAAGACTTTCTAAATAAAGGAGATTATTTAGGAAAGTAAAGATTGAAGACCTTTCTTGAGGCAGAAGTTTCTGCAGTTTCTTACAGCCGACTTGCTGTGATTGAAGGCCCAAAACCAGTTGGATAACAGATTATAAATAAAATGGTTTACAACCTAGATGAAATACGGCTCAAGATGTAGAAGTCTAGGGTTTGTCAAGGTAAACCTCTCAGATTGTGGGAAGGTTACCAAGTTCATCTCAAAGCCTGTAGGTAAGAGGTGTATTCTTGGAGGAATCTTTGAAGCAACTCCATGATGTGTTCTTAGTTAGGATCAGAGCTACCAAATAGTGGAGTTTGGCTTGGAGACTTAGCTAAGTTGTCATGGAAGTGTGTCTTCCAAACTATCTATGTGTGTGATCAGAATTTGGGTGAAGGATTGTTAATGCGGTGACTGAGGTGTTGACTGCTAGACATCATTGCGATGATTGTAAATGGGATGAGGATATTCCATATCTATGGAGGACCTAGGTAGAAGGGTCATTGGGTAGTGATTAAGTGCGTAGATCGTCAATGGGTGTGTTGGTTGTAGGGTCTGCAAATTGATACTACTGATGATGGACTTCATTCCTGGCTTGGTAGCCCCCAAAGTAGGTGTTGTTGTACACTGAACTGGGTAAATAATTCTGGTGTGTTCTTTATCTTTTCAGTATTGTTTTATCTTGCCTGTGTGTTTATGTCAGATCAGATGTCTCGACATCCTTGTAGGACATCTGAGTCTGCTGTACCAGAATTTCACTAATCGTTTGCTATCTTCTTTTCGATGTTGTCAAAGGGGGAGAAGCATAACCGATACGAAGATAGGAAGCACAAAGACAGGGGGAGCCTTTGAAAATTACAAGAAATGCATCGTCGAAAGTTTTGCCATCATAAAAAAGGGGGAGTTTGTGAGTACAACTTTAATACAAGGTGTTTTGCATGATGTCAAAACTTGGAAAGATGGTACGTCGGTAAAATGGATGGTATTTTTATTTTTGTGGCTCTCCTCTGCATTATAGGTCTTAGGAATCATCAAAAATTACTTTGAAATTGACCCAACACATTAAAAAACAGTTTCTGCATGTTTTTACATTGCATGTGTCGACACATTCGATTTTTAGATCAACACATGTAACTCAGTATTTAAGCCTGTAAGCTTCTGTAAGTCACATGTCGATACATATAACCTTCAGGTCGACACATACTGAAAGATTTCTGAAATTGAAGAAATTCTTGTTTTTTGTGTCGACCCATCCATATTTCAGGTCGACACATTTACTCACGTTTTAAAGCATGTAGCTTCTGACTTGTTCATGTCGATACATAGAGTCCTTCAGGTCGACACATACATTCTATTTATAACGTATGTGTCGACACACACGAATTTAAGGTCGACACATAAAATCTATTTTGGTCAAGTTTTCCATTTCTTTTATTCTGAATTTGTCCTTTTTGCCATAAATTTTTCCAATCTATAAATACCCATTCATGCATCATTCCAAACATGATGATACCATAAAATTAACCTACATTTCTTCTTCATCTTCAATCTTCCAATCTATACATTTACACCAACATTACATTGTGATGATGTTCCGTCGGGGTGCCATCTAGACGAAGAATTGTAGATTTCCAATTGGTTTAGATTGAGATTTGTAGAGGTCTTCATCCAGGAAAACCATCGGGTTTCTCCTCCAAAATCATTTGTTGAATTGGAGGTTTTTGTGCAAAATCGTGCGAGAAGGAATCATCCATGTGAAAAATCCCTTGGAGTGTTTGAAATATTTTCAAGGAAACTTAGAGTGTTTGAAATCTTTTTAAGAAAGTAGCAAGAATTGGATGATAGAATCAGTGATCTTGTGTTGATAGTGTGCAATCAGATCTACTCGAGTGAAAAATCCCTTGGAGTGTTTGAAATCTTTGCAAGGAACATTGGAGTGTTTGAAATCTTTGCAAGGAAGTAGCTTAAGCGGCGAATATGTTGTATCTATCGGTTGATTTGATCTTTCTTAAGATCAAAGGTTGGAAGAAAGAGCATCAACACCAAATTGGAGAATTTTGTATTGTTGGTCTATCTATTTCTTTTGTATTAAACAATTTTGCATATAAGAATTATCCTAATTCTATTGGAATTAGGCGAGGACGACAATGGGGAACTGTGTAGACAAATTTCTTGTGTGTTTTTACTTTTCCGCTTTTACTTGCTTTCAATTTCATCAATCATTTTAACAAATAGCATTGTGTTAGTAATTGAATTGTAAGAATTTTCCTCTCAAAATCTGTTTTTAAATTAGGCGTGGATATAGCTTATAATCACTTTTGATTATAAGTGGTTTTGTATATCAACACCACTCAAGGAAAAATTATAAAAATTCACTCAAGGAAAAATTATAAAAATTCACTTGCACGTCAAGTGTTTGATAAAACGATCAAGTTAGTTATTTGATTATTTAGCCTTGGAAATAACATTGTAAAGTGATTGTATTCAAACAATAAATAAGTGGATTGTTGAATTGAGTTTGCGTTGATCGATTATTCAATTTTCTTTCATAGATTTAACGTTAACAATTTATATATCCGAGTTTTCAATAAATTGTATTTTAGACGATTTATCCAGTTATTTGCTTCCGCAATAAAAAGTTTTGAAAACAATTTAAATTCTAAATTTGTGTCTAAAATTATTTTTACATCTCTATTCACTCCTTCTAGATACGCGTCGTCGTCTAACATTTTTTTTATACAATTATGAACGCCAAACTTAAGAAGAATGAATGAGTGAAGAAACAAAAACAATTTCTAATTAAAAATGGTTGTGATTGGAACATGTATTTTTTTTATATCATGTTATATAATAGAGAATTTGGAAACTGCATATGAAAATTTCTTGAAGCTGTTTGACACTGATGTACCATGTAGATTATGCATAGCATGCATTTAGATGGATTTGTGATAATTTTTAGATGCAAAATCCACTTTCCAAGAATCGAGAACTTTCTAAAAATTGAGACCAAACTAAATACGGGGTTGAGAAATGCACGAAACTAGACATTATGATCAACCAATTTTTTTATAGAATTTATGTGTTGTCAAACTTGTTTGTAAGGTGTCCGAGAAAAGTGGAGTACTATTATTTTTATTTTTTGTTTGTAGAAAGAAAAATATGCAATGACTTTTATTCTCTTTAAATTTTAGAAGAGGCCAAAACTCATATTTATAAGGATTAAAACGGTATATAACCCATTAAATCATATTTATATGTTTCATTCTTTGAACTCATCGCAAAATCTAAACATCACTATTTAACTTTTCAACATAATTCCAAAATCTAAAACGAACACGTTAAGCCAAAGAAATGGCAGTCATTCACAGCGACCTCGTTCATCAAGATTCCATAGTCTCCTCATCTCAAAAATGGACTATTCTTCTAATCCTGAATATGACGTCATCATCATCGGCGCTGGCGTCATGGGAAGTTCCACCGCCTACCACGCCGCAAAAACTGGCCGCAAAACCCTTCTACTAGAACAGTTCGATTTCCTCCACCATCGTGGCTCCTCCCACGGCGAATCCCGCACCATCCGTGCCACTTATCCCCAAAAACATTACTACGGTTTGGTAATCAAATCGTACGATCTATGGCGAGAAGCTCAAGCTCAAGCAGGGTTCAAAGTCTACTACGAGGCTCGTCACTTTGACATGGCTCCGTCGAACAATTCAACTTTCGTTTCCGTAGTTGAAAACTGCCGAGAAAACAACGTCGACTACCAACTCCTCCGCCGCGAACAAGTCGCCGAGAAATTCGCCGGCAGGATCGATATCCCGGATGACTGGGCCGGTCTTTTGACAGAGCACGGTGGGGTGATAAGAGCCACGAAAGCGGTGACGATGTTTCAGACACTGGCGCGGAACCACGGTGCTGTTTTGAAGGATAACACAGAGGTAACGGATATAAAAAACGACGGTGGGGTTGTCGTTTTAACTACGGCGAACGGCGAGAATTTTCGCGGGAAGAAATGTGTAGTAACAGTGGGAGCATGGGCGAGTAAATTAATTGAGAAGATTACTGGTGTTCAACTTCCGATTCAGCCTTTGGAAACTCTTGTTTGTTACTGGAGGATCAAGGAAGGGTATGAAGGGAAATTCGCAATCGACGGCGATTTTCCGACGTTTGCTAGCGAGGGTAAGGTTTGTTTGTATGGAACTCCGAGTTTGGAGTATCCGGGTTTGATTAAAGTGGCGGTTCATAGTGGTAACCCATGTGATCCGGATAAGAGACCGTGGGGTTGTGCTGGTGTGATGATGGATGAGATGAAAGAGTGGCTTGAAGGGAGATTTTGTGGGTTGGTTGATTCAAGTGAGCCTGTGATGAAACAGTCTTGTATGTATTCAATGACACCGGATGAAGATTTTGTGATTGATTTCTTGGGTGGTGAGTTTGGGAAGAATGTGGTTTTGGGTGCTGGGTTTTCGGGTCATGGGTTTAAGATGGCTCCGGTTGTTGGTAAGATATTGAGTGAACTTGTGGTGGATGGGGAAACTAATGAAGTTGATTTGAAGCATTTCAGGATTGGAAGATTTAGCGTGGCTTCTTAGCTTTAGGTAACTTTCTTGTTTTTGAATTTTGTTGCTGAAATTTAAGATTATGTTTGGTTTATAATTGTGATTATTGGATAAAATAAGTTACTGAAATTTAAGTTGTTGAAGTTGATTGCAATTGGAGTCTGCATATGTATTATTGAAAATTTGAATGCTCTCTTGAAATGATGCTGGTAGTTTGCACTGCATTAAGCAGTGACTTTAAAGTTTAAACTGAACTATGTTCTTTTCTTTTTCTTTCCTTGCTCTTTGAGGAAGTGTTCATGAGAGGAAGTCCTCACAATGTAGTGTTTGAGGTATATAGTTGTGTTTGCTAATAATATTTACATGAGACTGTTGTTTGTTTATAGTGTGATTTGTAGATAAGAGACATGAGCATAAAGCAGTGAATAATGCATATCTATTTAAAAGTGAGGCATAGAGTTGTAAATGCTCACTCATACCCACTAAAAAACTAAGAAAACATGGTTATATGTGAATGTGAAGATTGGATTTGCTCACAAATTAGATATTACAGAACTAACTAGCTAGCAAGCACAGTTAATATTATATTGGGTTGAAATGCTTGGCTTCCACTAACTTTTCAAAATGTATACAAGCCAAGTCTTATCCCACTAGATAAGATCGGCTACATGAATAATTAATAATGTTTTATCAAAGATCAAGTCTTATCTGGTTTTTTTTCTTCTATTTCTAGTTGTTTGATCATTTTCTATCTGATCTACTACTCTCTTTACAATAGAATCCACAAGTATTCTCTTAATATGTCTAAACCACCTGAATATAACTTTCTAGAGAGATGATCTCTCTAGAAAACCTCCCCCCAAACCTTTAGGGTTTGATGGTGGCTGCCCTCCACCTTCATGGTGGCTCCCATCTACCACTCTTATGGTGGTCATCCCTCCCTCTATGAAGGGTAATTCCTCTTTCATCCAACCCCACTGTCATACTTCCATCGGAACTAGCTCCCTCATCGAATATCCCCCTTTTCCACTGCAAACCACTACCAAACCAACTCCTCTATGTTGAACCAACCGCCGCTAGAGCCACCACCACTACTAGGAGATGGAAATATCATCAAGGTTGGTCTTAGCATCTCAAAGCCGCCTCTCTCCTCTGTATATACTCTGTTGGATACGATTCACGCACCTCCAAAGCCACCGTGGATTTACTACGGGTTGTAATTTGTCCCTCTTTCAGATCTATCCATTTATGTTTTTGTGTTGTCTATTTTATGCTTTTTGTCATTTGGGATTTAAGACTGCACTCATGGTATTTGATAAAAAGCCTCAAAGGATTTTTGTGTTTTGGAGCAACATTATCTCTAGTCATCAACAAAGTTTTGAGCATTCCATAAAAGTGGACAATCTTGAGAACAAAGAAGTCGATATGCGTAGACACAAATCAAAGAAATCATCCTTAATTAGATTTAGAAAAAGACTATAGTCTCATTTCTATATTGTCGGTGTTCTTAAGAGAGTTGATGGATTGATGATATGTTGTTGTTTCTGGTTTGATTGTGTTCTTTTAGCTTGTGATCAGTCTATGGGGTTTGTCACGTGCCATAAGTCTCTTGATGTTTGTAATGTCTTGATTTTTCTCTTAATGAAATGGTGTTTCCTATAATAAAAAATGTCTAAACCACCTAAACTTATTTTTCAATATTTTTTATTATAGATTTCAATCTTTGTTTAGAATATGTTTGTAAGATTGATGTGAGTTGGGATAGATTGCATGTGAATAATTTGGGAAAAATAAGTGTTTGTGTTTCTGTATTTTACACACATGATTGAATTATAGTTTTACACACATAATTGAACTATAGCTTTTTTTTTTTTCCTGAAAAAATCAACATTATGTAGCTGGTTTGGAAATTACCTAACTTGGGATAGGAAACTCCTATTTGTACAAAACCAATTGCATTTGAAAGCTAATTTAAAGTACTTTATTATTGTATAGTTTCATGATTTTAGGTTACTTTTACAATTTATAGTGATTTTACGAATGAAACAACTGTTATGGAATTTTAGCTTCATTGAATCAATTCATATTACGAAATTATGTAGAATTATCAATTATGCTATTTTGGTTGTCTATGATAGTAATTATTCTATAATGAATTATTGCAAGAATGACATGATATAATTGATTGAAAATGACAATGGTGGATAATTAGGCACGCCTATAGATTGATATTCTTGATTCGGCACAATATCTTAACAGAAAACAATTCCAATTATTTAGAAAAAGTGATAGTAGAGTCACTTTACAGAAAAATTACGTGTTATGAAAATAATTATGAATTATTTATGAGTTATGACAAAATATGTTTTGTAAAGAGGTCTATTGTGATTCATCATGCTCTATTTTGTAAAGAAAATTCAAAAGATTCAAGGTTGATTTAATAAGTTTGACTTAATTGAGCAAGTGTTTGATTCAGTAATCACAAGTATATAATTCTCTCAATTTTCAATATTTTGAGTTGGTTCTTTTTTCTATGGGTTCTTATCATCATCTATAACAACTTCTCTTCACATGACTAGATCCAATTGTGCAAAAAAAATCACCAAAAGTTGAAAGGGGTTCCAAGTCATTTTGACACCCTCTAAGCTAGGGTTGCTGACTTCCAAGGACCATATCTTGCTCTTTTTTTGAGATTTTTGATTGATTCCAATGCCATGATTCTCTTTAAAGAGTCCTTAACAATTTATCATCAAGGGTTTAAGGCTAATTTTGAATGGAAAATCACTAATGATTGGGAAAGATTACAAGTCCTTTGAAAAGGCTATCAAATTCTCTTGTGTGACTTCAAATGATCATAACTTAGTCATCTTTTATCTCCTTGAGCTCATTCTTTTTCTACAATAATTTTTGGGATGTCTACTACAACTTTATTTCAAGGTGCTAGGTTTGAAAATGCTTAGAAGTTTGTTTAAGAATTGAAAAGATTATAGGTCATTTGTGAATTTCCCCAAATTTATTCATCATCTTCTAAAGATCATAACTCTTTTAATTTTTATGATTTTTGAATGATCTCAATTCTACAATTTAATTTAAAGACTCTACTTCATTTTATCTTCAAGGATCAAGATCAAATTTTGACTGAAAAGGCTTGTAAGTTTGTAAGACATTATAGGTCATTTTGAAGCTCAACACTTAGAATTTTTTTCAAGTACAAAAAATTCATGTGTTTTTCATGATTTCAAATGGATATAACTTTCTGCTCAAGCATCCAAATGAAAACTTTCAAAGCACATTGTCAAGCTTGATCATTCAGCTTTATAAAAAATCTAAGATTGCATCATAAAAGTCCCTGGTAGTGAGTTATGCATTGTTGAAGTTGGCTCCATGAAATCTATTTTTTACTTCGAGTCAGAATTTTTACTATGAGTAAACTTGGATTACAAGTCGAATTACTCAAAGTTTAGTTGTTAAACTTGTTTAACTAATTGTCCAGTGCATTTTGATGAGAATTGCACTTGGTGTGAGGTCGCTTTGATGCATTTCAAGTCACACATTTGGCATGATCACAACCAGCTTACTTTGCACGAATCAATCAACATTTCTCTCAAGCCTCATCACCATTCACTTTTCCTATAAATAGATACCTTCTCTACATAATTTTGTCAAGCTTTGATAGCCAAGGAAGCTCTGCCAAACTCCTTTCATCTCTCTCTTTTCTGAGTTTTCGATTTCTCATTTCCTTCACTTTCAACTCTTAAATTCTAGACAGATTCTTCATCACTGAACTCTACTGAAGCTAACATAAGAAGAACCAAGTCTTGAGGTACTCTAAATCGTGCTAGCCAAGTCAAATTTCAGAGCAAAATTCTCAGACTTCGTTCAGGTAGATTACTCATTCATTTTGCTTCAAATAAGTTGTCAATATACTCTCCTCATTTCTCTGAATCTCATACTTCTAATTTTCATTTTCATTAAGAATTGATCATGTAATCTCCGACATTTGTGTTCGCTATTTTATGTTTCTTTTACAAATTAAACAATACACAGTTTATATAAATATTTAACGATGTCATGTCTGAGTTCTTCTCAGTGAGACGCTTCAAATGATACCGGTTTCGTGAATATTGGAAATCATTTTTGGTTTTCTCTGGGGAAGATCATCGGAAGAGATGACCAAAGGAAGTTCACAACGGCTCTGTATTTTTTAAAATTATTTTTCCTCGTGTACCTATCAAAGCGCGACACTTGAAATGTTCTGATTGACTGATTCAAAATGAACTCAATATTTTTATTTCACTAAATTTCATGGTACACGCGTGCTCTGGACCACTTGATGTGATTCTTTGCATAGTCAACTCAGATCCAACGCACCAGAGGTTTCTCTATTTATTTTCTTTTTTCTATTTTTTATTTTAATTATTTTCATATTTAAAAAATCATAACTCATTCAAATTTTATCTAAAAAATATGAAAAAATTCACAAAAATATTTTATCTTATTTATGATTAAATGATATTTTTTTCTATAATTTTTGAATGAGTTTTGGTATTTTAAATAACTTTTGTGTTATTTTCTTGGTTTTAATTGATTTAAAAATACTTTTTTGATTTTAAAATTCTGAAGAAAAAAATTATGGAAGGATCCAATGACCTCGACAAATATTGTTGACCTGATTTTATTTTTATTTTTTGTTTTACTATTTTTTTTTTAATAAATTTTGGTTTATTTTGCTTATTTCTTTATATTTTAAAAATAGTTTCTGACTTTTAATAATTTTGAAATTTTTTATCAAAACTTGTTGACCTTTATTTGACTTTTTGATAATTTTCTTGAATTTTTACTTAGATGTTTGAATACCATTGTGTATTTCATCATTAAAATTCAATTAAATAACCATTTTTAAAATCATATATATATATATATATATATATATATATATATATATATATATATATATATATATATATATATATATATATATATATATATATATATATATATATATATATATATATATATATATATATATATATATATATATATATATATATATATATATATATATATATATATATATATATATATATATATATATATATATATATATATTATTTTTATCGTTTGAATAATGACTTGGTTCTGATTTGGATACTTGAGTATTACTTTGGGACAAGTTTCTCAATCTCATTGGATCTTGGGTGTTGATAGGTTGAAAAACCAAATCTACCAAAATGGATGAATGATGTTGATGATATTTGAAATTCTAATTTCATCTGAGATAATGATTACACTATCATTTCCCTCCCTCTTCATTTTATCCCTTTCTTGTTTTTACTTGTGCTACATATTTTTTGAAGAATGATCTATCTATCATTTCTCTAACATGTATGGTACATAGATTGCTATTGACCGACCTCAAAATAAGTGTGACTTCTACATAAGTCAACTTACGATTGCTTAACATAACACTAAATTTGTTCCGATTCGAAAAATAATCATTCGTGGCCCAAATATTATATTTGAAAGCCCAAGTATAATGGATTATTGGATTTTAGTTCAAAACCTTTGAAGCTTGTTGTTATGAGGCTTTGGTCTTACCAATTCTCTAACAAGCCTTCATCAACTTTGGTCTAAGTTTGATCTTCAATTATCATTGGTCTTATGTGTTGGCTTTGAGAACCTGAAATGAATGATATACTTGACAAAAAATAAATGAAACTTATTATTGAGAGACTTTGATTTTATCAATCTTCTAATGAGTTTTCAAAAGCAAGTTTCAAGATGATCATTCAACTAACTTTTTGTTATACTTTACCTCTAACTTCTAATTCACTAACAATTAATTTTACTTTATGCCTTTATTGTGTCTTTACTTTTATGTATCATTTTTTTTACCATTTATATCTCATGCTATTTGTCTTTTGCTCACTTGAACATTTATTTTCCGCATTTTTATCTTTGCTCACTTGAGCTTTATTTTTATCTTTTGTAAATATACTTAATAATTTAAAAAAAATTCAAATTTTAAAATAGAGAGATCAAAATAAAAAAAATATATAAAATAGAAAGACCAAAGTTGTAATTAAATCTTTAAAATAAAACTAAAGATTTGAGATTAAAAAAAATACTTCGTGCATACTCATGACTAAAGCATAAAAAATAAGTGTTATTTTTTCTTCCTAAAATGCAAGAGGTTTATTTTATGTGCAAGGTTACTTATAATTTATGAACAATACTAATTTTCATACTAAATGGGTATTCTTATATCGTATTTTAGTGTTCATCAATATGGTGAATAATAAAATATTATAATAATAAATTTTGTTTATTTTTCAAATTTTTTTTAGATTAAAGAAGTATAAAAATATAATCATGTGATTAATCAATTTTATAATTTCATTAATCAATATTTTAAATTTTATTAATCAATTTTATAACTATTAAATATCTGAGAAGTCTATTAACCAAATTCATAATTTCATTAACTAATTTTTATATTTCATTAATTAATTTTGTTTTACTATTAAAAATTATTTTTAATTTTTAGATGTTTATTAATAATCTTTATCACTTTATTAATCAATTACATTTTCTTAATTAATTTTATTTTATTGTTAAAAGTCATTGTTCATATATTATTCACGAACAATGTTCACCAGCACCGTTCACAAACACTATTTACCATTTAATATTATTTTATTAAAAAATATTATTCACTGTATAAATACAATAAACGGTGTATGCGATGTAGGTGTAGGAAAAAGTTGTAGAAATAGAAAAGCCGATAATTTAATGATTCTCTTTTTCCGTAATTAATTGAATTTTTTATAAATATACCACTTTTTTTCAATTTAAATATTAAACTACCATCATTTTTATCATAAATATTAAAATATTATCTTTTCAAATAAAAAATATTTTAAAATACATCCGTCAATTGAATGAGTAGACTCTTCTATATTTTATTATATTTTATTTTCTTGCCGACTTTTTTAGAGAAGTAAATTTTCATGTAGATTTTGTTACAAAAATTTCCTATAGATTTTGTTACAGAGTTTTCTTGCAAACATACATGTGGATTTTAATAAAATCGTATTTATTTTGTAGGTAGTTCTGTAAGAAAGCAATTTCGTAGAAAATTTCACAAATAAAATCTTTAGGAAAATCAACAAATAGTTAAAAGAAAAATAACAAAGGACTGCCAAAACAATAAGCAGCCTTTCAGTAATAAAAAAAATTGTTTGAAAACATAGTAGTTTAGTAATAAGTGAGGAAAGTATAATATTTTAAAAAATAATTTGAAAAAGGTGAAATCTAGGCTACTCCTAGTGAAATTGGGAGTAATTTATTGATATATATCAATGAAATTTTATCATATAAAATTATTTTTAAAATCACATATTAATCTAAAATCTTAAAATATTGAATCTATGTCTTTTCTCATTTAAAATAAATTTTAATATCTTTTTTTCCTTCAAATGTGAAAAATTATTATTCACACTTAAAATATAAACATTTTACTATTCAAAAATCAAGTTATATATTATTTTCTTGATTTCATTTTTATTCTTTAAAATTTTAGGTTAATATATAATTTTAAAATTTTACTTTATATGATAAATTTTAAAATTTTACTTTATATGATAAATTTTAATTGATATACGTCATAAGAAATAAATTATTCTTAAATTTAAAAAAATAGTCAAGAACTTACCTTTGGAAAAAGATGATACTTTGGTGCAAAACTCTAATTAATTAATTCCTTTTTCTTTGTTTCTCTCCGTCCTTTTGGTTTTTTGTTTTTGTTGGAACAAAGAATTCAAGAAAGATGAATATTGTGAAAAATAAGAAGAAGAAGAGAGAGAGATTGTTGAGTTAGTTAGTGTAAGTAACTCTTAAACTGAAACTGTTATTATTGTTACTGTAGTTGTGTGGATTACAAAATAATGGCCATTTATATAGGCAACATGTCCAGGCCCAAATACAAGCTAAAGCCCAAATAACAACTAACAAGAATTAATCAACTAACACCCCCCTAATTCATGTTATAAAGACTTCTCATCCCAATGCCTTTCTTTAACTCTTCAAATCTCACTTTCTTCAGAGGTTTGGTGAATATGTCAGCTAGTTGCACTTCTGTCTTGCAATGTTCTATTTCAAGCTTCCCTTTGTTTACTTGGTCTCTCAGAAAATGATACTTTCGTTCAATGTGCTTACTTCGACCATGACACATTGGGTAATTCGCAAGATTTATTGCTGACTTATTATCAATAAACAGTTTTATCTCCGATTCCATTATTCTGAGCTCTTCAAGTAGCATTTTGATCCATGTTGCCTGGCATGCAGCATATGATGTAGCCACATATTCTGCTTCGCATGAAGACAAAGTCACAATGCTTTACTTCCTCGAACTCCAGGAGAATGGAGCTCCTTCGATGTACCCTGTAGTACTCTTCTTTTCATCTTGATCTCCACTGAAATCTGAGTCAGAGTATCCATGCACTTCGACCTCTACTGTTCTTCGATCCTTTTGGCAACAACACACCATGATTAACAATTCCCTTGATGTATCTCAACACCCTCTTTACTGCAATGAGATGACATTCCTGAGGCTTCTCCATAAATCTGCTCAACAATCTTACACTTTGGCAGATATCTGGTCTAGTATTACAAAAATACCTCAATGATCCAATGATTTGTTTGTAAAGGGTCGAACTTACAAACTCATCATTCGATTCCTTCTTCAGCTTTGCTCCAGTCTCTAATGGAGTAACAACTGCCCTACAGTTGCTCATATTGAATCTCTTCAATATATCTTGAGCGTACTTCATTTGATGCAAGAAAACTCCTCCTTCGATGTCTTTGAATTCCATTCTCAGAAAGTAAGAAAGATTCCGTAAATCAGACATTTCGAATTCTTGCATTAACTTTGATTTTACCTTCATTATCTCAGCTTCATCTACTCCTGTAATGAGTAAGTCATCAACATAAAGGCATAAAATGATTTGATTGGCTCTTTCGACATCATTTACATACACTCTATGTTCAGAGACACACTTTGTGAACCCTGCTTCGATTAGGAAGCTATCTATCCTTTTATTCCAAGATCTAGGAGCTTGCTTCAAGCCATAGAGAGCCTTCCTCAATCTGTAAACCTTCGACTCCTGCCCTTTGACGTCAAAGCCTGGTGGTTAAGTGGCATAAACTTCTTCTTTCAGAGGCCTATTTAAAAACAATGACTTCACATCAAGTTGGTGCATTTTCCATCCTCTATATGTAACTATCAAAACAATAATCCTGATTGTTTCAATCCTAGCAACAGGCGCATACACTTCATCGAAGTCAATACCTGGTTGTTATAGAAAACCTATGGCCACCAGTCTTGCCTTGTACTTTGCAATCTCACCATCTGGCCTTTGTTTCACCTTGTAGATCCATTTCACATCAATTGGTTTCTTGTTGGTTCTTTCGACAAGCTCCCAAGTATTGTTCTTCTCAATGGCTCTAAGTTCTTCTTTCATGGCTTCACACCAATTCGAATTGCTCAAGGCTTCACCCAAGTTAATTGGTTCTGCTTTAGCCATCATCATGGCTTCTTCGATTAAGTTACCATCAGCATCTATTGCTTGATCTAGAAACCTCTCATATCCAGTCAGCCTAGTTGACTCAATTCTTGTTCTTGTGGATCTTCTTTCATTATGCACACGCGGTTCTTCATTTCGATCAATCAAAGTATCACCTTGTTCATTTTGACTTGTCGAAGCTTCACCTTCTTCGAACACAGTTGTGGCTGTGTCCGATTCTTGTCGAACTGCACTTTGACTCCAATCCCATCCTTTGCTTTCGTCTACAAGAACATCTCTAATGATCACTAGTTTATCTTTGATTGGTGAATACAACTTGTATGCACCAGTCGAATGATAACCTATGAGCATCATGACTTCACTTTGATCATCCAGCTTCTTTCTCAATTGTTCAGGTACATGCCTGAAACACATTGATTCAAAAATTTTAAGATGACTTACATTTGGCTTTGACCCTGTCCAAGCCTGATGTGGTGTCTTTTTGACCATCTTCTTCGTTGGGCATCTATTTAGAATGTATACTGCTGTCGAAGCTGCTTCAGTCCAAAATCTCTTAGGCATATTCTTAGCTTTCAACATACATCTGGTCATCTTCAGTACACTTCTATTCTTTCTCTCAGCGATGCCATTATACTGAGGCGTATAGGGTACAACAACCTCATGCTCTACACCTTTCTCATTGTAAAATCTGGCAAATTCTGCTGAAGTATATTCACCACCACCATCAGTTCTTAACTTTTTCAATTTGCAGCCACTTTGTTTCTCAGCATGCAACTTAAACTTCTTGAACTGTGTGAATACCTCATTCTTCCTTTCAATGAGGTAAATCCACATATGTCTGGTGAATTCATCAATGAAAGTAAGGAAATACTTATTACCTCCATTTATTATTTACTTCAAAAGGTTCACACACATTTGAATGAACCAACTCCAGTTTTAGCCATGACCTTATAGGAAAATCATGTTTGAATGCCTTCCTTGCATGCTTAGCTTTGCAACATTCTTCACATATCTGCTTTGATTCCTTCACATACGGCAACCTAAGCACCATTTTCTTCTAATTGAGCATACATAAACTTTTGAAGTTTAGATGTCCATACCTGTGATGCCATAGCCAGTTCTTGTCTTCTTCTGCAGTTGAAGCAAAACATTTGTCATCTGATGTGTTGAGTTCGACTTTGAAGGTTTTGTTCTCTGCCAATGGTGCTTTCATGATTAGCCTCCCATCAGCCCTACATACCTTCATTTGATTATTCTCCAACTTCATATTGAAGCCTTTTGCAAATAATTGACCTACACTTATCAAGTTACTTGTCATTGAAGGTACATACAGAACTCATTGATAGTAGCCTTTCGACCATCCTTCATGATAATCGAAATGTCTCATTTACCACCTGATTTGATATGCCTGCCATCTGCAAACTTTATCACCTTTTCAACTGACTCATCTAACTTGGTAAACCAGTTTTATTGCCAGTCATGTGGTTGCTACATCCTAAATCCAGATACTACATGTTGTTTTTTCAGTGTTCGATTGAGTGTTCACCAGCAACAACACATAATAAGAATCACTACTTCCAGCTCGTGCATATTGAGCTTCATCACTATCTTTCGACCTTGCAGCTTTCTTGCTTCGACAATCTCTAGCATAGTGGCCAAAACCTTGACAATTGTAACATTGCACCCCTTTCGTGTCAACTTTCTTCCCAGAATACTTGTTGCTCACTCCTTTCAAATCAGTATTCGTGCTTGACTTCTCATCACCAGCAAGATTCTTACACTGCTTCAATTTCTCTTTTCCAGCTTTCTTGCTGAATCTTGATTGCAATGCTTGTTCAGCTGTCTTCTCCCTTTCTGAGTTTCTTTTCTTTGCTGCAGCCTCATTTCACGAGCCTCCAAAGAAGCTTGAAGTTCTTCCAATTTCATCTCAGATAGATTCTTGGCCTCTTCGATTGTTACAACAAAGTAATCAAAATCTGCAATTAGAGATCTTAATACCTTTTCTATCTTCTGCAGATCCGTTAGCGCTTCACCACACGCCTTCATCTGGTTTGTTAGCATCACCACTCTTGAGAAATATGCTGAAACAGATTCATCCTCTTTCATTTGCAGCATCTCACACTGTTTTCTCAGAGTCTGCAACTTCACCTTCTTCAGTTTCTCATCTCCACCATACAAAGACTTCAGCTTTTCCCAAACTCCTTTTGCCGTTTCTTCTTCGATTATCTTCTCAAACACATCACAATCCACACACTGATGAATCAAGAGCAGCGCCTTGCCATCTTTCTTCCTCTGATCTTTGTGCGCAACTTTCTGGGCTTCCGTAGCATCTTCCTCCAGTTGTGACATTCCATCATTCACGATTTCTACAACATCTTGAAATATGAAAATAACCTTCATTTGTACCACCCATCTTTCATAGTTTTCACCTTTGAAACCCGAAAGATTTGTTGGAAATTGTGTTGAGGTTGTTGATCCGTTTGCCATTAGATTCTCTCTGAATCACAAACAAACTCTTGATATCAATTTGTTGGAACAAAGGATTCAAGAAAGATAAATATTGTGAAAAACAAGAAGAAGAAGAAGAAGAAAAAGAAGAAGAGAGAAGAAGAGAGAGAGAGAGATTGTTGAGTTAGTCAGTGTAACTAACTCTTAAACTGAAACTGTTATTATTGTTACTGCAGTTGTGTGGATTATAAAATAATAGCCCTTTATATAGGCAACATGCTCAGATCCAAATACAAGCTAAAACCCAAATACCAACTAACAAGAGTTAACCAACTAACAGTTTTCACATCTTTTTATATTTTTTTCTTCCATGCTACAACCTTCATAATCTCTTGGGTCTTTTTCCTCATTGGCTTATTGTTTGAGTAATGTTATTGGGACATCTAAATCCTACATCAGTATTTACATCAAAAACTATTTATATGATAAATAATGTTTATTAAATAAAAATATATTTATGAAAAGTAATATGTACTATAAAATATTATTGTAATAATAAATAAATTTTTAAATTGTTTTTAAATTTTTTTATTAAATATATTGATATAAAATTATGTAATTATTAATTTCATAATTTTATTAACTAAAATTTTAAATTTTATTAACCAATTTTATTTTATTATTAAAAATTATTTTTAATATCTGAATGTTTATTAATTAATTTTATAATTTCATTAACTAATATTTTATATTTTATTATCAATTTTATTTTACTATTAAAATTATTTTTAATATCTGAACGTTTATTAATCAATTTCAATGTTTTATTAATTAATTTTTTATTTTATATTAATCAATTTTATTTTATTATTAAATCATTTTTAATATTTAAACATATATTAATCAACTTCATCATTTTATTAATTAATTTTTTATATTTTATTAATTAACTCTATTTTACTATTAAAAATTAAATAAATTTAAAAATAAATAAATTACTATTATAATAATATTTTGCTACTTATAAATATTTTATTAAAAAAACACTGTGCATCATATAAATATAAATACGGTAAACAAGTTTGAGTATAAATTTTGATGTAGAAATAACATTAGTCTTATTGTTATTACATCTTATATTCTCCCTTTCAACTCTCTTCCGTCTTGCATGCTTGAATTGAGGAGTGCCATCTTTATTAAGGATAGTAGGAGTAACAACAGACATGATTTGATGCTAGAGACATCCTGATTCCTGACAACACGTGCAATACTCATACTAATGGATTGTAATCTTTGTTAGGATGTTTTGGGTAAATGTGATTCATTATACTGGTAAAAATTGTACACTTACAAAAATTTTATTAATATATATTTTTTATCTATTATAACTATAAATATTAAATAAAATAATTTTCATTTAATTAAAATAATGAATAAAGAAAATAAAAATAACTTTTCAATCATACTAATTAGGAACATAGGTATAATTATGGTAGAAGTAGGTAGAAGCGACACATACACATTGAGCATTGCCACGTTACTCCAAAGTGTCTCAAGTCCAAGTCTCAACAACCACAAAGAGAGTTCCTCTTTTCCCTAATAAATATCATTCAGTGTTTAGCTCCATTGTTATCTTAATGTAACTCCTTTGCAGCATTCTCTCGCTAAGCTTGTCTACTTTTATTCAACTCAATCATGGCTAATGAGTTTTCTCAGGTGAATCCTATCCAGTTTTTCAAGATCATATGTGATCAAAACCTTCATCAACAAAAGCTTGTAAGCTTCCACCTTCTTTGAGTTTGATTCTTTATTTGTGTTTGTATCTTTCTATAACATTATCTTACATTGTGTTGACAGATGATGCCTACAAAGTTTGTGGAGAAATATGGAGAAAATTTACCAGAAGTTATTTATCTAGAGACTCCAAATGGTGAAAAATGGAATTTAAATTTAGTGAAAAGTGAAGGCAAAATATGGTTTGACAAGGGTTGGAATGAATTTGTAGAGTATCATTCTCTATCTCATGGTCATCTTCTAGTTTTCAAATATGAACAAATCTCCCATTTTAAGGTACACATCTTTGATAAGACTACCTTAGAGATAAACTACCCTTTCAAAAAAGTTGATGCTCAAAGTGTCCCCAATGATGAAGATTTGGAAAATATTGAAAGTAGAAAAACAGGTAACTTGTTATCAGAAAGCTTCACATGTTTTTTCATGGCATGCATGCATCTCATACTCTCATGTTAACACTAGCATATAAGTTAATGCTGAAATTAACCTTTCATTTTGAGTTTGCATGCAATAGGGTTTTAAAAAATGGCTCTGACAAAACGGTTTTCACAAGTGCCGATATTGATACGATTATCACTGGTATTAACCGAAATCGTGAAAGCCTTTACACGACTGCGATCTTATTAAAACCATGGCATGCATTTAAAATTTTTAAAGGATGTTTTAATTTTACAGGTAAGGAATTGGTTATTGCTGAGAAACCTACAGCCCTTGAGAGAGCAATCTCTTTCAAAGCTTGTAATCCATCCTTTCATATTATCATGCGTCCATCATACATTGATTCTGCATCCAAACTGGTAAGCTGCATGCAAAGAAAGATTTGGTTCATTTTTTAACTATATGATAGTTGTGAACATTGGTTTCTTCTTTTGCTTGACAGTATATACCAAAGGAGTTTGGTAGAAAATATTTGATAGATTTGGACGCAAACAATGGAGATATTCATCTTAGGTTACTGGATGGGAGAGTTTGGCCTGCAAAGTACCTAACTAGGAAAGTCTTTATAAATAAAGAAAGATTTGAAGTGATTTCAAAAGGATGGAGAACATTTACAAAAGACAACAACTTGAAAGTTGGTGATGTTTGCACCTTTGAGCTCTTCCCTACTAGCACTCCACTTACCTTCCTTGTTCACATTTTTAGAGATTCTTTTGAAACATAGACAGTTGAATTTGTCTAATATCTCAAGGTAGGATTCATTCAAGTAAATATATTTACCTACTATTCTTTTTGTGTCAAATAATTTTATTTATCTATGTTGTGCAGAATCAACTCTAAGGAGGGAAGCTAAGTTGAATATAGAAAGGGATGGAAAAATATTTTGTACCTACCAAATCTTCTTTACTATTTGATTTGATGTTCAATCTACTATTTCATGTTTTTAAGCACTAGTACATGTTACAAACAAGAACTAGTTCAACTACTATTTTGTTTACTTTTGGTGTTGATGAAATTTAATTCCTAATTTGACTAACAACAAAAAATAGTAATGAGGATGACTACAATCAAGAAAACAATACTAACAACAAATTTGACTAAAAAAAATATACTTGCTAATATACAAATGATGATATTAGACATGAGTTTAGTTTCTGCTGCCTTGATGCCTTGATGTGAAGCAGACAGAATAAATGAAGTGTAACTCACATATATGATAGTATGCTTTATAGCAGGGCCGTATCAATTTTAAATTTTTGGAATTTCTGTGTAGATTAGTCATGGTTCCACATTTATGAGGTCTTATACGTAAAAATTTTGAGATCCTTGTGTGATAGTTCGTTTTGTACACTTTCAAAGATGGCTCTACATTCATCTATAGTGAAGGTGAATTGATTATCCTCATGAGTTATATTAACAATGCATCAGTTGTGACATTTAATGTAAAATAGTATAGTAGTGTTCGACACTCCTTTTTCTTCAAGATGTTGAAGTAATCCAACTCTAAATCATAATGCAATGATGCAATCACATGTGATCCTTTGAACGTGAATGAAGATGGTGGGGCGATTCTTTCATATTGGCTGTTTATGGAAATTTCGACATTCCTGATGAGGAGTCTCAGAAGCATCTGGAAGTCAATGGTCACATTTCTGATGGTGATCCTCTGGAAGTCAATGGTCACATTCTTAATTTGATCGTCCTTAGTGACTTTTACATTTGTTATCACGAAGAAAAGAAGGTGGTCACTGTTTCTCAAAATGAAGCATGAGTTGGTCGTTTTTTTAAACTTTCGTTGCTGCTAGCGACTGGGAACCTATCGAGGAAGGAATAATAATCCTACTCCTAATCGCTGCTATCTATCATGTGATAGCTGGTACGAAATGGTTAAATGGGAAAGACATGCTTTAGTTCTGACCCCGGATTCGGGACTCTGTCCTAGGATCAACCCTGAGATAGTGGGGACCGTCAGCGTATATGGTCATTTGAAGAAGATGGTTGATATTCGATCGAATAGATGTAGGTCGTTTCTTTGATTGGGTCGTTTTTCATATAGGTTAGGGTAAATAGATTTGGAGCCGTTATGATGGGTGTGATGTTCTCTTTTATGAGTGTCTCTTCATCGGATTGAAGTTTAGGCCATTCGAGGAGAGTTTGCTGGATCGTTTTACTATATCTCCTTCACAACCTCACTGGTCTCCTTGGGCCTTTATAATGGTGTTCTAGCATTAGTGTGAGTATCGACAGGAGGAGCCATCAGTTCAGATCTTTTTCAATCTATCCCTTATGTCTCAAACCTCACAGGACCCATTTTGTAGTCAGAGGATCGTTTCAATTCTTTAGTCGAACAAGATGTTCGATGTGTACATTGATAGTTGGAAAAGGTTCAAGGACTACTATATTCTAGTAATTCCCCTGAGTATGTAGACCCACTTGATTTTTGTAAAGTTGATCGAGATGTTCTTGCCTCTCCCTCTTCCACCTCTCTATGTCGTGAGAAAGTTAGAAAGTATTGGTCGTGGGATCATTTTAAACAAGAAGCCCTTAAATATTCTTTTGGTGACGACAAGCTTTTCCTGAAAGAGGGTGTTCCGTGCAGGCCAAAGACCCGAGTCCCTGTGCTCCATGCTGGCCAAGGATTCGAGACCCATTGCTCCGTACCGACCAAAGGCCCAATAACACGAGATCCATTATCTAGCCTACTCTGTCATACCCAAAGTATAAATATATCTGTAAAAGGTTCTAGGGTACACAATCTCTAATCTCCATTTTCACTATCACCTATCTTGAGCACTAAATTGACTTAGACGTTGGAGTGCTAACCATACATGTATCCCCCATTAGGTCCACCGTATCGGAGATAACAACATTGATCGTCAGTGTTGTATCAACACCGATACCTCTGGTTCAAGAAGCACTATGATCATAACTTTCAATCTACAATATCACATATGTGAAGTGTATCAGAAGCTCCGTTCCACCGTAGATTCCACAATCATCAACATTTCTGGTTCAACAGCAGAACAATAGCATCGTATGTGGAAATTGACTTTCAATTCCTATGATTTTCTCAATTTCACTTTCGATTCTCAGATATGAGCTCCAATGAGAATTCTAGAGAAGAAATGAAAGTTCCACGAAACCAAAATCTCATATATGCGGCGTTGGATCCATCGAACTTCAATTCAACGCCAAGCTAATGGTTACATGGATTCTGAGCCATCCGAACAACATTGATGGAAGCCTCGATTCAATATTCCATCCGGGGATTCCCTGATCGACCGAGGGCATCAACCTCAAACGCTAGGGGAAGTCGGTCGGGGCACACCCTCAGATCTGGGTTTGGATTCGCAAGTCTGGGGTCGGCCGGGGTCCATGATGTAACCTATTATGCCAGGCCCAATGTATAAATATCTTCGTAAAGAGTTCTAAGGTACACAATCTCTAATCTTTATTTTCAATATCACATATCTTGAATCCAAAACTGACTCGGGCATTGGAGTTCTAACCGTTCAGGTATCCTCCCTAGATCCATTGTATTGAACATAGCAACATCGGTTATCAACATTGTATCAGCACCGATACCTCTGGTTCAAGAAGAAATGTGATCACATCCTTCGATCCACGGTGTGACATTCGTGAAGTGCATCGAAAGCTCTGTTCCACTGTAGTTTCTGCAATCATCATCATTTCTGGTTCTGTAACAGAACAATAGCGTTGTCTGTGAGAATCGACTTCTGATTCCTATGATTTCCTTGATTTCACGTTCGATTCTCATGACGAGATTTTTAGAGAAGAAATAGAAGTTCCATGAAACCGAAATCTCAAATATTTGACGTTGGATCCATCAAACTCCAATACAACACAGAGTAAATGGTTACGTGGATTCCGAGCCATCTCGGAACGACGCGATGGCACCTCGGTTCAAGATCTATCTAGGGACGCCTTGGTCGATCAGGGGCATCAACCTCGAACATCTGGGGAATCCTGTCGAGGCACACCCTCAAATTCGTGTTTGCATTTCCAAGTTCGGGGTCGGGCGGGGTCTATGATGTAACGCCCTAGACTGCTTTCAGGATTACCGATTGACTCCACAAACCAACACAGATCTTTTCATCATGCTTTGTCCTTACTCACACGCTTTCCATGAAACTTCTCAGAAGGTCGCCCATCAAAATATTACTTCAAGTAAAGCATACTTAACTATGGATTTCTTATTTGTTAGACTACCGAAAAAAGATGCATCTTCTTGGTATAGGTAGTATCAGTCAATTCTTATAAGTCTTCCTTCAACAATGCAATTTCATACATGCATCGCCTCATGATCCTTCCCATTTCGATGTGAAATCAGTTTTTTCTTAGAAGCTTCCAAAAGCCTCTCATTATCATGCCTCATGCACCGAAAAACACTCCCCGCCCTCGTTGGTGTCGACTATTACATGCCCATCAGCTTCTGTTTGGTTCGTCCCCGAACCATATTATACTAGGAGATATCTGCTCTGAAACCATTTGAAATGCCCTAGATTGCTTTTAAGATTACCGAATGAACCCACCAAACTAACACACATCTTTTCAACATGCTTTATCCTCACTCACACGCTTTCCGGAAAACTTCCTAGAAGGTCACCCATCCAAATACTACTCTAAGTCAAGCACACTTAATGAAATTCTGGTATTCATATTACATATGTCCTTAGAGATGTTGAGACACTGTAATCTGAATTCAACACAATGAACAAATATAACACAATTAACAGTGCAGTAAGTAAATAACACACAGAATTGTTAACCCTAATTTGGTGTACAACAACACCTACTATGGGGGATACCAAGTCGGGAAGGAAATCCACTAAATATATCAATTCAAAGCTAAACTCTCCCGTTTACAACTTCTCACTTAATCACTACCCGTGCTATATTTCTACCTAAGACTCACCTATGTATGAGGCCCCTATCACTTCTATGACAGTCACAAACAGTGACAAGAACACAATTCAAACGGGTTAGAGGACAAACTTCACAAACACACAATCACTCTATACTTAGAAGATTAAAAGTCATTGACAATAAAAAAGAAGACACTCTTCAACAAACAAAATTCACTCTTGCTTCAAAGCTTATGGGTGATTCACAATTATAACTCAACTAATAGTCCAATTTAAGTATTAAATAATACAAGAGTGACTCACAACAATAAACAGACAAAGGCATAATAAGTGACACTTTTACATCCGTGGCTCGTACATCCTTCAGGTTAATAATCTTCTATTTATAACTTTTCTATGGACTGGATTTGAGCTTCAAAACGTAGCAGATCAACTGTTATAATTATTCAGAAACTTCTGTATAAAAATAGGTATTCAATTATAACTTTCTTAAAATGTCTCAAAAATTATAAAGTAAGTATTCTTCTTGAATTCAACTTGAATCTTCCAGACCTTAAAATCAGCGCCACATAGGATAGCATAATATTCCCAGAATATTCTGCATATATTAAAACTTAAACCAGTCCAACTGTCTAGCCCAACATAGTCATGATGTCAAATGACTCTGCATATGACATCTTTTCTGACATGTTGCTTTAGTTGATGAAACATCTCAACTCAACATGTTTCTTCATAAAATATAACTTCTCGTTCCACATGTTTTTCTCAGCAAGTTAGAACATCCTATTTAATTTGTTGCTGCCATATTTGTTTTACTAAAATTAATTCCAATCATAAAATTAGAGAACTAACAATCTCCCTCTTTGGTAAATTTTGGCTAAAACAAATAAACAAATTACAAATCAGATTACAACAATCAAAAACAAAAATTACAACAATCAGAGCTAGTCTTCAGAAGCTATTAAGCACAACAGCATGTCCTCAGTATGATTGATGTCACGACATCATGTTCGACATCTTCTTCACAACAGCTCCATTGCAGTAAATCAAACTCAACACTACAGAATGACAACCTTAGGATAAAAACTCAACACCACAGAATGACAAACTCGTGATAAAAGGAGTAGGAAATCTTGAAGTCATTTGATGTACATGAGGAAGAAGATAACCGACAGTCCCCCTCAGTCCAATAACCTTTTCTTACCACTGAGTGATAAATCTTCCTCTAAGGTGGAATAAGAGAACCCTTAAGAAGCAACCAAACACCAACATGTGGCATAAGAGGAAACTTAAGAGAAAATCAACCACCATCCCAGGTAACTCAGAACACAGGTCACAACTATGTTCATAACTCAGATCATAAGTCACAAAACTCATAAACATGCTCTGAGTCAAACATCCTATTTGACATCTTTGTAAAACATCTGGAAGAACAGACTCCAGACAAAACAACTTAACAAAACCTTTCTCCCCCTTTTTAGCCAAAAATTGACAAACAAATCCCTCATAAAATCAAACCCAAAAGGTACTCACCCATACCCAGACAAAAGCCATGAGTACTATTTTGAAGGCACCCAAACACAAGATTAAGGAAGAGTGGGGATAACCTCTTTAAATAACCAAGTAGTTACTTAGGAATTAAAGATCCTAGATTGTGTTCAATGGTAAATAAGAACATTATTTGAGAGAGATAATTGCACCAAAGAATAAATGTGCATCATCCAAGTCGGTTCTAACTGTCTTTATTGTCTCTGGACTGATTCTTCTGAAAATATAGTCCCAATACATGCACGTGCATAGTCAAACATACTTTCTACACCCCCTTCTGACATGTACTTGATACCACCGTCCATACTACTCCCTTGTTAGTCTTAAAAGACCCAAGTCCTGGACAATATCCTGACATCCAGTCAGACATTATCTACTTTCTCTAGTATTCTTAAACTAGATCAAAACTCTTCAACCATCAGTCAAAGATGCTTATTTACATGTTATGAAGAATAAAAATAATGCCTTCCACTGGACTCTAAGTATACCTCTTTCAGCTAGAAGCAGACAAAAAAATCAAGACACTCTGATTGACATCTCCCATCCATCACCCAAGTCAACCATTGAATCTTACTTAAATGCAGATAAAAATAAATTCTCCCATTAAAAAAGAATGTTCTTCCGAGTACTCCTAAGAAGCATGTGTACACATGATTCAATCAATCAACTTCATATAAATAGAACCAAAAATGCCTTAAAGAACTACATCTAGTAGCTCTATGTCATGACATATTGTCTGACATCATAACCTCACAAGAGGTATATAATCTCCACAAGCTTGAATAGCATGCAAGCCTCATAAGGTTTGCATAATTCCGGCAACAATACATAGGAAAGTATTTTAGCTCCCTCTGTCATGGATAAACAACACTCCTGCTGAAGATGAACACTTGAACACCAGATGAAATCATATGAAGGACTTCACATTCTCATAATGAGGACTACAACTTCTCACGCTACCTGAACATCTTTACACACTGGAAAACAATTCTGATCCAGATACTCTAGCTCATTATGAGCACATCCAAGCACCCTGACTTGTTCACTCAACAAGGACACATCTGATAAACGTACTTACAAACCCACACAAGGTATCATGACCCTTTATTTAGGAAATATGCCATGCACACTTGGTTTGACCTTACTCACATACTCCAAAAATTATCAGTTTTCTTTCTCCACAAGATCCAGACTGACACAATCTCTTCTAAAGTTACTTGTAGCAGATTAAACCACCTCCTCAAAAGCATTATGATCAGATCACACTATCTGACACCATTCCTCTGCCCTTACTAGCACTTGCTGAATAATAGTGATGCATTTACCAAACATACTACTATAAACAAGATCATATTATTCACATTCTAACACATGGTTAGAACTTCCTCTTCTAACAATAATGTTGAGCATCAAACTCCACATCCATAATCCCAAGCATCTTTCAAACATAACCATCAACAAGCATGTTGTTACAACATCATTTGGGACATCAGCTTCTTATCACACACACCAACCAAAGGACTTATTATGTTTAGAAGTCCTTTCACACAAGAAGATCTCAAAATAACACAACTTCAACAACTAACACACACAAGAGTACCATTAAGAGAAATAAGCTCTCATACACTTTCTGAAATATATTGTTCAGATTGCAGACTTGCATCAACACATCAGGAAAATACACCCCTCTCGTCAAAGTATTTTCCATCAATAACATGCACACCTTTATCAGAGGAATATTTCCTCATGTTCCTTCCTTCAAAACTTCTCTTAGAGGTACAATCAGCTGATAAGACTACCTCCTCACAAATGGTAGAGCATTTGGTCTAACATCCTTCTTCTGCACACTAACACATGTGGATTCAAACAGTAATAACTGATATTCACTCCACAAAACACGTCATATTTGGCCCATGGATTGACTTAACACTTCATCATGGTCAGACATCCCAATGGTAATAAGCAATCCTAAAAAAAAAACTCATTTCTCAAAACTAGTCACTTAGATGATGTTCCAACATCAGCTCTTACACTAATCTTAATCTCAGGATTTTTTTATTTACTATGGTTCTAGAGACAACATACATACATTTCTCTTTGCATGGAACATATGAGAACCATAAAGCATCATCTGATCACCTTCCAAGGCCACATTATAGATATATGAAACACTCCACACGTCATCAACACTGCCTGATACAGTCTTGGATATCTATCCCTTAGACTTCCAAAAATCATCCTACCTTGGATGTCTTTTCCAACAGAACAGAAGTTCCATATTCTCATAGACTTGATAATAAAATCAAGTTTGAGTAAACAACCTCCATCTTGTTTAAGAGGACCAATTAGTAGTCAGTCTACTCAATACATCCAGACATATTGATAAAAATAAATTATCAACACAATGATGTCAAGACATTATATCTGACATTTCTTTAAGGCCCTCCAACTCTAGATTAGGGACTCCCCCTAAAAAATTGCTAAGAACACATTGATAATCATAACTCTCACCCTCAATAGCAGCACAACCTGTAGTTAGTGGTTAGTGCACACACACATTACTCTCCTTTTTCCAACTCAATCAGAACCTGTTCCATTAGAGCAAGATTGCACAATTATGGCTTCTTTGAACAAATTTTTTTCCAGATGTCAGAGAATATCCTTGACATTTGAACTTGTCCTCCATTTATAGAGAACCGGGTTGGGATAACAAGCCTTCACTAGAAATTAGAGCTCAACCTCTGCACTCCTACTTATTTGGATCAGAAATAAACTAATCCAATAAGTAATCAATAGGTTGACCATCTCTTGACCAACCCACTTATCTAAGATATGTTTCTTGGATAGAAACTTCTTAGATACACAACCCAAATTCCTCTTCAAATACAAAAGAAGAAACCAAACATATGTGACCAACACACTTTTGTTGAGCATCCAGAGCATACACTATGGAATTACTTTGTCCAAATAGGATTTAGCATACTTTGCTGTTTTGATGTTCCAACATCTAGTAGAGCGTCAATTCACTTTCCAATGAACGCATTATTGAGCTTGGTTCTGAAGCCATTAATCCTCCCATAAAATAAGAACCTTCCTTGATCACCTTCAAGTTTTTCAATAAATGTCCATCTTCCAACCAAATCATTAATAACAAAGTCAATATCACTTTCCTAATTAAGCCAAGAATTAGGAAGGCCCCTTTGGAAGAAAAACTGGCTCTTGCCTTTCTTCACTGGTCTGTCACATTCTTGTCATACTTCTTATTACCGACTACATTTGAAAATGCCTTTATGAGGGGACTTAAGATGAACCTCAAGTATCTTTGACAACTTTAATAAACTGGTTGAAGCTTTCTTCCAAGTATCACAATATCATAGGATAAACCAGGGGTTTTAAAACAGATACTCCTACAGTGGAATGCAAGTAAAAACTCCCCAACAACCTTCGGGCATGACTTAATAGCCCTTTCATACAAGCACCACAATCCAGGTGACAACAGGACAACATAATTTTGAAAATAAATCAAACACAACACATCAACTCACCACCAAAGCAACATGCCCAACAACTTCAGACCAGATCATTACTCACTCTGTCACAAATAATTAATACTCCCCTTTAAGGAACCATCCAAACAACAATATGACTTGTACAAGTTCACACATCAGCGAAGATGTCATAACATTTGGTAAGACATCACACATAACACCAACAACAGCTGCAGAAGCACACTATAACATTGGGAACAAACCAATCTTGATCATCTTCAGATTTTATTCCACCTCTTGCCTCTATCAAATATCCTCTTGCACTCCTTGATTCGGTTACAGATTTTAAGATTGTTACCATTGAAACCCCTTGTTATCACCTCAGAAAATGTCTTCTTTAAATCATCCCTTTACAGAGAGCTTTCGTTCATAAATCTACTTTCCTTGTCCATTGTACAAGAAAGTATCTTCCCTCAATCTCACCCAGAGACAGAGCAGGATGCCTGCTCTGATACCAAATGAAATTCTGGTATTCAAATCACAGATGTCCTAAGAGATGTCGAGACAATGTAATCATACTTCAACATAATGAACAGATATAACACAATTAACAATGTAGTAAGTAAATAACACGCATAATTGTTAACCCATTTTGGTGTAAAATAACACCTACTCTAGGGGCTACCAAGCTTGGAAGGAAATTCACTAAATAATATCAATTCAAATCTAAAATCCACCCCTTTACAACTTCTCACTTAATCACTACCCGTGTTATATTTCTACCTAAGACTCACCTAGGTATGAGACCTCTTTCACTTCCCTGACAGTCACAAACAGTGACAAGAACATAATTCAAACGAGTTAGAAGAAAAAATTCACAAACACACAATCACTCTATACTTAGAAGCTTAAGAGTGATTAACAATCAAGAAAAATGCACTCTTCAACAAACAGAAATCACTCTTGCTTCAAAGCTTATGAGTGATTCACAATTACAACTCAACTAACAGTCTAACTCAAGCATTAAACAATACAAGAATGGCTCACAATAATAAACAGAAGAAGCCCTAATAAGTGACACTTTTACATCTATGGCTCGTACATCCTTTAGATTAATAATATTCTATTTATAACCTTTCTCCAGACTGGATTTGGGCTTCAAAATGCAGCATACCAGTTGCTATAATTATACAGAAACTTCTGCATAAAAATAGGTCTTCAATTATAACTTTCCTAAAATGTCTCCATAATTAGAAAGTAAGTATTATTCTTGAATTCTACTTGAATCTTCCGGACCTTAAAATCAACGCCACATATGATAGCATAATATTCGCAGAATATTTTGCATATGCTAAAACTTAAACTAGTCCAACTGTCCAGCCCAACACATTCACGATGTCGAATGAATCTGCATAAGACATCTTGTCCGACATGTTGCTTCAGTTGATGAAACATCTCAACTAAACATGTTTCTTCGTAAAATAGAACATCTTGTTCCACGTGTTTTTCTCAGCAAGTTAGAACATCCTATTTAATATGTTGTTTCCATATTTGTTTTTACTAAAATTAATGCCAATCATAAAATCAGAGAACTAACACTTAACTATGGAGTTCTTATTTGTTAGTCTACAGAAAAGAAGAAGAATCTTGTGGGTATATGTAGTACCAATAAATCCTTATAAGCCTTCCTTCAACTATAGAGTCTTATACCTACAGTACCTCATGATCCCTCTCATTTCGATATGAGTTCGATTTTTTCCTAGAAGCTTCCAGAAGTCTCTCATTGTCATGACTCGTGCACTGGCGACCACTGCCCTCCCTCACTGGCCTCGATTGTTACACATGAATCCCTCAAGCGAGCAAAATCATGGGTCCAATATCACCAGGCACACCTTCTCTCCAAGTCTCATGAAAATCTGAGGGAAAATTTAGCTCATACACAAACAAGGTTGGAAGGGTTCACCCCGGGAAGCGTGTCAGATTCAACACTAACCCGACCACCCAACTACTAGTATCTCATAATCGTAAAGGCATCACGACGGGTATCTCATCATCGTAATAAACAATGCCAATCCCATACGTGAGGTAACTTAGGGGATCAAAAATCGTTTGAGCATTCGATCGATGGAGTAAGTAAGGGCCGCCTAGCTCTTCTTCAGATGGATAATGTTAGATGATATCAATGTATCTAGAGAGGGGGTGAATATATATCCAATTAAAATTCCAAAAAATTTTGGTTTTGAAAAATTACTTTTCGAAAGTTTGAGCAGAAGTGATTTTTAAAATAAGTCGTCTATACAAACATTATTGGAAACTCGGATATGCAAATTAATAACAAATAGCAAATGGAATGAATATGATAATTTGTATTAATAGAACTTGTATTAAGTAACACGTTATTAATCATTTGTATCGAGTTACTAGTAAAGCCTATTTCTAATGGTAATATTAAGAGAACAAACCAAAATCAATTTGTCAAACACTTGGTGTGCAAGTGAATTTTCAGAATTTTACTTTAAGTTATGTTGATACACAAAAGCACTTTTAATAAAAAGTGATTATAAGCAATATCAACACTTGATGTTTATCAAAAAGAAGTTTGGAAAATTACTTACAATTCAATTGATAACGCAATGCTATTTGAAAAATTGATTCATGAATATTAAAGCAAGTAAAAGCAATAAGAAAAGAGACACGAGGATTTATCTTCACAATTCTCCACTTTCGTCCTTGTGTGTGGGTACGTCTATACCTAATTCCAATGGAATTAGGATAATTCTTACTATGCAAAAAGTTGATACAAGAGAAGTTTTCAAGAGCAACTCCATAAACCCTAAGCTTGATGCTGATTCAACCTCTTATCCTCTATTGATCTTGACAAAGACCAAGACACAGTAGATCCCAATTTATTTGTCGATATTTCTACTCCTTTGCATTCTTTATCTCCAAAGATTTTACACACGAACGATCAAATTGTATCTATTGCAAACACAAGACTTCAATTTTGATCCGTCTTTATCTCGCTACTTCCTTTGTGTGCTTTATATCCAAAGGATCCCTTGTGTTCTTTATCTCCAAAGGAATTCACTTGACCACAATCACCTCTTGAATGTCTTGCATGAAAACCCCTAAATTAATCAATGATCTTGGAGACAAACCCGCGGTGTTTTCAGATGAAGACCCCTACAAAGCTCAACCCAATATCTTCGGCTACACAAGAACCTAATCAGACGTTACCAAACCTCGTCTAGATGGAATCCCAACAAAATATCGTTAGAATGGTACATTAGTGTGTATGCATTGATTGGAGACATGGTCGTCTACTCAACTTGGTCACCTCCAACACAGATGAGGACATGATGAAGGTGCTCTTTCAGTTCTTTGACCCTTTGCACCATTGCTTCACATTTCCCGACTATCAGCTTGTGCCTACTTTGGAAGAATTCTCCCAACTCTTAAGGATTCCCATTCTCAACCAACTACCTTTCAACGGTACGGAAAGAGACCCAAAGCCAGAAGAGATTGCTCAAGCTCTGCACTTGCACTCATCTGATGTCACAACTCATTGGGAAACTAGAAGTGGTGTCAAAGGCTTCTTAGCAAAGTTCTTGTTTGAGAAGGCCCAAAGTTGTTGGAATTCCTTAGACTTGCAAGCCTTTGAAGAAATTGTGGCTCTTCTTATCTATGGGATGGTCTTATTTCCCAATCCTGACCAACTCATAGATGTGAGTACCGTCAAAATCTTCATGTCACACAACCCGATGCCTACATTGCTAAGGGATATCCTACACTCTTTTCACACTCGCACAATGAGGAAAAGAGGTGTCCTTATGTGTTGCACTACTCTCCTGGCAAGATGGTTTATTTCTCATCTTCCCCAATCAGTCTTAAAGAATGATCAAGGTTCAAGGTGGTCACAAAGGTTAATGACGCTCCAATATTCAGACATTCATTGGTGCTCCCGATCCAAAGAGAATGTTATCATTGTTGACCGTTATGGGGAATTCCCTAATGTCCCTCTACTTGGCATTAGGGGAGGCATCACCTATAACCCATGTTTAGCTCTAAGACAGTTTGGTTACGCCCGAAGGGATGGCCCGCACGAGATGCTGATTCAAGAATTGGTATTCGACTACGACAACGACGATCAAGGTCTTCGCCAGAGATTCATCCGAGCTTGGAGGATGATAAACAAGGTGGATAGCAAGACTTTGGGGCACAAGAATTCCATCCCTCTTGAGCCTTACCTCAAATGGGTACGAACCCGTGCTCAAAGTCTTATGATGCCTTATCCTTCCATCCTTCCGGTAATTATTGAGCCTGTTAAGGAGGGAGATGTTCCATACACTATCCTACATCCTGACATGCCCACATCTCTTGAAGACCTACACAAGGATTGGATACAACTCAAAGGAGGGAGAGATACTTTCAAAGCCCAATTCTATGCAAGCGAGAAGAAGGTTTTGGAACTCACTAGGCTACTTCATGAGGAGCAGACCCTAAATGCCTACATTTAACCAAAGAGGATGCGCACTACTTTTTTATCTTAGAGTTTTGTATTATTTTGTCCAAGGGCCATTGATGTACTCAAACTTTATCTTATTAATATAACGTGTGTTTTATTTTTGTCTAAAACAAACTTGAATCTTTGAAATCCTTGAAAACATTGCATATGCACATATCATTCATCATAATATAAACAGGTCTTTTGCAACAAATTTCCTCATCTCTCTACTGTTTATTTCAGTAAGATGGATCTCGAACAAACAATCAAAGATCTCCAAGCTCAAAACACGCTGTTTCAACAATTGCTCATGACCCTAGCCAAGGGGAAAGAAAAGTTGAAGACTCTGCTAGCTGAAGAGAGGAAGAAAAAAAAGAAGGTAACTAAAGTCTTAAACATGGGGAGAAGGTTTCAGGGACAGACAAGAAGGAATTTGAACTTTGCGATAACTTCCGGTGAAGGAGAGGGGAAAGGAAAGGAAACAGCGGTCCCGTCAGAATCTGAAGAGGAGGAAGAAGAGGAAGACTACTCTGAGGAACAGTATCCTCCAGCTGATGATAAGTACAGACATCTCGAAGAGCGTTTGAGCACGATGGAAATACAAAAGGTGCCAGGCTTAGACTTTGAAGAATTGGGACTAGTGTCGGGAATTGTGATTCCTCCGAAATTTAAAGTGCCTTTGTTCATAAAATATGATGGGGTGTCATGTCCTAAGATGCACCTCCGATCATATGTGAGAAAGATCCAACCGCACTCTGCTGATAAAGACTTATGGGTGCATTTTTTCCAAGATAGTCTATCTGGAACACAACTCGACTAGTTTTACCAACTAGAAAGAGCCAACATCCACAATTGGGAAGATCTTGTCACAGCTTTCTACAAGCAATATCAATATAATGCTAATTTAGCGCCTACCCGTACTCAACTTTAGAGTATGGCTATGGCTTCCAATGAGTGTTTCAAGGATTACGCGCATAAATGGAGAGGTCTGGATGGAAGAGTTCAACCCCCTCTGTCTGAAAGGGAATTGGTGGACATGTTCTTAGGCACTTTATCGGGCCCTTTCTTCAACCATTTAATTGGAAGCTCATCTGCAGGATTTACTGAACTAATATTGACCGGAGAGAGGGTGGAAGTTGGCATAAAAAGTGGAAAGATTCAGAAGGATTCATCTTCTTCTACAGCTGCGAGGAAGAATTTTATTGGGAAGAAAGAAGTACTTGTTGTATATCCACAAAGGAACCAAGAGAGAGCCGAACGCCGACCAATGGTAGGGGCTGTTATGATTCCAAAGCCTACGTCTGACCGACAAAGAAGTAATCAACCAAGGGTGGAAAGGCCAGTCAGATAATTCACCAGAATCAATATGACTTTGTCTCAAGTATTACCGCATCTTCTGAAATCCAATTTGGCAACTTTGAAAGAAGCTCCAAAAAACCCCAACACAGCGTCCCCTTATCATCACCCCAATGCCCGTTGCGCATATCACTCCGAAAGTCCTGGTCATGATACTAACAACTGTTGGGCTTTGAAAAACAAAATACAAGACCTCATTGAAGAAAAAGAAAATGAGTTTGATGTGCCCGAGAAGCCAAACGTCATTTCTGCTCCTATGCCCAGACATGGTCACAACACCAATGCTATTGAAGAAGATTTATTTGTTACCACAGTTGATGAACTCGTGACTCCACTCCTAATCATTAAGATAAACTTGTTGAAAGTCGGTATATTCCCGGGTTGTAATGAAGACTGCCATCTCTGCTTATCCTCACCAACTGATTGCCCTTTGTTGAAAACAGGCATTCAATGCTTGATAGACAACAAAGAGATTCTATTTGAAAGTACTCCTGTTTCACCTGTTCCTGTTGAATATGTTTCAATCATTACCATCTCCGCCAATTCTTCCAGGGTCTCCAAAAGACCCGTTAGAATTGCATCGGTTTCGAAAGCAACTCCTCTAATAATCACAATTCCTGGGCCAGTCCCATATGAATCAGACAAAACCGTGCCATGGAATTACAGTGGGGACATTTACTACCATGGCATCAAACAAGATGGGCCAGATGCCGAAGAGATAAACTCCGAAGAAGAAGACTCTGACATTAGCAATATTGTTGGAACTAGTAAAATTACCCGAAGCGGTAGGATCTTTTCTCCAGAAATTGCCCTCCCAAAGGCAATTTTTGGACCCGTGGCTGCTCCAAAGATCACTTCGTGCCCATAATCATCTCTGCAAGTGCTCCTATTGACGAAGCCGTTACAACCCTTGTTGCCATTCCTACCAACACTCCTGCTGCTGAAACTCGAGGAAAAAGTATTCAAGTGGAGCCTGTCCGGACGAAGGCTCAATCATTGACTATCCTCGAGACCTCCAAGAAAGAAATGGAGGAGATCCTAAGAATTATAAAGAGGAGCGACTGCGATGTAGTTGAACAGTTGGGGAAAACTCCCTCCAAAATCTCCATGCTGTCATTACTATTGTGTTCCGAGGCACATGCGAAAGCCTTGGTGAAGTTCCTAAAGACAACCCATGTGCCTCAAGAGACGTCTGCTGATCAATTTCAAGACTGCATGGCCAGCTTGACAGCCAATAACAGCCTAGGCTTCTCGGATGCTGATCTAACACCAAGGGGAAGAAAGCACAATGAGGCATTGCATGTCTTTGTGGAATGTAGGGGCACCACTCTGGCCCATGTCTTAGTGGACACTGGCTCATCTTTGAATGTCTTATTGAAAAAGATCTTGACAGACTTGACTGTGAAGGACTGACGTTAAAGCCAAGTAACATAGTAGTAAGGGCATTTGATGGCTCGAAGAGGATGGTACACGGGGAGGTAGATATCCCCATAAAGGTTGGAACTCAAACTTTAAATTCAACCTTTTATGTAATGGACATTCGCCCCTCTTACTCCTGTCTGCTAGGACGGCCATGGATCCATAATGTTGGCATTGTCACCTCTACATTGCACCTGATGGTGAAGTATTCAGTTCAAGGAAAAATTATCACTGTCCACGGAGAGGAAGAATACATGATTAGCCATCTCAATTCCTTCAGGTATGTGGAATTGGACGGCGAGTTCATTGAAACTCCTTTTCAACACTTCGAAGAGGTCCCCCAAGAGGTAGCAGTGACCAAGACTGTGTCCCAGATTCCCAAGATTACAAGACCTCCACTCCGGATGTCATCTCTGAAGGATGCCAAAGCAGTAGTAGAGGAAGGTGGATGCACCATCTGGGGGAAACTTCCAGATATCGCGTATAAGTTTGACAAGTTTGGCTTAGGTTTCACTTCAAATGCTCAAAAGGTTGTACGCCGTGCTCGTGCTGGAGGGCCACCCTTGAAGATTAGCAACCGAGAGGTCAACGCGGTAGAAGATGGTGAAGAGGATTGCAACTTGGAGGATTGGATCTTTCCGACTGTCAATGGAGGACTCCGCAATTGGGAGGCTAGAGACTTCGTCCCAATAACTTTCATCCCTCAGTAATTTATCTTTATATTTTGTTGGACCTGTAATATTCAAAAACAATTCGCACTCTTAAAACCTTGTGTCTTTCCCGAGGCACAATGGTCCATTTGTAAGGGTTATTATTTCATCTTCATATGACATTCAATGAATCATGGACGTTTTTTGCATACAAACTTTTATGCTCATTGTTTTTCTTTTACATTTTATTTTTAAGGATGGCTATACCCTTACACACACCCACACTCACAAATGCAGGTACCCCTCCATTCTGGATCCCATGGGTAACGATACTGCTATGGCCTTTTGTGACTCTGAGGATATAATCTACCAAGCCGAAGACGAAGGTGAGGAAGATTGTGAGGTACCAGGGGAACTTGCCAGACTGCTACAACAAGAGGAAAGAACCATTCAGCCTCACGAGGAACCTATGGATACAATCAACCTGGGTACCGAGGAGGATAAAAAAGAGGTCAAAGTGGGTGCCAATCTGGAACCCAGTGTCAAGGAGCGTCTGATTCAGCTGTTGCATGATTATGTTGAGATCTTTGCCTGGTCATATGAAGACATGCCAGGACTTGATACGAACATTGTGGTACATTGTCTGCCTACAAGAGAAGATTGTCCGCCAGTAAAACAAAAAGTTTGCCGCATGAGACCTGATATGTCAGAAAAGATCAAAGCGGAGGTCATGAAGCAATTCAATGCTAGATTCTTGGCTGTCACTTCCTACCCTCAATGGGTTGCCAACATTGTCCCCGTGCCTAAAAAAGATGGCAAAGTACGAATGTGTGTGGATTACAAATATTTGAATAAGGCGAGCCCTAAAGATGATTTTCCACTCCCCCACATTGATATCCTGGTTGATAATACGGCCCAACACAAAGTGTTTTCCTTCATGGATGGATTCTCAGGTTATAACCAAATCAAAATGGCACCTGAGGACATGGAGAAAACTACATTTGTCACACAGTGGGGCACATTCAACTACAAGGTGATGCCATTCAGACTGAAGAATGCTGGGGTAACCTATCAACGTGCCATGGTAGCTTTATTTCACGACATGATACATCATAAAATAGAGGTCTACATAGAAGATATGATAGCCAGATCGCAAACGAAAGTAGAACACCTTGATCACTTACAAAATCTGTTTGAGAGACTGAAGAAGTACAAGCTGAGGTTGAATCCAAACAAGTGCACATTTGGAGTATGGTCTGGTAAACTCCTAGGCTTTGTCGTCAGTAACAAAGGTATTGAGGTCGATCCTGCCAAAGTTAAAGCAATACAAGAGATGCCTGCTCCTTGTACTGAGAAGGAAGTCAGAGGATTCTTGGGACGCTTGAACTATATTTCCAGATTCATTTCTCATATAACAGCTACTTGTGAGCCAATCTTCAAACTATTGAAGAAAGATCAGGTAGTCAAATGGAACGATGAATGCCAAGTTACTTTTGGAAAAATCAAAGAATACTTACAAGAACCTTCTGTATTGATGCCACCAGTCGAGGGAAGACCTTTAATCATGTAACTGACTGTTTTAGAAAACTCAATGGGGTGTGTATTGGGGAAGCATGATGAGTCTGGCCGAATAGAGCATGCTATTTATTACCTGAGCAAAAAGGTTATCGACTGTGAAACCAGATATTCACTGCTCGAGAAAACTTGCTGCGCTCTGGCATGGGCTGCTCGCCGTCTAAGATAGTATATGCTGACTCATACTACCTTGCTGATATCTAAGATGGATCCGATAAAGTACATCTTCAAAAAGCCTGCTCTTTCTGGGAGAATATCTAGATGGCAGATGATCCTAACAGAGTACGACATACAGTATACTACCCAGAAAGCTATAAAGGGCAGTGTGCTAGCTGATCATCTTGCTCATCAAGCTGTAGAAGACTATCAGTCCATGAATTTTGAATTCCCGGATGAAGACATCATGACATTAGACAAATATGAAGAAACCAGGTCATATGACAGACCTGAACAAGGATCCCGATGGACCCTGTTCTTTGATGGAGCATCCAATGCACTTGGTAATGGCATTGGCTCTGTACTCGTATCTCCAGAAGGGTGTCATACTCCCTTTACTGCCAGATTTTGCTTCAACTGTACAAACAACATGGCAGAATATGAAGCATGCATCTTTGGTCTCAGAGCTGCCATAGACTTGGGAATCAAAATCTTTAAATGTGTTTGGAGATTCAGCTTTGGTCATCAGTCAGATCAAAGGGGAATGGGACACTAAACACCCAAACCTTATCCCTTACAAAGAACATGTTTTGACATTGCTACCACATTTTGAGAAGATTACCTTCGAGCATTTCATGCGAGAAGAAAATCAGCTAGCAGATGCTCTAGCCACAATTTCATCTATGTTTAAACTTAATTGAGATGACGAGGCTCCCCAAATCACCATCGAACGAATGGACGAACCAGCACACTATCACGAGATTAATACTGAAGAGGTAGTGGACCAGCCTTGGTTTCATGAAGTCAAGAAGTATCTTGAGACTCAAGAATATCCAGAAGGAGCTTCAATCAATGATAAGAAGTTCTTAAGGAGATTCTCTGCTAAATTCTTCCTTAGTAATGGCATCCTGTACAAACACAATCATGACTCCATTTTGCTTCGGTGTGTGGATAAAGTTGAAGCTGAAAAGATCATGGCTTAATTACATGAAGGTACTTTTGGTACCCACTCCAGTGGGCATACGGTGGCGAAGAAAATCTTACGGGCAGGCTATTATTGGTCTAGCATGGAAGCAGATTGCTACCAATATTCTCGAACCTGTCATAAGTGTCAAATTTATGCTGACAAGGTGCACGTACCTCCGGTTCCGATGAATGTCTTGACGGCTCCTTGGCCCTTTGCTATGTGGGGAATTGATATGATTGGAGAGATCAAGCCTACATCCTCCAATGGACACCACTTCATCCTAGTGGCCATTGACTATTTTACAAAATGGGTTGAAGCAGCTTCCTTCGCTTCCGTTACCAAGAATGTTGTTGCCCGCTTCATCAAGAAAAACCTTATTTGCCGGTATGGTATCTCGGAAAGGATCATCACTGACAATGGTACAAATATCAATAACACTATGATCACCGCACTGTGCGAGCAATTCAAGATTCAGCATCACAATTCTTCTCCCTATCAGCCAAAGATGAATGGTGTTGTCGAAGCTGCAAATAAAAACATTAAGAAGATCATACAGAAAATGACAGTCACATACAAAGACTGGAATGAGATGTTACCGTTCACTCTCCACAGTTATCGTACCATGGCTCGCACATCAATCGGAGCAACACCCTATTCTTTGGTTTACGACATGGAGGTTGTCCTGCCTATTGAGGTTCAGATCCCCTCTCTGAGAATTATGAACGATGAAGGGTTGAATGAAGACGATTGGATCCAGACTCGACTTGATCAACTGAATTTGATTGACGAAAAGAGACTTACTGCTGTTTTCCATGGTCAAATGTATCAAAAACAGATGATCAAGGCTTTCAACAAGAAAATCAGGCGCCAAGTATATCAAGTTGGGGATCTAGTGATCAAACATATCATCTTGCTACAAAGTGATCCCAGGGGGAAATGGAATCCTACCTATGAAGGACCATTTGTGATCAAAAACATATTCTCTGGCGGGGAAATGATCTTGACCACCATGGATGGCGACGACCTCCCACACCCTGCGAACACGGACATAGTCAAAAGATACTAGGCATAAGAGACCCGCTAGGTTGACATATCTAGGAAAAACAAGGGCATCCTTGCGAACCAAAAGGTCCGGGTAAAAATTAGGGATAAAATAAAAAAAATCTGTACACCCGGCAAGTTAAAAGCCTAAAAGGGAAACTTGAAAAAAAAAGGGTTTCCCGGTGGACTGAAAACCGGAAAGGGCGGTCCAGGAAAAAGTTAGGGAATTAAAGCATATGACTATGTCCCGTCAGATCACTTTAAGGACAACCTTTGACTTCCACTGACAAACTCAGAGTTTCTGATCAATTCAATCATCTTCGGATAAGGCACAAATAGACAAGATACTCGGAGATGCGAAGGCCATAGCAGAATGGAAACCCCGTGGAATTTTTTATACACGTAGCTATCTTTTCTTTGTATCAGAATTTTCTACGACGACATTCTCTTACTAAAATGTTTGTCCCCTTTGTAAAAAATGTTTATTCAAAGTCAATACAAAGATATCCCTTTGAAAGTGCAAAAAACTATTTTTCTTTTTCTTTACGCTTGTGTTTTGTTTACAAAAACGTCTAATGATTCATTGTTGAACATATGCATTTGAACATAATTACTGTTTACAAATAAACAAGTGAGGAAGATAATTACTGATATGTTGAAAGAATAGGAAAATGTATCTAGGCTATTACATAAGTGATCCCTTACAATACATCATTTAAATCCCCAGTGGAATGAAGCTCCCAATTTCTCTAGATTCCCCAAGCAGATTGTGCAAGTAATACATGGCATTTCCCTTACAACAGAGTTTATTTCTCTAAACAGAAATTCATCAACACTTCAACTTCAAGACATGAAAATTCACATATCCTTAGCGGCATTTAGGGATTTATTTTCCTCAATAAAACAACAATGCAGCAAATTAGTTCACATGCACATACATTTCATCCATATATCATAAACATTGATAAAGCAAATACATTGCATCATACATTTCATGCAACATAACTTTGCATTTTAGCTAACATTTTACCCTTTTCAGGATAAGATTAACAGTTATCATTGACAATATGCAATCATGATACAGTTCAGATACGCTCCAGACACGGATGCCATTCTGATACTCATTCAGATTCAACTTTCAGATATAGTTCAGATACGCTCCAGACACGGATGCCATTCTGATACTCATTCAGATACAATTAGGGTTTTGACTGAGAAAGGGAAATTTCTGATTTTTGACCTAGCAAATGACCAATTGGTTTGAAGCAAGATTTCAAGAGTTCAATTGCATCATCTTGACCTAATGACATGTTTCAAAACATTGTAATTCCATTGGATTGACAGATAAATTTTGCAGTCAATTGATCAAAAGTCAATTGTATACTGAAAAGTAAAACTTTGACTTTTTAGTCAAAATCAAATGCCAAGGATCACAATTCATCAAAACATGTCAAAATGTGAAACTTGTTCATCAAGAAATCAAAGATTGAAGATTTTGTTTTGAAATTTGAAATTTTTCTTAACTTAGAAATTTTTCTAAGTATAGAAAATTTCTTATTTTTCTCAACTTTAAGCCAAATTCTCACCATGATACATGATTCAAAGGAAGTTCCCAACATGAAAGTTGTATATCTCCATGAAATCTACAACTTTGCTTCACACATTTTTTCCTAAAGATGCTTGGATCTCAAGATATAATTTTGTGAATACATGCTCATGAACTAAAATAACTTTGTGAAATTTTGCCCTAATTTAGGCAGGTTTTTGACCTAACTTCATGGCAACTTTTCACCTAGTTCCAAAAGGAATATTGAAAATAATTTGAAATATTAGTTATAGAGCACATTGCAAGATTTCCAAAATGTCCAAGAACTCCTTGAGATCATTTTTGAGTAGGGAGAATCGAAGAGATGAAGTTGGCAATTTCTCACTTTGATTTCAAGCCATTTCATGAAGAAAAAAATTCAAATCCTCAAGCATGATGTACAATCTTCACTTTTCAGGCCTCAAAATCGTTCGTCACTCCACCATTAATGAATTTCACAAGGTTTCATGCCCTAAAGCCAAGCATTCAATGCTTTGTACATGAACAATTCCATTTTTGGCACAAAGGTTCCATTTCCATTTTGATAAAGCATAATTTTTGCAACTTTTAACTCCTTGAGCCTTGCACTTGTTTTTCTGCATATAAGCAAAGCCACAACAAAAAGAGAAGTGTCTAGGACTTGTACCAACTCAAACCAGGCATGTACAAGCATGTAGAGAGTTGTCTCCTCACTTTTCTTAAAAGCAAAGAAATAGAGCAAAAAGCCTATAACTGAGAAACCTGGTGTGGATTTGATTTGAAACCTTTTCTATACTTATACACAAAGATATTACAATCTACCACATGATTGCTAAAGGCCAGAAACTCTCCCAAAATCCTGCCATAACTTGCAGTTTTACATCTAGCATAGAAATCCAAAAATCTACTCGTGCGTTTCAAGTTCTAATCACTTAAACACTTAACCTACATAATATCTAAGTGTTCCATACCATCATACCTTCACTGTAACTCCTCCTTCTCCATCTGCCATTTTTGTATTTCAAGCTTGCAGGTCGACTTGGATAGGGAGACTCAGGCACTTTCAAGGCAAGGTAAGGATTGGAACACACTCAGGGAGGTCCAAGCAAGCTAAAGGGATCCTCAGGTCTTCTCAAAACTCACTCAAACTCCATTCACGATCTCAACTGAAAGAGGTAAGAACTCTAACTTCTATCTCTTCATACAGGCATCCTTTGGTTTCGATTTGTGAAGATAAAATGTAGATATCCTTGTGCTAAAACAAACCATGTTCATAGATTTCATTTATATTCATTGTGTATAGAGAATTTTAGATTTCAATTTCTGTAAAAAATTAGGTTTGAAATTAGGGCCATTGAAATTAGCTTTGATCTTGGACTGTTGGTTTACATGAGTTACATGGTTGAAATAGTGGGAAAGAGTACTACCATTTTCATGTTTGAAGTTTCCATTTTCATGGAGAAATGAGAGAGATACATGGGGTCAGGCTGGCTAGAGGAAGAAGATAAAGTACAGGGCAAGGAAGCGTTTTGTGTTATCTATTTTTAGTTTCATTTGAACTAACGGATGTACAACCACCCCAATGGCAAGGTAGTGCGCTGAAATTGCTAAGGTCATGGGTTCGAGCCTTGGTGCCGGTCTTTTGCATATTTTCTCACATTTTTTGCCATTTTTTCTCATTATGCAGCGCTGGGCTTATGTTTTTTTTCTAATGCTTACCTCCTGATTACTCAGGACACCCCTGGCCCAATTTATTTTCATTTATTTATTTTATTTTTGTTTACTTCATTAAATATTTTTTCTTAAATATTATAAAATCATAAAAAGTATCAAAATGTTAAATATTTATTTTTTTTATTTTATCTTATTTCCTCATAAAAAATATTTTCATTTAGTTATATATTAATTATTTTCCGTAATAAACTTGTAAAATAAAATAGAATTAGGTTAATACTTTATTTATTTTTTCTCACTTGTAAATATTTATTCTAATAAACAAAAGGACTAAATATTTCATAAAATATTATTTTATTATTTTTAAGACAAAAATATACAAAAATAATCCTTAAAGAACTTTATTTTCTTCTACAAATTAGAATTAGGGTTAACCAATTTATAAAAATAATTTCCTTTTTTTCTTAAATTATTAGGTTTAGTTCAAAAACTCTTTTTCATATAAAAAACAAAACAAAAATCTTTTTCTTGCATACACATACCATTGCATATTTATTTTATATTGTATATTATTTATTCAAATATTCGTACAAATTTGATTTGGTTGTAATAGATTAAATTAGGTTTACATTATTGAAAATCCTCATTCATAATTTGTATACCCTCCCATAAAATATTGTAATAGCGTAGTAATCTTTAAATTACGCAATTTACCACTTTTTTATATAACATGCTAGTAATTAGGGTTTGAATGGCAAGATAAAGACAAATCAAATAGAAAACCCTAATCCAAGACAAAATCAAGCATGAAAATAACACACTTGCATACAAGCACCCTTAGGGATACTCCACTTGGTTGCCTTATATAAAAATGGCCATATTACGCATGCAATGTATCTTAGCAAAACAAACAAGTATAAGCTCATAGCCCCTCGATGACGCTATTCAAAGTTTCCTTACAAAATGATCTTGGTCCCTCAAAAAATGCTAAGATACTTTGCAACATTGCTAATCATGGTTATACGATGACCCACGCTCGTCCCGTTTACATCCAAAGATAGGGTTGCTTACCAAATCAATGGTAAGACAACAATATCAAAGGAAAAGGAAATGAACAAGAAAGACATTTGAGTAGGTAGATTACTTCTAGTTACTTGCTCTATTTCAAAACAACTATCCTTGCTATTTTGAAAAACAAACACACACATTTCCAAACATCTTATAAACATTGAAAACATTTTCAAAAAGACAAACATCTTTGTATACATTCTTACGAACGAGAATCATTACAAAGATTGCCTAAACAATGGCCCCTTTTACAAAATACTTTCAAAACAATACAAAACACAATTTCAAACAAAAAAGCAAGTGATATAGCAAGTAACTAAGATTCCATGGAAAACCATGGATGAAAAGGGTGCTAATACCTTCCCTTTTCATAATCTACCCCCCGAACTCAAGAAACAATCTCAAAGGTCTTTCCCGTGCTTTTTCACCTTTCCTTTTGGATAAAAGAAAAGTCGGTGGCGACTCTTGCTAACCGCGATATTTGTGATAAAATGCAAACCCTCAAGTCAGTTCTCCCACCGTATCACAACACGATTTTCCATAAACTAGTTTGAAGGGTGTTGTTCCTATGGGTGTCTTATAGGCTGTTCTATATGCCCATAACGCCTCATGTAATTTGGATGACCAATCTTTTCTAGAAGTGGCAACTATTTTTTCTAAGATTTGCTTAATCTCTCTGTTGGAGACTTCCACTAGCCCACTTGTTCGGGGATGATAAGGTGTTGCTACACGGTGTCAAACTCTATATTTCACTAATATTTTTTCAAAGATTTTCGAAATGAAATGATAACCACCATTACTGATGACAAGTCTTGGCACACCGAATTTGGGAAAAAATATATTTTTAAAAAGCTTAATTACTACTCATGCGTCATTTGTTGGAGATGTTACAGCCTCGATCCATTTTGACATGTAATCTACAACAACGGGTATGTAGTTATTGCCAAAAGAGGATGAGAAATGTACCATTAAATCAATTCCATACACATCAAAGACTTCTACTTCTAAAATGCCCTTTTGAGCCATCTCGTCGCGTCTGGAGATGTTTCCAGTGTGTTGGCACCGGTCGCAGTTTATGACTATAATATGGATATCTTTCCATAAGTTAGGCCAATAGAAGCCAGCTTGTAAAATTTTAGCGCAAGTCTTTGATGTGCTTGCATGTCCACCATAGGGAGCAACATGACAATGGGGAATTATTTTTTCTATTTCATCTTCAGGGACACATCGACAAAAAATGCCATTGGCGCCTCTCTTGAATAACAAAGGCTCATCCCAATAATATTGTTTAACATCATGGAAGAACTTCTTCTTTTGTTGATAAGTTAGATCCGGTGGAAGCACTTCAGCGGCCAAATAGTTAACAAAGTCGGCGTACCATGGAAATGTGTTCTTAGTGTAAAATGCTTCCAAGACTTCACTTGTCTTATTATTAAAAGTTACAGGGTGTTCAATGGTGTTGTTTTCTAATTGGGCTATGAGTTGTTCGTAAGGGAAATTATCATTGATAGGCACTTGTTCAGGCTTAATGCCTTCCATTCTAGATAAGTGATCAACTACTATGTTTTCAGTTCCTTTTTTGTCTTTGATTTCTAAATCAAACTCTTGAAGGAGTAAGATCCATCTGAGTAATCTCGTTTTGGCATCCTTTTTGCTTAATAGGTATCTAACCGCAGCATGATCAATATAGATAATTATCTTTGCTCCTACTAGGTAGGAACAAAATTTATCTAGGGCGAAGACGACAATAAAAAGTTCCTTTTCGGTGGTGGCGTAGATCATCTGTGCGTGATCTAGGGTTCTACTGGCGCAATAGATTGTATGAATATTTTTATCTTTTTGTTATCCTAAAACTGCACCTACAACATAGTCACTACCGTCACACATGATTTCGAACAGTAATCTCCAATCAGGTGGTTGCATAATAGGTGCGGTAATAAGAGCTATTTTTAATTGTTTATATGCTTTTAAGCATTTGTCGTCAAAAATTTAATTCAGTAACTTTCATTAACAGGCCCGTTAGCAGTTTGGTAATTTTACAGAAATCTTTAATGAATCGTCAGTAGAAACCGGCGTGTCCTAAGAAACTTCGTATTTCTCTTACGGTTTTCAGAGGTTGAAGGTTTTCTATAACTTCTATTTTTGCTTTTTCAACCTCAATCCTTTAGTTGGATATTATGTGTCCAAGTACGATTCCTTGTCGGACCATGAAATGGTATTTTTCCCAATTTAATACGAGATTAACTTTTACGCATCGTTCAAGTACCATTTCTAAGTTCGATAAGCATCCTTCAAATCTTTTTCCATAAACAGAGAAATCATCCATAAATACTTCCATTATGTCATCTATAAAATCAGTGAAAATTGACATCATGCACCTTTGGAATGCTGCGGGAGCATTGCATAATCCAAATAGCATTCGTCTATATGGTAAATTTACCATAAGTACAAGTGAATGTAGTATTTTTTTGATCTTAAGGGTGTAGAGGGATTTGGAAAATGGGAATTCTTAGCTAATCGTTCGAGCATTTAATCAATGAATGGTAAAGGAAAATGATCTTTTCGAGTGGATTTGTTTAATTTCCTATAGTCAATGCACATTCTCCATCCGATTTTGGTAAGTTGTGCTACGAATTCACCTTTTACATTGTTGACCACTGTAACACCTCCTTTCTTTGGTACAACAATTATAGGGCTAACCCATGTACTGTCGGATATTGGATATATGATTCCTGCTTCTAATAACTTGTGTACTTATTTCTTAACTACATCACTCAGAACTGGGTTTATTCTTCTCTGATGTTCTCTAGAGGTCTTGCAGTCATCCAAAAGCATAATTTGATGCATGCAAATTGAGGGGCTTATTCCTTTTAGATCAGAGATAATATAGCCTAAAGCAGTCGGGTATTTCCTTAGGACATGTAGTATTTTTTCTATTTCAATCTGTCCTAAATCTGCATTGGCTATGATGGGTTGTTCGAGTTCTGTGTCTAGGAATTCATATATTAGATCTTTTGGTAATATTTTAAGTTCCACAACTGGTTTCCTTAAGCAAGTCATAGGGTCAGGAGTTAGCCCGAGACATTTAATTAGATTGTCATCTATGTATTCATCAGACCTATTATCATCTTCAAGGATTGGAGGAATTGGAATTTTTAAAGCTTCTGAGTATTTGGTATATCGTTTCTCCATTTCTTTAACGTATTCATCAATGACGTCTAAGAAACAACACGAATCATCTATAGCTGGTGCTTTGAAGAATTGTGAGAGGATGAATTTGACTTTTTCTTCGCCAACCTCAAGTGTGAGTTTACCTCTGTTTACATCTATGATGGCTCCGACGGTGGTGAGTAATGGTCATCCTAATATAATAGGTATGTTTAAATCTTCCTTGACATCCATAATAATGAAATCAGTGGGGATATAAAATTGTCCAATACGTACAGGAACATTTTCGAGCATTCCTAAAGGAAACTTCACTGAACGATCATCTAGTTGTACGAACATCCTTGTTGGTTGCAATTCTCCCATATTTAGTCTTTTTTAGATCGATAAAGGCATTAGACTTATATTGGCTCCCAGGTCGCACAGAGATTTGTCTATGACGAACTTTCCGATTACACATGGTATGGAAAAACTACCAGGGCCTTTGAGCTTAGGGGGCATGTTATTTTGGATTATAGCGCTACATTCAGGAGTAAGCATAAAGGTTTCATTGTCCTCGAGCTTTTTCTTATTGGATAAGATTTCTTTAAGGAACTTAGCATAGGAGGGCATTTGCGTGATGGCTTCTGCAAAAGTTATAGTGATATTTAGCTGTTTCGGAAGTTCAACGAATTTCTTAAATTTCCCTATATTTTTAGATTTAGCTAACCGTTGGGTGTATGGTATCAGTGGTTTGTACGGTGGCGGAGGTACGTAGGGTTTTCTTTCTCTTCTACCTCTGCGCTTTCATCTCCCTTATCATCTTCTTTTGGTTCTTCTTCCTTCTTAGTTGGTTTACCAGTACTCTAGTACATGGCTGGATTTTTTATTCTTGGGACTGTTGGTCTTCTACTTCCGTTCCACTTCGAAGTATTATAGCATTAGCATGACCTTTCATATTTGGTTGTGGTTGGCCAGGAATAGTGCCAGCTGGAGCAGTTTTAGCCGCTTGTTTTTGAGCCACTTGACAGATTTGCATTTTAAGCATTTTGTTATGAGTGGCAAGGACACCAACCTTGTTTAACAGCTGCTTAATTTGTTCACTAGTGTGTAAATTTTGATTTAGAAAATCATTTCTTTGTTGAACTTGAGTGACTACGAAGTTTTCTATCATGATTTCTATATTAGATTTCCTAGGAATATTTGGAGTAATTTGGGAGGCTTTCTGGTATCCCGCTGGTGTAATAGGAGCTTGCCCGGGTGTATATAATGCATTATTATTCTTGTACGAAAAGTTTGGATGATTTTTCCAGGTAAGATTATAGGTATTCCCGTATAGGCTTCCTGGAGCATAATTCACTTGATCAACTGGTACTCTTGTTAAAAGTGGACATTCAGGCGCAACATGTGCATGAAGTCCGCATAAATCACAGGTTGGAGCTACTGCTACCACAGTTGTTACGGGAGTTGTGGTCAACTTCTCTATCTTTTGGGTAAGAGCTTCTACCTTAGGATTGAATTGGTCTAAACTGCTAACTTCATACATACCACCTTTCATTTGAGATTTCTCCAAAATGGTTCTATCGCTTCCCTAGTGGTAATGGTTTTATGCCATAATTTTAATAAATTGTTAAGCATCGTGAAAATGTTTATCCATCAGTGTGCCACTAGCTGTAGCGTCAATCATTAATCTTGTGTTATACAAGAGACCATTATAAAATGTGTGGATGATCATCCATTCTTCTAGACCATGATGTGGACAAATTCGCAACATCTTTTTTTTATCTTTCCCATGCTTCGAAAAGAGATTCGCTTTCCTTTTGTTTAAAACCATTGATATTGGCTCTTAGCATAGCCGTCTTACTCGGTGGAAAATATCGCACTAGGAAAACTTTCTTCAACTCGTTCCTTGTGGTAACAGAGTTGGATGGTCGAGACTGGAGCCAGGCTCTAGCACTATCTTGCAACGAAAAAGGGAAAAGACAAAGTCTTATTGCTTCGGGGCTGACACCATTTACTTTTACTGTGTCTGCGTACTGCACAAACACAGATAAATGTAGGTCCATGCCATCCGTAGTACATCTTGAAAATTGATTTTGTTGGACATCTTTTAATAATGGAGGTTTTAATTCAAAATCGTTCCCAGCGATAGCGGGGGAAGCAATGTTGTTGTGAGGTTCTTTTTGCAATGGGGCAGCATAATCCTTCAAAGGACGATTTTGGGGTCCTTCGGTCATTCTTGGTTTAGGAAGAGATCAATCGGGAAGATTGAATTTGGGAAGAATGTACTTAATTTGGTATTCTCTAATTTGGCGTCTTATACTAACAAAATGCTCGACCTCGTCGATTGGTTCCTTTAATTCTTCGCCTTGAGAGAGATTGCTTGGCATACAATCAACGAATAAAACGGAAATAAAATTGGTTGCCTTAGTCTATACTATGTAACAAAGTAATCACAATATCGACTAAATCAGTCCCATACAACGGTGCCAAAAACTTGATCGCAACTTTAGAGTCTATCGGGTGTATTAACTGCAAGTGCATAATTTAATCGCGTAGTTTTAAAAGATATCGAATCCACAAGGACTGATAATCGAATTACTGCCATCTAAAGTTATTGTGTAAAGCTAAGGCTAATAATAAATCTTAGGTTTTTGGTAGATGAAAATAAACTTAGACTTAATTGAAATATTTAATAACGGGACACGTGTACGTAATAATCTGACTTCGGGAGTTCAGTAAATCATTGGCATAGTTTGAGTATTTAAAACACTGTTTAGTAGAAACTATCAGTTTAAAATCCTTTATCTCACACTCTCATGATTATTGATTCAGATTATATAATTAAACTTAAATGCTTACTCTCGCTCTCTCATTTAAAATCCAAAAATAATTTTTGAAAACAAATAGAATCTAATTAATCCTAAACCACACTCGCTATATTTAAAGCTTGTGTTTGATTACCACTATCCAGTTAAAAGCTCACACTCTCGTGATTATTGATTTCACCCTCCGTTTGTCTCTTACTCTCGTAACAAAACAATTTTAAATTAAAAGTTGGAAACCAAACTAGAAAAGTATTTTATAAATGACTTATGCCAAATTATTACCGAACTCCTTCGTTTTGTGACCTTACATACCAGTATCAGGGAAGTTAGCCAGACATACTATTTATTACGAACACAAAATAATGGCAAACATGTAATAGTTTAACCATGATTGATAAATAGAAAACAATAATATAAATAAATTGAAAACCTGGAATTAAATAATGCAAAAATAGAATTTTTGCAACACTTCAAGTACTGATAGCAATCCTCCATAATAAGTCGGCAGGATTTGCTTGCGGAAAAAATAATACGAATGTCGAACAAAAACTATAAAACTTAAAGCAAAATTTAGGAGGCTGTGAAAAAAACTAATGATGCAATAGATTTCTGGTGTAGAAAACTATTGTTGTTTAGGTGAAGATTTTATCTGCTTAAGTTCTAAACTAAGTTCTGAACTGTTGAAACTGGAATAATGGCGTGAAAAAGTGAAAAAGCGAAATAGCATAACAAAACGAAAGAGAGCGAAGACGAGAGAGGAGATTTGTTGTAAAACTCTCCTTCTCTTATAGTGCTTTTCCTATAACAGAGTTCTTGAGAGAATCTAGGAGTTGTGACTTCATGCTTCAGAAAAATCCGTGCATGGAGAAAGACTAGGAGGAAATGATGTAGGTGTCGTTGGCACTAGCAATGTGGAGAATCATGGAGAAAACTTCGCGCGTCAAATAGAAAAATAGGTTATGCCGAGTGACATGCATTATGTATCATGGGGCACACATATTTATATCTTGTGTCAATCATCATGGCATGTGTGTCTAGGGGAACATATGTTTAACTTGTGTCGAGCGTCAGGGAAGGTGTGACGACCGTCGCAACCTTCTCATATGAATTATTCTACTATTTTCTACTGTTTTCTGATTTTCAGTCCGTTTCTTTTCCATTTTTTTCTCGTTTTCTTATGTAGGCCTTGGATGAAATAATTACCCAAAACAAACTTGAAATACCAACATAATGCAACATAATTAAGATAAAACGGTAACTTTATTTATGCAAATCGGGTCGAATATGCTATGTATTTTCGCGTTATCACTGTTGCAAAAATAAAAAATCTACAACTTTTCCAAATACGAGTTCTCATGTTTCAACACCTAAATTCTCATATTTTCCATAAAAAATGTCTTTCAAGCATGCTAATTATTCACCAACACTGTCTATCAATTCTAACCGGTTTATATCATCTAATTTCATCAAATACATACCAAAATATCAAGAATTCATCGATGGCGGAAAATCACAAAACACCCAAATAGGGAGAAATCAAGAGCATACAATCATGGAACCTAACCACTACCATACCCCATCATTAGGCAACTAATTATAGTGTTAGAACCCCCTCCCCCCTTATCTTAGATTATCGTGATTCTTGATTCCTACGGTGAATGTTTCTGCCCTAGCTTCCTACTACTCTTCTCTTCTTCTCTCTTCTACGCTTCTCTTTCTATGTTTCTACATACTGACTCTTTTCCCTTATTCTTACTCTAATATATCCCAATAATAATATAATCTTCTTAATTAAATAATTATTTGATTATTATCATAAAACAATAATAATCCTAACATTATAACAAAATAATAATAGTAATCTATATTATTTCACACACACCCATGATTATACACTTTTAGTCACACACACCTATAATCTCAACTTCAATAATTTTAAGGTATCTAATACCCAACAAAGGCATCACATTATAAAATCCATTATTTCATAAGAATACACCACATTCTCTAATTATTTAATTAAAAACAGTTCTAATAAAACCGGGGTGTTATAATTTTAACGAGTATTGTAGGTTGAGTGCAACTGATCGATAGGTTTAAGTTTGTGATGAATAGTGTAAATTTATGTCTGATAAGTTTCTCTTCTCTGAATAATGTATTTATTTTCCTTTTAATAGTTTTTCCTTTCTATACTATTATACCCCAAAATTTGCCCTCTCATTTTATCAAGATTTCCCCTCACAAGACTCTTTGGACTCAAGACCAGTTTAGGGTTTGTTCAGCTTAAGACATCTCCTTGCACTGATGACCTGAAATTAGGGTTTGAGTTTGCACAAGGATTTTTGGACTTCCAATGCCTCATGTGACTTTAATACTTCATGTTGGACTTATAAGATTGCCCATACCAAGTTTCAAGCCTTGAATCAAATTTTTGCCCAGTCAATTGGACAGTTGACCTAAAAATCAGCTGTATTGGGGAAAAAGTCAACTGTGACCAATTTACAGTGTCAAAGGGTAAAAATGTGTAGGAAAGATCTTTGATTAGGGTAGACAACTCCTAGTTACTTGATCAATTTGCAAACATCCTTTCTATTTTCAAAAACACATACACAATTTCAAAACATTTTCCCAAAACAAACTTTCAAACAATGAAACATTTTTCAAAAGACAAACACCTTTGTATACATTAAAACAAGAATCATTACAAAGGTTGCCTAAACAAAGGCCTCTTTTCAAAATACTTTCAAAACCACACACAAAGCACCATTTCAAACAATTGAAAAGCAAAAGCAAGTGATCTAAAACAAGTAACTAAGAGCCCATGGAAAACCATGGATGAAAAAGGTGCTAGCACCTTCCCTTTTCATTATCTACCCCCGAACCCAAAAACAATCTCAAAGGTCTTTCCTGTGCTTTTTGACCTTTCCTTTGGATAAAATAAAAAGTCGGTGGCGACTCTTGCTAAACCGAGACATTTGCAAACACAAACACAAAACCTCAAGTCAGTTCTCCCACCGTATCACAGAACTGGCGACTCTGCTGGGGAAAATTCTAAAAGTGGGGTTACCTTAGGGTTTAGATCACCTTTACATGCTTATCTTGTTTGCCTTGATTGCTTTACATTGGTTCTATTGTTTGGGTTTGAAATCCTCTACCCGGATTTGGGAAACATTCATAGGTAAATAACAATACATTATGGAAACTGTGCTGGGTATACCGACATGGTTGAAGCAATAGCTATATTAGTGTGACATATTTGTGGGTACCAGTGGCCTTTGAGTTAATCAAAGAGAATACGGGGCCGCTGAGTGATGTCATAAAGCACTAATGGACTTTTAGAACCTTTACTTGACCATCTTGGCCTTTTTAGGGGTAGTGAGATGACCAGCTTTGGTGCAGTCCGAAGTTGGTAGATACTCGATACGACACTCATTGAGGGTTGTTTTCTTGGAATATTTCGGTCACCATTAAAGTGGCTAAACTGAAACAATGAACATGAAAATGATCCAGTTATATTGAGCTCCTTAGAACCCGGTTACTATTTATAGGACAAGTTGAGCCAACTAAACTTCAAGAGGGTACTTACCTATGAAACCCCATGCAAGCTTGAAACTAGGAACTTGTGTGATTTGTTTGTACATATATACTTGTGCATAACATCATGGACATCATGAAGCATCATATGCATCCACTAACCATTTCAAGGATTTGGATTTTTCATCTTTGTTCCTGTTTTGTAGGTAATGGATTCACTTCGCAGGAAAACAATCCAAGTCAACCTTGTAAGAATTCCTCCTCAACTCAAGGAGCTTGCTTCAAAGATTCCAGAGTATTCTCCATTCACTGAAAGACATGGTAGACTTATCAACTTGGTCAACTCCAACATAGAGGAAGATATGGTGAAAGTTCTCTTCCAGTTCTTTGACCCCCTACACCACTACTTCACATTTCCTGATTACCAACTAGTGCCTACTTTGGAGGAATTTTCTCAACTCTTGAGGATTCCTATTCTCCATCAACTACCTTTCAACGGTACAGAAAGAGATCCAAAGCCTGAATATGTTGCTCAAGCCCTACACTTGCAACCATCTGATGCCATAGGTCATTGGGAAACCAGAAGTGGTGTCAAGGGTTTCTTGGCAAAGTTCCTGTTTGAGAAGGCCCAGGACTGTTGGAATTCTCTAGAACTGCAAGCTTTTGGGGAGATTGTAGCTCTTCTCATCTATGGGTTGGTCTTGTTCCCAAACCCTAACCAGCTTATAGATGTCAATGCTGTCAAAATCTTCATGGCTCGCAACCCAGTGCCTAAATTGCTTGGGGATATCCTCCACTCATTTCACACACGAACAATGAAGAAAAGAGGTGTTCTCATGTGCTGTACTCCTCTACTGGCAAGATGGTTTATTTCTCATCTTCCCCAATCAGTCTTGAAGAATGAGCAAGGCTTGAGGTGCTCACAACGATTGATGACTCTTACACATTCAGATGTTCATTGGTGTTCTCGGTCTAGAGAAAATGTTATCATCATTGATCATTGTGGGGAATTCCCTAATGTCCCTTTACTTGTAATTAGGGGAGGCATTACCTACAACCCCTGCTTGGCTCTGAGACAATTTGGGTATGCCCGAAGGGATGGCCACATGACATGCTGATTCCAGACTTGGTTTTTGACTTCGACAACGATGCTCAAGGACTTCGACAAAGGTTCATCCGAGCTTGGAGGATGCCCAACAAAGTGGACAGTAAGACCTTGGGACACAATAATTCTATCCCCCTTGAGCCTTACCTCAAGTGGGTACGAACCCGCGCCCAAAGTCTTATGATGCCTTACCCCTACATTCTTCCTATGATCAAAGAGCCTGTTATGGAAGGAGAGGTTCCATACACCCTCCTACATCTTGACATGCCAACATCACTAGAAGATTTACAAAGGAGTTGGATACAACTCAAGGGATAGCGCGATACTTTTGAAGCCCAATTCTACGCCAGTGAGAAGAAGGTTTTGGAAATTACTCGTCAACTCCATGAAGAGCAAACTTTCAACACCTACATTGCACCAAAGACGATGCACAACGCCTTTTTACATTAGAATTTTGTATTATTTTTCCCATGGGACATTGATGTACTAACAAATTCTATCTTATTAATATGACGTGTGTTCCTTTTTGTTTAAAACAAATTTTAATTTTTGAATCCTTGAATGCATTACATGAATACATATCATTCATCATATGCATAAACAGGTCTTCACACCAGGTTTCCTTATCCCTCTGTTGTTTATTTCAGCAAGATGGATATAGAGCAGACGATCAAAGATTTACAAGCGCAGAATTCACAGTTCTAACAGCTACTCATGACTTTGGCAAAGGGTCAAGAGGAGCTCAAGACTCTACTGGAAAAGGAAAAGGAGAAAAATAAAAAGAAGAGAGTTGGTGTGGTTACTTTGGGTAGAAGATTTGAAGGTCAAACCAGAAGGGTCCTAGATTTTCCATCAACTTCTGAAGAGGGTGAAGGAAAGGGTAAAGGAATTACAGTGCAATCTAAATCTGAGGCTAAAGAGGAGGAGGATGAAGACTATTTTGAACAGCAGTATCCTCTTGCAGACGATAAATATAAAAATCTGGAAGAGCGTATGGCATCTATAGAGGTGCAAAGAGTGCCTGGGCTGGACTTCGAGGAGTTAGGGTTGGTTTATGGAATTGTAATCCCCCCAATTTCAAGGTGCCACTGTTTGCTAAGTACGATGGTTTGTCTTGCCCAAAGATGCATCTGCGGTCTTACGTCATAAAAATTCAACCACATTCTTCTGACAAGGATCTATGGGTCCATTTCTTCCAGGACAGTCTGGCTGGGACGCAGTTGGATTGGTTTTACTAGCTAGAGAGGTCTGATGTACATAATTGGGAGGATTTGGCGGCCGCCTTCTACAGACAATATCAATATAATGCGGACTTAGCACCAACCCGTACTCAATTATAGAGTATGGGCATGGTCTCAAATGAAGGCTTTAAAGAGTATGCCCAGAAATGGAGAGACTTGGCGGGACGAGTACAACCACCTCTATCTGAGAGGGAGCTGGTAGATATGTTCTTGGGGACTCTGTCAGGTCCATTTTTCAATCACCTGATTGGAAGTTCGTCTGCAGGGTTCACTGAGTTGATTCTAACTGGTGAGAGAGTTGAAGCCGGCATCAAGAGCGGGAAAATTCAAAAGGATGCATCTGCTTCCGCTGCCATCAAAAAGACTTTTCCAGCAAAGAAAGAAGTCTCAGCTGTCTACTCCCAAAGAAGTCAAGGAAGAGTTGAGCGTCGGCCAGTGGTGGGGGCCGTAATGATTCATAAGTCTGCAGCTGATCAGCCCAGAAACAATCAACCCAGAACCAACCAAGCAAGGGTGGAAAGGCCTGCACGGAAATACACCCAGATAAACATGACTCCTGCTCAGGTTCTACCCCATCTCTTGAAGTTAAACATTGCTAGTTTGAGAGAGGCTCCGAAGAATCCGAATACAACTTCACCACACTACCATCCCAATGCCAAGTGTGCTTATCATTCAGACAGCCTGGGGCACGACACCAACAGTTGTTGAGCCCTCAAGAATAAGATTCAGGATTTAATAAATGCTAAAGAAGTTGAATTCGACACCCCTGAAAAGCCGAATGTGATATCTGCTCCAATGCCAAAGCATGGCCACAATGCCCATGCTATTGAAGAAGATCTTTTTGTTGCTACTGTTGATGATTTGATGACTCCGCTACCGATAATCAAGTTGAATTTGTTGAAGGATGGGATTTTCCCAGGTTGTGAAGAAGATTGTTGCATTTGTTCATCCTTACCAACCGACTGTCCATTGTTGAAGTTAGGTATCCAACGCCTAATGGATAACCAAGAAATCCTTTTTGAGAAGACTCCTGTTACACCGACTCCTGTCAATGATATTTCAATAATTACCATATCCGCCAATCTTTCCAAGGTTTCCAAAAGACCTGTTAAGATTACATCCGATCCGAAGATTGCACCTCTGAAGATAACCATGCCAGGGCCTATCCCGTACAAGTCCAAAAAATCAATACCGTGGAACTATGGGGGAGAGATCTTCTACCACAGAGTTAAGCAAATTGAATTAACTGAAGAGAGTCCTGATGAAGAGACTTCTGACATTGGAAACATTGCCGGACTGTTGACTCCTAAATTCGACACCTTTGTTTTTGTTGATGTCAGCCATTAAAGCTGAAGGATGTCTTCGACTGGCTAAGTCTGTCGAAATGCCCGTCGAAAGATGGCAAAGTACTTAGAAGATTTCTTCCAAGGAAGAAGGCTGGTTGCCTTCAACGTCGAAGGAGTTTCTCGTCGAAGATGTCTCTTGACGAAAGTGTTCGATGGTTCAGAGTGGAGCAGTTTGAAATTCAAGCTTTTGGAGGGAAAACGGTTTCCAGCAGTTACCACGTGCAAACGTGCAAAGATCTGGAGCGTCGAACGTGGAGAACGTGCCAAGTGGATTGATCTCGAAGCAGTATAACTGCCCGACGGTTACTTGGAATGTTTTAGTATAAATAATAGTAGTCATGTAGTTTCTCGCGGGTGTGTTCACAATTCTATACAAAGTCACTCATATAGATTCGAGTACCCAGCGTGTGAGAAAGAATTGTTGAGAAATGTATGTGTGAAACACCAATTTTATTAATCAAAGTCATTTACTTTTCCAGAAATTTACTTGCTTTCCTCTTTACATTCTTGTCGAACCTTTTACTTTAAAGCCTTGTTTATTTTACCAAGTCTTTCCTTCATGCAATTTATTTAAAGCCTTATCCAATTCAATCAAACTTCAAAATCAACCTATGTCCTAGGATCAATCTGATCGATCCTGCGAGTAACCAAATAAGTAACCATTTGGAGGATCAGCGGTTGTTTACCAAAACCCAAGGTAAACAAATTGGCACACCTAGTGGGACTGTGTGTTGATCGTTGAAAATAATCTCATCTTTTCGAGTTGTATGTTATTGAGAAGTGGTAGAATATACACTAACGATAACAATACTGCCAGAAGAAGGGAAGAGATGGCGAATCCGCCAAACACTAACGAAATCCCACAAACTAATGTGGGAGCAACGGTTAGTATGACCGTAAGTGAAGCGACAAATGTTGGTTCGACACCAGCAGTATCGGTCACAACCACGGGGCCAATACCTTCGTTAACAGGCCCCAGGATACCTTTGGGAACTCCCCCACCAAGGGGAAATTTAGGCACAAGGCCTTTGGTTCCCCCAGGATTTATTCCATTCTATGGTATGCCAACTTCTGAAGTGGCAAGCCTGACGAATGCTGCGTCCACTTTTTCAGACCCTTTTGTGAGTGCTTCTTCGCCACTCCAAGGCTCTGGAGTAGGCATGGCGAATAGAAATAGGACCCAACTCTTAGGAGGAACGTCCCAAGTAGCCCATGGCCTTACAAATGCCTCGACAACAGTCTTGAGGCAACAAATGGACGAAAGCAACCATGATATGGTGCAAATGTTGGCACAAACTTTGAGTACAGTGCTAAACCCTCTAATACAAAACACTACTCAATCGAATCAGCAAGTGACAGCGCAAATGACGCGTTTGGCTGACTTCTTTGGAGTACCCCAACCTATTCGACAGCCCCAAAGGGCGCAAATAAGGGGAAATCAGGGGATATTTTTAGAGGAAGAAACCACCATTAACCAGGCTCAACAGCCTGTCGAAGAAAACCTTAGGGCACGATTGGAACAACCTGTCGAAGAACCTAGGGTAATAACCCCAGAGGTAAGGTTAGTTAACAGAAACCAAAATGCTGACGAAGTGGTTCAGCATATCCAATACCAAAACATGGGTTTGGAAAACAATCTGGCAACCATGATCGAAAGGATCATGACTCAGAATGGGATGAACATGGGCTTTCGAAGGCCCAACTTTACATCTCCATTGTCAGAATACGTGTTACAAACGGACTTACCTCCTAGATGCAAAGTCCCCAAATTTACTAAGTTCTCTGGGGACACGACAGAATCTACTGTCGAGCATGTGGCGAGATATTTGATCGAAGCGGGTGACATTTCGAATAACGAAAACCTAAGGATCAAGTACTTCCCAAGTTCTTTAACCAAGAACGCTTTTACTTGGTTTACAACTCTCCCCCCAAATTCGATCCATCATTGGACCCAGTTGGAGAGATTGTTCCATGAACAATTCTACATGGGGCAAACCAAGATAAGCCTGAAAGAACTGGCCAGTGTGAAGAGACGTTTCACTGAACCTATAGACGAATATCTAAATAGGTTTAGGTTGCTCAAGGCGAGATGTTTTACACAAGTGCCAGAACATGAGTTGGTCGAAATAGCCGCAGGCGGTTTAGATTATTCCATTAGGAAGAAGCTAGACACCCAGTACCTAAGAGACATGGCCCAACTGGCCGATAGAGTTCGACAGGTAGAACGCCTCAAAGCTGAAAAAGCTAAGGCAACGAAAACTCACAAGAGAGAGAGGATAGCGTACGTTGAGATGGATGACGAAGATCTAGAATCCTTCGACGATACTTTAACTGTCGAAGAAGGAGAAGTCGATTTAGCAGAACTGAAACAAGGGCCACCATACTCTTGTAAACTGTTAGTCCCCTCAAATGGGAAAAATCCCATTGGTCCAGAAAGGACCAACGATAGGTTCCCAAAAAAGACTTATAGTTTTGACATCACAAAATGTGATGAAATATTCGATTTATTGGTTAAAGATGGCCAAATGATAGTACCCCCAGGGGTGAAACTGCCTCCTCTTGATCAAAGAAAGAAGAGAGGTTTTTGCAAATATCATAATTTTTTGGGCCATAAAACTTCTCAATGTTTTCTTTTCAGGAATCTTGTGCAAGACGCTATTGAGGAAGGGAGATTAAAGTTTGCAGACAAATCCCCCATGGCTATCGACTCCAATCCACTGAAGGCTGAAGCCCACTATGCTGAACCCTCTGAGGTGAACATGATAGAGGCAACCAGGATCCAGTCGAAGAAGCCAGGAATTACCATGGTCGAAGTCTCAAAGGACCACATCAACATGCCAATCTTTGGCAGTTTTTCTGGAAATTTATCCAGGAAGACAATTGAAGCTGTCCAGAAAGCGGTCGAAAACCCGAAGTCGGAGACCGCTGAAGCACAAAAAACTGGATCAAAAGCCAGTTCCCACTTGGCCACCGTTCAAGGCCAGACGGAGAATCTGGAGGTACAAATGAAGCAGTTAACTCTTGCTAACAAAGATACAGTGAATATCAACATGGTCGAACTTTCTGACCCAAAAGCATCAGAAGAGGCCATGAGGCAAGAACAAGCTAATAAGACTGCTTTCCCTCGGGAAAACGAAAACTTGGCAGATTTTCTACAAAGATGCCAGAAAAAGAAATCAGAGGTGATGCTGTGTCCAAGATGCAGTTCGATCTTTGATAAAAAAGCTACTGAGCACATTCAAGGCGTAAGAGCAGCGAATAAGAGAAGGGAGAATGTTGACCTTCGACATGATCCCAGAAGGAGTTCTAACCAAGAAAAGAGGCCATTGACTTTTAGGCCTCCAACAAATGTGCCAGTAGACACTTGGTACAAAACCTCTGGCCGGAAAAGGCCAAGTGAGGAGAAATGGCATTCTTTCGATGTGCCAAGAGGTTCCTCTTTGATTCAAAAGAAAGAGCCTCAAGTTGCTGCACCTAAGGTTGCACAAGTGTCCAACAACTACAAAGGTAAAAATCCTATGTCTCGATCTCAATGGAGGAGATATCAAAGGAGACGAAAAGCTGAAAGGGAGGCTGCCAACGAACCTAAGGCAGAAACTAGTTCGAATGTTCCTCAAAGGAAACAAAGGAAGCCTCTAGAGAGAGAGCCAGTAACCAACAGGCTAGTTTGGCCTAACCAAAGTGAAGTCGAAGACGAAGACGATGCTGAGTCTGATGATACTTTGGACATAATGGTGAATATAGTTTCAGTGCTGCCCAGAGAATTCAATCGACAGGTAGAAGTCGAAGCAAGTGACTGGGAAGTGGAGCAAGAAATGGCCAAACATAGGCCAGTGTGCTATTTTGTCATGGACAATGGCACTACTGAGGAACAAAATGGCTTCTTCGAGCCACCTACAGAGGCGATGAAAAATCACCTCAAGCCTTTATTCATAAGGGCTAAACTCGAAGAAACTACTGTGAATAAAATATTGGTCGATTGTGGAGCAACCATCAATATTATCCCTCACTCTATGCTAAGGAAAATTGGAAAAAGGGATGAGGAAATTAAGCCTCACAACATGGTCTTGTCGAACTATGAGGGCGGCATAGGGACCACCATGGGAGTGATCCAGCTAGATATCAAAGTAGGGTCGATCCTTCGACCAACGATGTTTATGGTCATATCGGCCAAACCTAACTACAACCTTTTGTTGGGCCGTGAATGGATTCATGGTGTTGGCGCTGTGCCTTCATCGATGCACCAAAGGCTGCTGCTATGGCGTCCAGATGGGATGGTCGAAAACATAGAGGCAGATCAAAGCTATTACCTAGGCGAAGTGAATCACTTGGGTTTGGCAGATTTCGACAAGAACTTGGCTCACATAGGGCCATGTCCAACACCTGACTTCGACATGGCGCCAGCGCCAAACACTTTTTGTTCCCTATACCTGCATCCTGAGCATGGTTTCCAATGGGACAGAGAAGACTTGTCCCACATAGACTTCAGTGGGTTAACTGATATCCAACCAACTGGTTGGGGAAGTGAATTCAGTGATAATGACTGAGTCACAATCTTTGAAGCGAATTTCGGCTTATGTAGCCGAAACCAAGATGATAACGGCTCTCGAAGCCGAAGTAAAGTACATGGCCATACAGGCCAATGATCAACAATTATCTGCTGTAGGCCCAGGGAAGGATTTCGATCCAAAACCTCCTGATATCATGCCAGAAGAAATGCAGGAACAGAGGCTCGACGCCATCTATGACGATGAGCCTTTGGGCTTCGAAAAGGACCCCTTGGCGAACAACATTAAAATGTTAGCACAAGACCCTTTAGAAGAAATCAACTTAGGCGAAGGATCAGAGAAAAGGCCCACTTATATCAGCGCCAAAATCGATCCAGAACTTAGGTTGGAAGTAATCCAATTGCTGAAAGAGTTTAAAGACTGTTTTGCATGGGATTATGACGAAATGCCTGGTCTCGACAGAGGATTGGTAGAACTTCAGTTGCCAATCAAACCTGGGAAGAAGCCAATCAAGCAAAATCCAAGGCGCTTCGCTCCTGAAATACTGTCGAAGATCAAAACGGAGGTCGAAAGACTTCTGAAATGCAAATTCATCCGTGTTACAAGGTATGTCGAATGGATTGCAAATATTGTGCCAGTAATTAAGAAAAATGGTACGTTAAGGGTGTGCATAGATTTCAGAGATTTGAATGCTGCCACCCCCAAAGATGAATATCCTATGCCTGTGGCGGAAATGCTAGTCGATTCTGCCGCTGGCTATGAATACCTGAGTATGCTCGATGGTTATTCAGGATATAATCAAATATTCATTGCTGAAGAGGATGTGTCGAAAACAGCTTTTCGATGCCCTGGGGCCTTAGGCACTTACGAATGGGTAGTGATGCCTTTTGGCCTAAAGAACGCTGGGGCAACATACCAGCGAGCAATGAATACTATCTTCCATGATTTTATTAACACTTTTATGCAAGTATATATTGATGATATTGTTATAAAATCTGTTTCCAGGAAGAATCATATTGACCACCTTCGACAATCATTCGAAAGAATGAGAGAACATGGTCTGAAGATGAACCCTTTGAAGTGTGCGTTCTGTGTGAAAGCTGGAGATTTCTTGGGCTTCGTTGTCCACAAGAAAGGAATCGAAATCAACCAGAACAAGACGAAGGCAATTCTGGAAGCGAAAGCGCCATCGAATAAGAAGGAATTGCAATCTCTCTTAGGCAAGATAAATTTCTTAAGGAGGTTTATATCTAATCTAAGTGGGAAAGCTCAGGCCTTTTCACCCTTACTTCGACTGAATAAAGAGGGGTTCGAATGGGGGCAAGAGCAACAAGAAGCCTTCGACAAAATCAAAGGGTACCTCACTAAGCCACCTATTTTGGTGCCTCCTTGTAGCAATAGGAGTATGAGATTGTACATAGCTGCATCCGACAAAACTCTGGGAAGCATGTTAGCCCAAGAGGATGAGAATGGAGTCGAAAGACCCATTTATTATCTCAGTAGAGTTTTGAATGATGCAGAAACTAGATATAGCGAAGTTGAAAAATTGTGTCTATGTCTGTATTTCTCTTGTACAAAACTCAAGCAATATATAAAACCAGTTGATGTTTATGTTTCGTCTCATTTTGATGTTTTCAAATATATGTTGTCGAAACCTATCTTGCATAGTCGAATTGGCAAGTGGGCATTAGCATTAACTGAATACTCCTTGACCTTTATGCCTCTTAAGGCAGTAAAAGGAGAAGTGGTGGCAGACTTTATAGTCGACCACTCAATTCAAGTCGAGGATATTAATTATGTGGAGATAGAGCCTTGGAAATTCTACTTCGATGGTTCCAGCCATAAAGATGGAACAGGGGTAGGAGTCTTGATTATTTCTCCAGATAAAATTCCAACAACATTCAAGTACAAAATAGCAGGTTCTTGTTCGAACAATGAGGCTGAGTATGAAGCTCTAATTACTGGCCTTGAGATATTGTTGGAATTGGGGGCAACTCGAGTCGAAATAATGGGAGACTCAGAGTTAGTCATTAAGCAAGTCACAAAGGAATATAAATGCATAAGAGAAAATCTCATTATGTACTTTGTGATAGCAAATCGTTTATTGAAAAAATTTGAAGCGGTCAATATTCGACACATACCCAGAGTCGAAAATCAAATAGCCAACGACTTGGCACAGATTGCATCTGGGTATAAGATTTCAAAAACGAGATTACAAAGAGCAATCGAAGTTCGAGAAAAGATAAAAGCAACTTGTCTATCACCAACAGACTTGGAATCGACGAGACTAGGATATGCTGATCACAGTAACTTCGAGATTTCGTTCATTGATAATTTGTCAGAGCAAGATTGGAGGAAACCCATTGTGGACTATCTTCAAAATCCAGGAGCTTCGACAGAACGAAAAACAAAATTCAGGGCGTTGAGTTATGTACTCATGGGTAATGAGTTATTCAAGAAGACGCCTGAAGGGGTGTTGCTGAAATGTTTAAGTGAGACTGAAGCATACATAGCCCTTTCGACTACGCATGCTGGGGCATGTGGGGCTCACCAAGCAGGCCATAAGATGAAATGGTTGTTGTTCCGACAAGGACTATATTGGCCCACTATGCTGAAAGATTGTGTTGAGTTCGCCAAGGGTTATCAAGAGTGTCAAGTCCATACAGGCATCCAACATGTACCAGCAAGCGAACTTCACTCGATAGTGAAGCCTTGGCCTTTTAGAGGATGGGCGTTGGATCTCATTGGAGAGATTCGACCAGCATCATCAAAGAGTCAGAAATACATATTGGTAGGCATTGATTATTTTACTAAGTGGATCGAAGCTGTCCCTTTAGTCAATGTGGACCAAGAAAATGTCATTGAATTTATTCAAAAGAACATTATCTTTAGGTATGGAATCCCTGAGACAATAACAACTGATCAAGGGTCAGTTTTCACCGGTCGAAAGATGCAGGAATTTGCTCAGGAAACAGGTTTCAAACTCCTAACATCAACGCCTTATTATGCACAGGCGAATGGTCAAGTCGAAGCAGCTAACAAAGTGGTGATTGGCTTGATAAAGAAACATGTTGGGAAGAAACCAAAGAATTGGCACAAGACGTTAGACCAGATTTTATGGGCTTGTCGAACGTCCCCAAAAGAAGCCACTGGTACAACACCGTATAGGCTAACTTTTGGCCATGATGCAGTGTTGCCAGCAGAAATTTGTCTTCAATCTGCAAGGGTTCAGAAGCATTATGATATTCCTTCTGAAGTTTATTGGAACATGATGTTAAACGAACTGGTGGATTTAGACGAAGAGAGATTACGCGCTCTCGACCTACTCAGGCTTCAGAAGAAAAGAGTAGAAGACTCTTATAATAGAAAGGTAAAACCTAAGGTATTTTTGCCTGAAGAACTAGTTTGGAAGGTAATTCTTCCCATGGATCGAAGGGATCGAAGCATGGGGAAATGGTCACCCAAATGGGAAGGACCCTTCAGAGTTATCCAAACTTTTTCTGGTGGAGCCTATGAAGTCGAAGAGTTAAGTGGAGATAAAAGGCTCTTGAGAGTAAATGGTAAATATTTGAAAAAATACAAACCTATACTTCAAGAGATAAAAATAAAATAATAAAAGAACAAGACTAAATTAACCATAAAAATGCCAAAATGGAAATTTTATAAATGTCAGCCAAGATGGCAATTGTTGTCGAATATGGGTTACAAAATATGGTTACAAAAGAGAATCAATCAAAAGGGAAGAGAGTCCTTGAGTCGAAGATACTTGGCTTGCTGCAGCTCCAACCTTTTCTTGCACCAGGCGTTCTCCTGCACTAGTTTGGCAATCTGAGCGTCGAGGCTTTGGGCCCTCTCAGCGAATTCCAGGCCTTGTTTGATCTCAGTTTGGCTCTCGGTGTCTGAGATGGTCGAAAGAAGTTCCTCCTTGCGTACAGTGTTGGCGTTTATCTTCGCCTCTATTTCTTCGATTTGTGCCCGGAAGGAAGCGTTCTCTCGATCAATGGCATCGACTTCTTCCTACGTAGATGCTCTTTGCTTCGACAACTCCGCAATTCGAGAAGTCGAATCTGAGACAGCAGTCCACGCAGAGGAGCTTTTTCCATACAACACCTCAAGCTGACTGTTAAACCCCCTTTGGCACCTGTAATCTGCTGAGACTTGATCAATCATAGAGTGTAACTCCATGATCAAGCCTGAAACGTCTGGGGCTACAGCTTCAAAGTCGACAGCATTCAAGACATCCTTCAAGCATGATGGAGCAGTAGGGTCCCCCTCTAAAGTCTTCATCAAGTCCCTCTTGAAGAACTGGGCCTTAACCTTCGCCAAAGCATCATCAAGGGGAGAAGTTTCAGTAGACTTCCCCGACAGGGTAGGAACTTCCTGACTAGCGTCAGACGAACTCTTGCTCTCGATGATTGCGTTGAGGTAGCTAACAGGGTCAGTTTGTTTCAAGAGTTCCAAGTCCTCTTTAGACCTGTGCTTCGTTGAGGTAACCCTTGCAACAGCATTATCTTGGGTTTGAGGTTGTTGAGTGTTAGGTGCCTCGACTTGTTGCTCTTCGACTCGGACTGAGGCAGTACCAGCGTCAACTTGTGGCTCATCGCTAGCATCACCTTGTTGTTCTTCGCTAGCATCACCCTGGTGCCCTTCGCCAGTGTCATCTTGGTGCTCTTCGCTAGCGTCACCCTGGTGCCCTTCGCCAGTGCCACCGTGGTTCTCTTCGTCAGCAGCACCTTGATTTTCTTCGCCAGCATTGCCTTGGTCCCTTTCTTCATGATTCTCTTCTGACAGATCCACCACCTGAACCGCTTCTGGCTGTGGTTCCTCCGTTTGAGGCTCCTCCGCTGGTTTTTCTACTGTTTCAGCATTGGCCTCATTCTCAGTATGGGCTTCGTCATTTCCCAAGCCTTTTTCCCGAGGGCTGCTAAGTTCAGCAGATTCCAGCGTTTCAGAGGTCCTTGGCGGAGAACTTTCAGTAGTGTCCTGAAAAAGGAAAGAAGACAAATCTTCAGAGATCGAAAGAGACACAATCGAATATGGGTATCTATACCTAAATTATAAAAAGGTCTAAGGGATTACCTGTGGATTAGTTTCATCCCCAGGGCTGGAATTGTCACTTTCGACAGGCTTGTTAAGAAGAATGTTTAGTTCCTCCTCAGTTGGCTCCTCGATGATCACTGGAGGTGGCCTAGGCTTTCTCACAGCAACCTTTATTCTGACAGTTCGACCTTCAGGAGCAGGAGCAGGAATAGGAGCATCCTTCGTCAACTTTCGCCTTTTTAAGGGGGCAGGAGGAGAATCACTTTCTTCATCGCTCCCAGATTCGACCACCAGTGCTGGCCGTTTCTTGGGCGAAGGTGCCTAGAAAACCAATGGGAATTCGATTTAATAATTGCATCGAAAGTCAAAAATCGAAAGCCAGGAAAAAATAATGAAGAAAGTCTGGTTACCGATATAGAAGGCTTCTTCGAAGAGCCTTCCCCCTGTTGGTTGCTTGTGGTCTTCGCCGGCGCTGTAGTCTTCGCCGGTGGTGGAGGTTTTGTTGAAGGGGCCCCTCCCTGTTGGCCTTCTGTAGCCTTCTTGGCTACAGGCTTTCGAACAACTGAAAGCAAATAAAAAGTTAACAGGCTAGCAGTCGAAGAGAAAGACAAAAAGTAATGTGAGAGCATGAACTTACATTTCTTTATTTTGTCCAACACAAGGACAAAAGACTTCTGCAGCTCATCCATGAAGTCCTTCTCGTCGAAGAAGTACTCAGCATAATAGCTTTTCCACCACTCCTCGAAGGATGGTGAGCAAAGGAAATTGAGCTGGTAGTCAAACAACGAGAGAATTGTTCGACCAGCATATCTTCCGATATGCTTAATGGCCGCTTCTTCGGTGTAATCATTGCAGAAGTACAGCATGGACTTCTCTCTTTGAAAAATCGGAGAAGGTAGGGTTTGGATAATACCAAACTGGCGAGATACCAGGTTTGGTTGGTATGCAATCAGACTCAAATGAGTCTTAGAGCTCTTGAATCGAAGAGGCATGATCCTTGGTGTAAGGAACGCCTCCCAAAGTATTGTATGTTCATCAACATTAGGACCACTCGACGTCCTTGGATGTGGCCTTGTGAACCATGCTGGGCCTACCTGCCGTCGAGCAAATGGAGCCATAGTTGAAACAAACTCCTTCCTTCGAGCAAACATTAGAACGAAGTTGGTGAAGGTTTGCTGAAACTCCAGTCCATCTTCCATAGGTGTCAGCAGAGCCAGCCTGGTTCCTTCGACGCGTCTGTTCGCTATCGCTGGAGCCTGCTCATTTATCTGAACCTTCTTAGGTAAGAAAGATTCGAAAGTGGCGTTGAGCCACAGTTGGAGCAGCCAAAAGGCCCAGCAAGTAGCAAACTGGCCCTGTCCTCGATATGTTTTAGAAGAGTGGCCCCATTGCTGATCGAATCATAGAGGCTAGCCAGAATCAGTTCTGCCAAACAGATGTTTTGGCGATGATGCAGTTGAGTAGCAAGAGTGACCATCTTTTTGGTCACCTGTAAAGACTTCGAGCAAAATACAAAGCGAGTCAGCCATAAGGCTAGAAACGCTATGTGTTCGACATCCGACACAGCATCTGTCGACCTGTCATGATAATGGTTGATGAAAGTGGTGTATGTTGGTTTGGTCTCAGAGAAGCCAATTTGGTCCTCCGACATCTCCTCCGGATCGAAGTAATCCCCGGTGGGTCGAAGGCCAGTAATAGCGGCCACATCGAAGAGTGTGGGGGTTAGCATCCCACATGGGAGATGGAAAGTAAAGTGGGAGTAGTCCCAGAACAGCAGAGAAGCTATCAGCATCTCCGGGGAATAGTTCAAACCTATCTTCGACAGCATCACTAGGTCGAAGATCCCCATATCCTTCCAAATCGAAGTTTGGTGCTTCTCCATCTTTACTAGCCAAGCAACGTAATCTGGGGTAAGGTTAGGGCAAGACCTGAAGGCCCTAACACCTCTGTTGAAGAAGCGGAGGTCGATTTTTTCATGTGCAGGGTCTTCATTGTCTTCTGCGTCTTTCTTGGCGCATGCGACTGGTTTGAGTTTCTCGACTATCGGGAAATAGCTCTTGATCTTCAAAGCCTCAGAGATACTTGGATACATGGGGCCAGACATTGCAAAGATCTGGTTGGAGTATCCAACCGGGATCATAAGATGGCGTGAGTAGGCATCGCGAACGGCGATATCTGAGGGTTCAGGAACTCTTCGTTTGCCTGTAGAATTTACTACCGGAGCAGTGACGAAAACCTTGGGTTTAGCATTTTCAGATGGTACAGTAGCGCCAGGAGCATTGGAAGCAGATGCCATTGTTAGAGTTGAGGTTGAAGACGAAGTGAAAGAGGAAGAGTTTCTGCGAAGATAACAAGCTTGTATGAAAACAGAGAAGTTTGAAAGGCTAGATGGCGTAAAAAGTCCCACAATGGGGTACTTGCTGCTATTTATAGTAGTGGGGAAAAATCCCCAATAACGAGGACATTAAATGCCATTTAATTGCTGCAGGAGTTAGTGGGACGCGTGGCAGCCCCCCTGTTGATTTAGCCGTTTCTGCAGAAATAGAGGGACGCAGCGTGCGTCCTCGTTTTTGGGAATTGTCATAATGACAAATTCTGAAATGACGTTTTGTACTGCACGCCGTACTAAAAGTGACGTCCTAGGTACGAAACAATGATGGTTTTCTTGGGATTGCCAATAGTTGGTAGAAAACAACAAAAAGTGCACAAGTTAATTTGTGACTAAGCGTGAAAAGACAGGTGTCGAATGGCGTTTCAAAGAATGCCTTTTTCTTTCAGAGTCGAAATAAGGCATTCTTGGGGGGAAATTTGTTGACTCCTAAATTCGACACCTTTGTTTTTGTTGATGTCAGCCATTAAAGCTGAAGGATGTCTTCGACTGGCTAAGTCTGTCGAAATGCCCGTCGAAAGATGGCAAAGTACTTAGAAGATTTCTTCCAAGGAAGAAGGCTGGTTGCCTTCGACGTCGAAGGAGTTTCTCATCGAAGATGTCTCTTGACGAAAGTGTTCGATGGTTCAGAGTGGAGCAGTTTGAAATTCAAGCTTTTGGAGGGAAAACGGTTTCCAGCAGTTACCACGTGCAAACGTGCAAAGATCTGGAGCGTCGAACGTGGAGAACGTGCCAAGTGGATTGATCTCGAAGCAGTATAACTGCCCGACGGTTACTTGGAATGTTTTAGTATAAATAATAGTAGTCATGTAGTTTCTCGCGGGTGTGTTCACAATTCTATACAAAGTCACTCATATAGATTCGAGTACCCAGCGTGTGAGAAAGAATTGTTGAGAAATGTATGTGTGAAACACCAATTTTATTAATCAAAGTCATTTACTTTTCCAGAAATTTACTTGCTTTCCTCTTTACATTCTTGTCGAACCTTTTACTTTAAAGCCTTGTTTATTTTACCAAGTCTTTCCTTCATGCAATTTATTTAAAGCCTTATCCAATTCAATCAAACTTCAAAATCAACCTATGTCCTAGGATCAATCTGATCGATCCTGCGAGTAACCAAATAAGTAACCATTTGGAGGATCAGCGGTTGTTTACCAAAACCCAAGGTAAACACGGACCAAGTAAAATCACCCGCAGTGGAAGAATTTTCTCTCCGTAGATTGCCCCTCCAAAGGCAATCTTCCGACCCTCAGCTTCTCCTAAGGTCACCCCTGCGCCGATAAACATATCTGTAAGAACTCCAATTATTGAAGAAGTTGTGACTCTTGTGGTTGTCCCATATGCTGCTACTGCTGATAGAGGGAAAGGGATCCAAGAAGAGCCTGTCAGGATGAGGGCTCAACCGTTGATCATCCCTGAAACCTCTCAAAAAGAAATGGAAGAGATTTTGAAAATAATCAAGAAAAGCGATTATAATGTTGTGGAACAACTAGGGCAAACCCCCTCAAAGATCTCTATGTTGGCTTTGCTGCTTTGTTCAGAAGCTCATGCTAAATCTTTGATCAGATTCTTGAAGACGGCCCACGTGCCACAGGAAACCTCCGCGGATTAGTTCCAGGAATATGTAGCTAGCCTAACAGCGGACAATGGTCTAGGATTCTCCGATGCCGATTTAACATCTAAAGGGAGAAAACATAATGACGCTTTGCATGTCTCGATGGAATGCAGAGGGACTACTCTAGCACACGTTCTGGTAGACACTGGTTCATCGCTAAACGTCTTGCCAAAGAAGGCATTGGATAGGTTGGATTATTAAGGCCTAACTTTGAAGCCCAACAACATCATTGTCAGAGCCTTTGATGGTTCTAAAAGATGGTCCACGGGGAGGTGGACATCCCGATTAAAGTGGGAACTGAAACCTTTAACTCCATATTTTATGTGATGGACATCCGTCCTTCCTATTCTTGCTTGTTGGGAAGAACCTGGATTCATCATGCTGGAGCTGTCACTTCTACTATGCATCAAAAGCTCAAGTACCCTGTCCAGGGGAAAATTGTAACTGTTCACGGCGAAGAGGAATATATGATAAGCCATCTTAATTCTTTCCGCTATGTGGAATTGGATGGTGAATTCATAGAAACCCCTTTCCAATACTTCGAGGAAGTTTCTGAAGAGATTGCAGCAACCAAGACAGTGTCTTCTGTACCCATGGTTACCAGACCTCTGCCTCGGATGTCGTCTCTCAAAGATGCAAAGGCTGTGATTAAAGAAGGAGGAAGCACAATCTGGGGGCAGCTTCCCGATTATCCTTTCAAATTTGATAAATTTGGCTTGGGTTTCACTGCTTTTGCTCAAAAGGCTGTGCGTCGCTCCCGGGATGGAGGGCTCCCAGTGAAGATCACCCATCATGGAGTCAATGCTTTGGAGGACACTGAAGAGGAGAGCAATTTGGAAGACTGGATTTTCCCTACTGTGGACGGAGGACTGTGCAATTGGGAGGCAAATGACTTTATTCCCATTACTTTCATCAATCAGTAATTTATCTTTCAAACATTTCTGTTGGTTTGTAATAATTCCTGAACAATTTGTACACTTTTAACCTTATGCCTACCCCGAGGCATATAGGTCCATTTGTAAGGGTTTGATTTTTCATCGTCATATGCCATTTTAATGAATCATGGACGTTTTCATATATAAACTTTTATGTTCATTTTCCTTCTTTTTACATTTTTATTTTTGTTTAAAGGTGGCTATCCCTTACACACACCCACACTCACAAATGCAGGTACCCTTCTATTCCGGATTCCATGGGTAACAATTCTGTTATGACCTTCAGTGACTCTGAAGATCTGGTCTACCATGCCGAATACGAAGGTGATGAAGACTGTGAGATGCCTATGGAATTGGCTAGACTGCTACAATAGGAAGAAAGGGCTATTCTACCTCACGAGGAGTTGTTAGAGACAATCAACTTGGGTACAGAGGAAGATAGAAAAGAAGTTAGAGTGGGTGCCAACTTAGAGCCAAGTGTCAAGGAGCGCTTAATTCAGCTGTTGAATGAATATGTTGAGATCTTTGCCTGGTCATACGAAGACATGCCGGGGCTTGATACAAATATTTTGGTTCACCGTCTCCCTACAAGAGAAGACTGTCCACCAATTAAACAGAAAGTTCGCCGCATGAGGCCCAACATGTTGAAAAGATCAAAGCAGAAGTTATGAAGCAGTTCAATGCTGGATTTCTAGCTGTTACTTCCTATCCATAATGGGTTGCCAACATTGTGCCTGTGCCTAAGAAGGACGGAAAAGTCAAAATGTGCGTGGACTATAGAGACTTAAACAGGGCTAGCCCTAAAGATGACTTTCCACTACCGCACATTGACATCTTGGTTGACAATACAGCTCGGCACAAGGTATTTTCTTTCATGGATGGATTTTCAGGTTATAACCAGATCAAAATGGCCCCTGAAGACATGGAGAAAACTACTTTTGTTACACAGTGGGGTACGTTATGCTATAAAGTGATGCCATTCGGACTGAAGAATGCCGGGGCAACCTATCAACGCGCCATGGTGGCTTTGTTTCATGATATGATACATCATGAGATAGAGGTCTACGTAGACGACATGATAGCCCGATCACAGACAGAAGAAGAACACCTTGACCATCTGCAAAAGCTATTTGTCAGGTTGAAGGAGTACAAGCTCAGACCGAACCCTAACAAGTGCACTTTCGGATTCAGGTCCGGTAAGCTTTTGGGTTTCATTGTCAGCAACAAAGGCATCGAGGTTGATCCTGCCAAAGTCAAAGCTATATAAGAAATGCCTGCTCCTCACACTGAGAAGGAGGTCAGAGGTTTCTTGGGACGCCTAAACTACATTGCAAGGTTCATTTCTCACCTAACATCTACCTGTGAACCAATCTTTAAGTTGTTGAAGAAAGATCAGGTGGTTAAATGGAATGATGACTGTCAAGTTGCTTTCGATAAAATCAAGGAGTATTTGCTAGAACCTCCTATCTTGATGCCTCCTGTCGAAGGAAGACCGCTAATCATGTATCTGACTGTCCTAGAGAGTTCAATGGGGTGCGTACTGGGCCAACATGACGAGTCTGGACGAAAAGAGCATGCCATTTATTACCTTAGCAAAAATTTTACCGACTATGAGACCCGATACTCACTGCTCGAGAAAACTTGCTGCGCTTTGGTATGGGCTGCTCGCCGACTAAGGCATTATATGTTGACTCATACCACTTTGCTGATCTCTAAGATGGATCCAATCAAGTACATCTTTGAGAAGCCTGCTTTGTCCGGAAGAATCGCTAGATGGCAGATGATCCTGACCGAAAACGATATACAGTACACGGCCCAAAAAGCTATAAAGGTGAGTGTACTAGCTGACCATCTGACCCATCAAGCTGTCGAAGATTACCAATCCATGAGGTTCGACTTCCCCGACGAGGATATCATGACATTGGAAAACATTGAAGACTTCAGACCGTATGACGAACCTGAACAAGGATCCTGATGGACCCTGTACTTTGATGGTGCTTCTAATACACTTGGCAACTGTATCGACGCGGTACTTATCTCTCCAGAAGGTTGCCATACACCTTTCACTGCCAGACTCTGCTTCAGCTGCACCAACAACATGGCCGAATATGAAGCTTGTATCTTTGGTCTCAAGGCTGCTATAGACTTGGGAATCAAATCTTTGATCGTATTTGGGGACTCAACTTTGGTCATCAGTCAGATCAAAGGAGAGTGGGACCCTAAACATCCAAACCTCATCCCTTACAAAGAACATGTCTTGACATTGTTACCACATTTCGAGCAGATCACCTTCAAGCACTTCCCGCGAGAAGAGAATCAGCTAGCAGATGCTCTAGCTACAATGTCATCCATGTTTAAACTTAACTGGGATAATGAGGCTCCCCAAATCACCATTGAACGGATGGAAGAACCCCGCACATTGTCACGAGATTAATACCAAATAAGTAGTGGACCGACCTTGGTTTCACGAAGTCAAAAGGTATCTCGAAGCACAAGAATACCCTGAAGGAGCTTCAGTCAACGACAAAAAGTTCTTAAGGAGATTCTCAGCTAAGTTCTTCTTGAGCAATGGTATCATATACAAGCGCAATCATGATTGCATTCTACTCCATTGTGTGGACAAGGTTGAAGCTGAGCAGATCATGGCTGAACTGCATAATGGTACCTTTGGCACTCACTCTAGCGGACATACGATGGCTAAGAAGATTCTGCGGGAAGACTATTACTAGTCTACCATGGAAGCTGACTGCCATCAATATTCCAGAACTTGTCACAAATGTCAAATCTATGCAGACAAGGTACATATACCTCCAGTTCCTCTCAATGTCTTAACAGCTCCTTGGCCATTCGCTATGTGGGGAATCTACATGATTGGAGAGATCAAGCCTACAGCATTCAATGGACACCGCTTCATCCTGGTGGCCATCGACTACTTCACCAAGTGGGTCGAAGCAACTTCCTTCGCATCTGTTACAAAGAATAGAACCTCATTTGCTGGTACGGCATCCCTGATAGGATCATCACGGACCACGGTACAAACCTGAACAATACTATGATCACAGCCTTGTGCGAACAGTTCCAAATTCAACATCATAATTCATCTCCCTATCGACCAAAGATGAACGGTGTTGTCGAAGCTGCGAACCAAAATATCAAGAAGATCATACAAAAGATGAAAGTCACTTACAAGGACTGGCATGAAATGATTCCGTTTGCTCTTCATGGGTACCGTACCACAGCGCGTACATCAACTGGGGCAACACCCTATTCTTTGGTATATGGCATGGAAGCTGTTTTACATATCGATGTTCAGATTCCCTCCTTGAGAATCATGAAAGATGCTGGTTTGAGTGAAGACGATTGGATTCAGACCCGGCTTGATCAACTTAACTTGATTGATGAAAAGCAACTTACTGCTGTTTGTCATGGTCAGACGTATCAAAAATGGATGATCAAGGCATTCAACAAGAAAGTCATACGCCAGATATATCAAGTCGGAGATCTTGTAATCAAGTGGATCATCTTGCCGCAAACTGATCCCAGGGGCAAATAGACTCCTACATACGAAAGACCATTTGTGATCAAAAACATCTTTTCTGGTGGGACAATGATATTAACCACCATGAACAGCGACGACCTGTCGCACCCTGCGAACGTAGACATAGTCAAAAGATACTACGCATAAATGACCCGACAAGTTGAAAACCCGAAAGGGTGACTTGGGCAAAAATGGGCATCCCGGTGGATCAAAAACCCGAAAGGACGGTCCATGAAAAAGTTAGGGAATTAAAGCGTATTGACTATGTCTCGTCGGATCACTTTAAAGACAATCTCTTCATGGACAAGCTTCAGGTTACTGATCAACTCAATCATCTTCAGACGAAGCAACGAATGGACAAGATATTCAGAGTTACGAAGGCTATAGCAGAATGGGAACCCCATGGAATTGTTACACATAGCCATCTTTCTTTGTATAAATTTTTCTCATTTTTTATGACAACATTCTCTTACTAGGATGTCTGTCTCCTTTGTACAAAATACTTACACATAGTTAATACAAAGATACTTCAAAGTGCAGGAAACTATTTGCCTTTTCTTCTTTTTTTACACTTGTGTTTTATTTGAAAATGTCCAATGATTTATTAAATGAGCATATGCATTTGAATATAATCACTATTTACAAATGAACAAAATGAGAAAGAATAATTACTGACAGGTTGAAAGTATAGGAAATCGTCTTCAGGCTATTCCAAGAGAAATCCCCTGCAGTACATCATCTAGATCCCCCAGTGGAGCTAAAATCTTGAAATAACACATCCCCAGCGGAGTTAAATTTCAAAATCCCCATCAGAGTTAAGTCTTCAAACTCCCAATCCCCAGCCGAGCAAAACTTTGAACTATAAACCCTCAGCAAAGATGAAACCTTCTTCCCCAACGGAGTCAAATTTCCAACTACCAATCTACAACGGAAACCATCCAGTTTTCCCCAGATTCCCTAGCAAGTTATCTTAAAGCCTGGAAATCAACCAAATAACAGTTAACTTTTATCCCCAACCTAGGATGATTCCCCAGTAGAGTGGCATACAACCCAAACTCCTGAACTTTTTCCAAACAGGATTAAGCTTTTCCCCCAGGGTCCTGAACTTGCTCTCCAGCAGGATAGCTACTCCCCAACAGTATAGCTATTCCCCGCAGAGTTTTTTCTCCCCAACAGAATGAAGATTCTCATTCTTGATTCCCCAATGAAGTTTCCAGAGTCTTCATTACCCTCAGCATGAATCTGTCAGAATCTTTAACCCCCTGCAGATCGAAGATTCTCATTCTTGACTCCTCAAGGATTCAAATTCCTCAACAAATTGAACATTCTCATTCTCAGTTCCCCGCAGAAGCCATCAGAGTCTTCCTTATTCTCTAGCAGATCAATTTTTTCCTTTGTTCGATCCCCGATAGAGATCACCAGAGTTTCCTTATTCCCCAACCGAGTAAGGATTCCCTTTGTGTAATCCCCAGCCATAGTGAACAAAGTTCTCGGGATTCCCCAAGTAGGTTTCTCAAGCAACACTTGGCTTTATTCTCGCAGCAGAATGTTTATCATTCTCCAACACCAAAGACTTTAAAGGATCCCTATATCCCCAGGAAAGTCACGAAGGATTCTCACATCCCCACAGAGGTTGTCAAAGTTTTTGATAATCCCCGCAAGTTGTCAAAGATTTTGAATCTCCAGCAGTGGTCATGGATTTATTTTCCTCGGCAGCAGTCAAAGATTTTATTATCTCCAGCTATCAAGGATTTATTTTTCCTCAGCAAGACAGCAAATCAGCTTACATGCGCATACATTACATTCATATATCATAAACATGGATAAAACACATATATTGCATCATACATTTCATGCAACATAACTTTGTGTTTCAGCTAACATTTTACCCTTTTAAGGATAAGATTAACAAGCAACCAATATACAATCATAAAACAGCTTAGAGATGCTCCATACATGGATGCTATTCTATTGCTTATTCAGATTCAAAGCTCAGAAAACAGCTTAGAGATGCTCCAGACACGGATGCTATTATATTGCTTATTCAGATTCAAAGCTCAGAAAATAGCTTAGAGATGCTCCAGACACGAATGCTATTCTATTGCTTATTCAGATTCAAAGCTCAGAAAACAGCTTAGAGATGCTCCAAACACGGATGCTATTCTGTCGCTTATTCAAATACAAGATTCAGATACAGTCCAAATACGCTCCAGACACGGTAGCCATGCTGTCACTTATCTTGACTTTTTCCCCAGTTCAGAGATGCTCAAGACACGGTTTCTATTCTATTGCTTATTCAGATACAACCCAGAGATGCTCCAGACACGGATGCTGTTCTGTCACTTATTCAAGACTCAGATACAATACAGATATACTCCAGACATGGAAATCATTCTATTATTCATTCAAATTCAAATACAGTTACAGCTCGGATACTCTCCAAACACGGAAGCCATTCCTTTGCTCATACAGATTCAATCTCCAGATACAACTCAGATATGTTCCAGATACGGATACCATTCTGATGTTCATTCTCCTGATTTTCTACAAACATTCTTGGATGGTATCTTTAAGCCCATCTCCAACAAGATTCTATCAACCTCTCCAAATGGCATCTTTAAGCCCATTCCCTCAACTATATTTTGGCGAGTGCAAATTTACGGGCACTCTAGTGTCCAATCATCTTTTACCTTCGAGTCACGAAAGGCAAACTCGCCAATCTAACTCTTCAGGTTCAAGAAGATTGAACAGGGGCAGCTGTTGTACCCCAAAATTTTCCCTCTCATTTTATCAAGATTTCCCCTTACAAGACTCTTTGGACTCAAGACCAGTTTAGGGTTTGTTCAGCTCAAGACATCTCCTTGCACTGATGACCTGAAATTAGGGTTTGAGTTTGCACAAGGATTTTTGGACTTCCAATGCCTCATGTGACTTTCATACTTCATGTTGAACTTATAAGATTTCCCATACCAAGTTTCAAGCCTTGAATCAAATTTTTTCCCAGTCAAATGGACAGTTGACCTAAAAATCAGCTGTATTGGGGAAAAAGTCAACTGTGACCAATTTACAGTCAAACCTCATAATTTTTGATCCACATCAACACTATAGACTCATATGAACCATTTGATCAAGTTTGGACCACAACTCCTCAAGAAATTTGATCAGATCGTCAAAAGGGCAAAATGGTCATTTTTTAGGGTTTTGACTGCAGAAGGGCAATTTCTGATTTTTAACCTAGCCAATGACAAATTGGGTTCAAGCATGGATTCAAGGGCTCAATGGAATCATCTTGACCTAATCACAAGGTTCAAAAGATCTCAAATGCATTGGATTGACAGATAAATTTTCCAGTCAACTGATCAAAAATCAACTGTACACTGAAAAGTCAAACTTTGACTTTTTGGTCAAAGTCAAGTGCCAAGGGTCATTTTTCATCAATATGTGCCAAAACATGAAACTTGTTCACCAAGAAACCTAATTTTGAAAATTTGGGTTTAAGATTGAAAATTTTCATAACTTAGAAATTTTCTAAGTTATGAAAATTTCTTATTTTTTCCCCAACTTTTCCCAACTTTTTCTCCATGATGCAATTGGATTCAAAGAAAAATACCAACATGAAAGTTTTAGTCCTCAAAAAAATCTACAACTTTTTTTCACAAAGTTTTCCCAAAAGATGCTTGGATATCAAGTTATGATTTTGTGAATAAGGGTCCATGAAACTTTTAACTTAGTGAAATTTTGCCCTAGTTTAGGCAGGATTTTGACCTATCTTCATGGAAATTTTTCACCTAGTTCAAATTGGAATCTCAAAATGCATTTCAAATATAGATTATAGAGTATGTTACAAGCTTTCCAAAATGTCCAAGAAATCTCCAAGATCATTCATGGTTATGGAGAATTGAAAGTTTGAAAATGGCAAATTATCACTTTTGGCCAAGGCATTTTGCACATTGCTACAACTTGCAAACCTGTCCAAAGCATGCTTGTACTTGGTTTACAGGTTATAATCTCTTCTACACTCAAAAATTGAATGCACATACAATGGTTAATGGCATTGTTTTTGTCTTGGAAGCTTTGTACAAAGGTTTAATCCATTTTTGGCAAAAGGCAACAATACCATTTCCATAAAGCATGCTTTATGTCAAATTGTTTATCTTGAGCCATGGACCAAGCCTTTTGATGCAAAAAAAGTTCACTAATATTAGGCAAAGTTCACCAACTATGTGCAGCTAGAATACAGGCCTGTACAGGCCTTGGCATTGTCAACTTCAACTTTTGCTTCAAAACCAAATAACTTGCAAAAGTCCATATAACTTTGTAATCTGATAAGAGAAAGTGGTGTGCACATTTCAAACAACTTTAGCATATCACACCAAGCAAAATACACGAGTTACAAGCCTCTCAAACACCCTTAAGCACAAAAATCACAGGTTCTTGCAAAAACAGGGCAAGTTCTGCAGATTCACTTCCAAATCCAATTCCACTCGTGCGTTTTGTCCAAAACCACTTCAAACACATTCTAAACAATACACCTAAACTATCCAAACCTTTCTCAAGCCACTGTAACTCCATTTTCACACTTCACCATTTTTACTTTGAAGCTTTGCAGGTTGAGTTTTACAAGCACACTCAGGCAAGTTCAAGGCAAGCCAAGCATTGGGGAAGGTTGAGTGAACTTCAGGCAAGCTAACACGACCTTCAGGCTTCATCCAAAACTCCTACATTGCCATATTCGAACTTGGCTGAAACAGGTATTTGTCAAAGTTCTATCTCCTTATTTAGGAATCATTAGGCTTAGGTTTGTGAAGCAAAAATGTAGCCCTTAATGTCCTTGAACTGTATATATGCATAGAATTCATTCATGTTAACCCAGCTAGGAGAATTTGGATGTTGAAGTTGCTGAATTTTTTAGGTCAGAAATTGGGGGTGATAAAATTCTCCCTGGTTTCTTAGAGTTAGATCAAGTTTTTTATATGGTTAAAATCGTGGTTTAATGCTCTATAAGTTTCATGTTGTGAGTTTTTGATTTCATGCAAAGAATAGAGAGAACATATTTGAAGTTGCAGACGCGCGCATTTTCGTTCAAAGGTCAGGGATGAAGCTGGAACGTGGGCTGGGCTTGTTTGTTCTGGCTATTTGCACCCCCTGCTTGCTTCTTGCACCCCCTTGGACCATTTTCTTTATTTTTGTATATTTTTTTATTTCTTTTACATTTCTGACTTTTATTTATTTTTTCTAAATATTAAAAATCACCAAAAGTATTTTCTTAAATTTTCACATTTTTACTTTATTATTTTTATTATTCTTTATGACAAAAAATAGTTTATTAGGTTAAATACTTTTATTTTCTTAAATAAATTTGTAAATAAAATTAAAATATTTACATATTTTTATTTTATTATATTATGCACTTAAAATATTATTTTCTTACAAATATTATTTTCTAACACTTTTGTATATATTTTTATTTATTTTCTTGTACATAAATAAATAATATAGGATATATATTTTCTTAAAACAAAAACTAGGGTTTCCACCCTTTCAAAAATAATCATTAATATTTTTCTTATTTTTGAGACATAAATAATTTATTTTACATACATAAAATAAAATATAAAAACATCCTTTGCATATTTATATTTATTTGTACATTTAAATATTTGTCTATTTATTTATTTATGCAATATTTCAATTTGGTTGTAATAATAGCTTTAGGGTTTTATTTTGAGCAATATCCCCTTATTCAAACTTGTACCTCTCTCCCATAATAATGTTGTAATAGTCTTAGATTTACTTTTACGCATTTTATCGCTTTCAAATGCCATGATAGTAAGATTAGGGTTTGTATGATAACCAAAATCAAAACAAATAGCATGACTAAACACAAGACAAAAATGCATGAAAAATGACAACAAAATGAACACAAGCACCCCTAGGGTTTCATCCACTTGTTGCCTTAAACATGGCCATGGTATGCATGCTAGGTATCTTGGCAAAACAAAACAAACAAAAAGATCATAGTCCCTCGATGACGCTATCTTGGTTGCCTAAACAAAAATGATCTAGTCCCTCAAAAAACTTTCTAAGATACTTGGAAATATTGTTATCACGATCATACGATGACCCACGCTCGTCCCGTTTAAACATCTAAATACAAGGTTTCTTACCAAATACAATGGTAAAACAACAATGTCAAAGGGTTAAAAATATGTAGGAAAGATCTTTGAGTAGGGTAGACAACTCCTAGTTACTTGATCAATTTGCAAACATCCTTGCTATTTTCAAAAACACATACACAATTTCCAAACATTTTCCCAAAACAAACTTTCAAACAATGAAACATTTTTCAAAATACAAACACCTTTGTATACATTCAAACAAGAATCATTACAAAGGTTGCCTAAACAAATGCCTCTTTTCAAAATACTTTCAAAACCACACACAAAGCACCATTTCAAACAATTGAAAAGCAAAAGCAAGTGATCTAAAACAAGTAACTAAGAGCCCATGGAAAACCATGGATGAAAAGGGTGCTAGCACCTTCCCTTTTCATAATCTACCCCCCGAACCCAAAAACAATCTCAAAGGTCTTTCCTGTGCTTTTTGACCTTTCCTTTGGATAAAATAAAAAGTCGGTGGCGACTCTTGCTAAACCGAAACATTTACGAACACAAACGCAAAACCTCAAGTCAGTTCTCCCACCGTATCACATATACAAACTAACCCATTTAAATTAAACTCTTAAACATGAGAAATTGTTGAAAGGTAATTCAGTAGCACTAATCCATATGGAGGCGATATCATTAAACTAAATAAATACTTACTTTTGCTTGCCGCTTTACCACTTCAACAAAATAACATCTTTGTCGGGGATTGATGTTTTTATTGAATTGCATTGCGATAGTTTCTTTGTTTTCGAGTTTTGTACATAATATCTATATTGTATAATTAAAACTTGTATATGTATATTTGCATATTTACTTGTCTATGTTTATCATACTTGTGAATTTGTACATGTTTTTCATATTTTTCAATCTTTGTATATATATATATATATATATATATATATATATATATATATATATATATATATATATATATATATATATATATATATATATATATATATATATATATATATTAGCTTTATATTTGTTTTGTGTTTGATTTCCTACTTGTGCATATGTGTTTTCTTGTCGTTCAAAGTGATGTTGTAAATTTTTCTTTCCTAATGTTTGCTCAAGTGTTTGGTTAGGACATTTTCTTTTGGTTTGCATGGTGTGGAAACACCATAGCATGATTTGAGGAAGTTACTAGCTAGCACAATAAAGGTGTCAAGCTAACAACGTAAAACAAGCAAGTTTTATTGTTTTTCATTGTAATAGTTTAGGTAGTATGGTGAATGTTGATTAAACAAGTTGCAATTGGACCAGTTCTTAAAATTCTCAAATCTTCAATTTTCAACTTGTTTATTTACTTTCACCCGGTTTGTTAGTATGTTTATAGTAGTTATGATTAATGTGTTAATTTTAGTTTTTTAAAAGCATGTCGTGTTTATCTTGAGGAGTTTTGTATTTGTAAATTTTGTAGTTGAGTAGTGTTGGTGTAGTTGAGTAGTGTTAGTGTAGTGGAGGATAGGCATGAGAAATCATAACAGTTCTTATTTTTCTGTGTTTTTCTACTATCGCTAAGTGCGGTCTAGCTCGCCTAGCGTGCTTAGCTGTGTTGCACCACTGAATTATTTTTGTTTCACTTGTCTTCCTTTTTCTCACTTTCACCAAGGCTTTAGAGTAGTAAATAATAATAGTATTGTGTTCTAATAATTCTTTTGTTTGTTGTTTTCGTCCAGTTTTGGTCCGATAGGTTGAGGTCGCATTTGGTGATTTTTCCAACTTTGATCGTTTCAACTTGCGGATGTATGTTAATGATAGTTTTTGAAGTTGGTACACGCCAAGTACTCATTTATCGCTTTCTATAGCATAACATGTTTAGGAAACTTTTCATCGATACAAATTTCATGCCATTCATTCTATTACATTACTTTCTTTTTGATTGAATCACTTTAGTTGCTTTTTACCCCAAATGTAAGGAAGCTTTGCATTGTTCATCTATGTTGGAGGCCACAATTCTTGTTCTAACTGGATTTCATTAAGTTTAATATTTTATTTATATTGATTGTATGAAAGCATGAAAAGGATCAAGGAATTTTTGTTTCATTTTGAGCACAACTACATTGACCAAATAGTCAATTCACCATGTGAGTGTGTGAGCATTTGTAACCCCTTTGAGCCTTTTGTCAATGTCCATGTTGATTTTGAACTTAATGCTTGTCTATGGGTATTTAGTTCTCTTTATTGATCTTTGTTTTCTTGAACTATCAACCATGATTTATGGTTTGAATTTTTACCTTGCCTTATAAAGTATGGAGTATTCATATTATGATTTTAGTTGAATTCAAGTTGGAGAGAGAAATGTTTGCTCACTTATGTTGTTGGTTGCTATGAGGTTGTGGAAATGAAAAAAGTGAAAAAGAAAGAAAAAAGATGAAAAATATTTGAAAAGCAAAAACAAAAAGAGTAGAACAATTGTGCTAATAAGTTATGTGTTTGGTGTAACACTTGGATTAAAAGAAGAAGTTTGATGAAAAATTTTGTGTTTGAACTTTTGTGAGTTGATCACTCCCTTAGGTTTATGCAATTTTTTGTTTTGATTAGTGATCGGAAAAATAGCAAGTGTACTATTTTCACCGATGTAGTAATATTAGGGATTTATCCCCAGTATCGATCTCGAGGACTGCGTAGGAAATACAAGTTCTTATAATGATTCAATTGAACGAAAGGTCATTATGGTTTTGGATTTGTTTTGAAAATTATAATTAACAATGAGAAAATAAGGCAGATTAATAAAATTGACTTTCAAATAATATGAGAAATCATGCTAGGGTAAGGTGTATGGATTAACTTTAAACAACCCTTAATCCTTATTTACGAGATATGGCTTAAAACAAATTATTATTGATTCTTAAGAGTATTTTCCCTATTTCCTTAGCAGAAAAACCTTTAATATTCTCCCTATACCCTAATTCCTCAACGATTTAGGATGAATATCAAGAATTATATTTTAACAAGAATAATACGGTTACTACAGATTATCTATTCCTAGGCAACATCAATTGCAATATTATCGTGCAAAAATCGTTAAGTTGGTTTGTCCGACCTAAACCTTAATCGTAAATCAAATTCCATTTGTCCGATAGAAAAAGCATTAAGCCCTTTGCACAGTAAAATAGATTAATAAAAATCATGTATCTCATAAAATAAAGGAAATCAAGGTCATTGCAAAAGCAATTCAGGGACACTCCCTAGCATTGGGGGGTTTATCCTCATTACAAGATAGTTGGATTCCTTTGATCTTCAATCACGATTTCTCTTGAAAATCTTTGTTCTCCGAATCCCTTTAAAGCTCCAATATTTATCATAGAATTCTTCCGTCTTGTCCAAAGTATTTCTATCTTCTCAAAAACAAGTCTAAATAGCCACAATTCACTTAACAGCCATAGAAAATACCCAAAATACCCTCCCGAGTCAATTGACATATTAATCCAAGAAAATCAGAAGTTATAGTGTCCGAGCTAACACAGGCCGTGTCAGATAACACGGTTGACTATGTTGGCCTATTAATCATCTGCATAGAACTCTCCAGTACCAGTGTCAGCCCCCTGAATTCCTCTAAATCCTCATCTTTTAATCCTTTCCTGACACGACCTATGTTAAGTGACACCGGTGGCCGTGTCAGGACCACTATACTCTTAAAAAACTCTTCGAAAATCTTCGGAATGTCCATTTTCTCGCGCAAATCCTTTGGGGCTTTTACCCAGGATCTGAGGACATAGAAAACTACCACAAAACGCATAAAATGCAACAAAATAACATAAATTAATAATAGTAGCAATGCGAGAATGAAAATGTGGAAAGTAAAATTAACTTGAAAAAAAATAAAAAGATGAAACAAAATGTTACCAATTTCAGGGAATAATGCCGAATAAGTGACCAAAAATAAGTAGAATTGGTGATCGATCACAACCACAAACTTATCTCATTGTTTATCCTCAAGTAATGCTCGAGACAGCATAAAGGTCGCCCCGAACTGTTCAAAATTTTCTTACCACAATACCACCTACATCTTTCGCGACTTTCTTTTCACTTTCCTTTCAACGTTTCATTCTTCCTCGACTTTTGATGTTCCTCCACACTTCCACATCGAAGTATCTCTTTACCTGTCAGCTTTTCACACTCTCACCAAATCTCTCGGGTTAAAGTGTTTACACTCAATAGTCATAGCATGCAAAGTCAACTCATAAGCTTTAATAACATTTATCTTTATCTCATACGCATACCACACACATTTTTTGAGTGCTTTTAAGGTTGTAACGGGGCTTAGTGACAAGGTGGGATAAACAAACAAAAGGGAAAACAAAGGGTTTTTGGCTCAGATTCAATGTTGTTACTCTCATCAATTTGTTATTTTCATTATTCACAATCACGAGTATCGGACACCGTTCTCTTAGGATTCTTTAGTTTCTACTCAAGTGTTTCTTTGAGCATTGCTTTTTCGAATTTTTCAAACTAAATCTTCCTCTAAGTAAGTGCTTTATTATACTTCTCATTTCTTTTCTCTTTGTTTTTCAAAACTTTTCTCATCATATTTTTCAACTGCACTTACCTAGTTCTTACCGGTGTCCCAACCCTAAACATAAGATATTTCATAGATAAAAAATCAACAACACTTATCTAAGCACGGTGAGGGAGTGTTTGGGCTCATGGTTAAATTATGTGGTTAATAAATAAACAAAAGGGTAAAAGTATTGAGTGGGGTTAACGAAGGATAACATGAATAGTTGGCTGGAAAAGGTGGGGTTAAAAACAAACAAGTGCCTCAGTGTGTATACGTGTGCATTGAAGTTCCAACAAATACTTATGCAAACTAAGAGTGACAAAGACATACCTGAAGAACTTTCATGATGATATTATGTTTGACTTTTTATGATCCTCACCATGTTTTGTATAGCTCTTAGAATCCAAAATAACTTTAGTGTGATGTAACTTCGTCTCTGTCTCGAGTGCATAGTACTCTGGTATCTGTCCAGTGTTGGAAAGTCGCGTCCAATCATTCACCTAAGCAGTACCAATTTTTAGGAGTTTCCTGGAGAACTAGAATGGGTTGTGTCTTTTCATCCATTAAATACAAGCCTCATCATTCATCTGGTACAAATACCTTTGATCTGTAACACACGAAATACAAAACACACCAATATCAAAGTGAAAAATAAACGGTACGAAAATGAAATAACAAAAATAAAAATACTGAAAGCAATAAAAACCCCTCCACACTTGAACCAAACATTGACCTTAATGTTTAAGTCCAAGATAGAGAGGGGACTCAAAAAGCATCACTACGGTAGAGGAAGCTTTAACATCAATCATTGCATCATCTCATTCACCTCACCTATCATAGCTCCTTGACAAGCTTGTTCTTCTCCTTGTCGGGCTTGTTTAGTACGAAGATGACCTATTTCAGCTTGCACCCATTCCCATTGATCTTGACTCATGGACAAGGACCCGGTGTCTAGTTGGATCGAGTCATGGGGGGAGGTACAAACTTCTCCCTGTTTTGAGCGTCTTCTTCCATAGACTCATCTGTAAAAACATCATCAGGAATATGGCTGTCCCTGTCTTCTAGGACAGCACGCTCATGTTTTTTATTAATAATAGGAGAGTAATAATCACGATGAACCTCAATCATACCTTGTTGAATTAGAGTAGCCATATCAATCTTAGTCTTACCTGCTGCCAGTGTCTTATTTAGCAAAATCGTCCCAAAACCAAAGTGCTCGGCAATTTAGGTTATCATTCCCCCAACCGAGATACCACTGAAGGATGTTCTTCCAACTCTCCCTAAATAACCAAATGCAAAATTGGTAGCATTAACCGGTGCATTGTGAGACATTAAATACAAAAAGAATAATTCTCTCTGTGTTGCCACCCTTGTGCTATCACCTCTACCAAACAGAGAATAAGCCAACCCTTTTTGGGCATACCAGAAACAAGGGTTCTGAATACCGGAAGCCTTGGCTCCTTTTGCCATATAACATGTCAGTCCTGTAATAGCTGTCCAGAAATCTCCGGGAACAAAGGTGTCTGACACAACCCTGGGACCGTATGGTGGGAGTCAAAGGATACCTTCAAACTCTGCAACAGATAATTCATGATCATTATTAAAAATACAAAATGTAAGGTTACCCTCATACACTCTCGTAGAGCCGTTCCAAGGTTTTTCTAGGTGGAATTCTATAGTTCTAAAAAACTCAAGGGTAATGCGCTCGTAAGTTAACAGCTCTAGATGCATGAATTTAAGCAGTCCTAACACATGGAACATTTGATCAACCACTAATTTTAAACCCAAATCAGATAAGGTTTTGTCACAGATATACCTGGTCGGAGTGTTCTTATGCTTGACAAGAACTGAATACCTTTGTTGGTGATCGAGTTCTTCAAAAACAATACCATATGCATTGGGGGTGCGCCGAGCTCTCTATCGTGGCATAGATGCCTCAGTCGCTGCCTTTCTTATATCAGCTATGCGCGAGGGAATTTTCGGTACCTGCAAAAATTAGAGAAAATTGAATGGAGAAAATAGTAGAAAAAGATTCCGGATTTTAGTAGCGGATGGCGAATGGAGGAACTTTCATGAAGGGGGTTTGTGGATTGAGTGGGTGAAAAGGGGAAATATTGAAGCTTTTGTTGGAGGTGGTTATGGGGTTTTTTGAGAGAAGAAGAAGAAGGAGAAAAGATATTTGACAAATTGAGAGAAAGAAGAAGAAGGAGAAAAGATATTTGACAAATTGAGAGAAAGAAAGTGAAAAATTTGTTTTATGAAAGGTGAATGAGGGTTAATGGGTGTTTACGGCGTTTAATTTGGATGGGGAACACAAAAGTGGAGGTTTTATATAAAAAAGAAAAAGTGTGCCCTGCCTGAAACGGGTTGTGTTCGGTGACATGGTCGGCGGTGTCAGGCTTCTGACCAAACATTACATGATCCCTTTTCCACTTTCTTTAAGTAGAACTGATATGGGCTGTGTCACCTGACACGGGCGTCCGTGACAGCTGACACGGGCGTCCGTGACAGCTGACACGGGCGTCCGTGTCAGCCTACTGATAAACTCAAAAAATTATTCTTTTCTCGATGGTATGACACGGGCCATGTCTGGTGACACAGGCGGTCGTGTCTGGTGACACAGGCGGCCGTGTCAGATCCCTGTTTTTCACAATTTTCCGAAAATCTTTTTCCGAATTTTTCTTCTGTTTTCACCATCATGTTTGTAGCGATAAAATCAATTAATTCTCCACCGAGTATTTATTTATCCCACAAAAGATAAAGGAAAATCATCAAAGAAAAACGTAAAGGGGAAATCAAGGTCTTGTGACCGAGAGATTGAGTAAGGGAGTCGATTACGCGAGGGGAAGGTATTAGCATCACACACGTCCGTAGTACTCTACGGGATCCACTCTTGTTATTCTAATCAAAGGGTGTGTTCATTATAATGCTTAAGAGTTATAAACTAAGAGGGAATGCATGCAAAGAAAACACGGGGAAAATAAGGAAATATTTACAAATTTTCGCTCGGCTGAGCCCCGTGGCCAGATGCCTACATATCCCTTTTAAGGAATCAGAGCTCCATAGTTCGGCTCACATATTTTGTTTGTTTGTATTTTTTAATGAACAATATTAATCTCTCTTTCTTCCGCAACTCGACCTTTGGAGACTTACGCGTCAGCATAGAAGTGACTTAACATGTTCTTTTAGAAAGAATTTTGAAAGAAAAGCCCAAAGGCAAAATAGTTTGTGTTGGTTGGTGATTTTGCTGCAGATAACGACTAGTTAATCTCAAGAGAGAGATATTAGCCATTTCTCTACTTATTCATGAAGTAAGTCTTTGAGACTTGAACCACACCAAGGCTTATAATGGAGGAACAATAAGATCGAGAAGAAACTCGCTTATCATTTCCCATACTCAAAAAAGGTAAGACTCTCATCAGTAATATTTAAGTGTCTTGAAGTTTGCAAGAAAAAGAAGTTTTTGTTTTAAGGCAAATGCAAATGCAAAAGGGGAAAGAAAAGTCTAAAGGGATACTAACCTAAATCTAACCTAATGTTATCATACAATGAGTGATCCTATCTAAGTTAGCATGCCAAAGAAAGTCTAACAGAATTATCTTATGGGGAACATACAACGAGAGCGAAGTCGTGATCTCAATTTCTAAATTGAGTGACTCATCGATCAACAAGAAATAAAGGAAAGCGATAAAATACTATAGGGAGTATACACTGAGAGCAAAGTCGTGATCTCAATATCTAAATTGAGTGACTCATCGATCAATAAGAAAGGAAACAAATACAAGCATGACACATATAATAAATGAAGTGTGGAATGCCTGCTACAGGTCTTTAAACAGCGACTTCGAGTGCACACTCTTTATTTCCTACTTCTCATGATATCTAGAAAGCAATAAAATGCGGAAATATAAATTTGAAGCAGTATAATACCAAACGAAAAATAATGTCCGTAAAAAAGCGCAACCAAAGCAAAGAAATCCAAAATACTTCACACAAGCTTCACCAAGAAAACAGAGAAAAGAGTCAGAAACCCAATGCTCAGAATAAGTGTCGAAGCATCATCGTTGTGAAAATAAATCATAATCGGAAATTTAAGCATGTTCGTATATCATACACTGAACCTGCCTAAGACTAAAATCTCGACAAGCGAAAGTGAATCACAAAATCTCGACAACAAAATGATTACCGAACATAAACCATAATAGAAAGTTCTAACCAAAATTCTAAAAAAAGAAATCTTAGGAAAATTCTATTATATTTCTTAAGAAACAATTAACAATTTTTATTGTTTTATTATTCTTATTTTTTTCTAATTTCTATTAACAATAAAACTGTTATCTAACAATTATATACAAAAAAACTAAAGAATAACTTAAAAAAACTCTACACATGGGTGTAAACTGGATTCAGGGAGTATATGTAGCAAGCTATTGCCAAGGCCCATCACCATGAAGTCCAAATGCTATTTTTTGTTTGTTTTAGGTCTTCCAAACTTCACAAAGGAAAAAAAAACCCCGGATGGGCTTAAAGGGAGATGGCCCGGTCCAGCCACCAAATCCATATCCATTTTTTTTAAAATTTAAATAATTAATTATGAAAAAAAATATAATGCAAAAAAGGAAGGTAAGGTTTAGAAATTGTGACGGTACAATTTCTTCTTCATCCCAATACTCAGCGGCACGATTTTTTTCTTCAGTCGCTGCTTCAATCGATCTTTCTTCCCATTTCTTCCGTCATCTCCGCCACCTTCTTATGTCTCCCTTCCCTATCTCAATCTCTCTTCATTTCTGTCAGCACGTCGCCGCGGCCACCACCGATTACCACCACGAATGGCCACGTCTCGTCTTTATCTCACATACTCCTCATCGCTTGCGAGTCAGAGCCTCACATTCATAGATCTTAACCTTCTTTCCGCATCTAATAGGAAAACTAGACCTACGAAGCCGAGAATTGTATTTATTACTTCCACAACATCAATTCTTTTTCTCTTCTCTGATTCCTTGCACTTTTTGCATTTTCTATGATATTGTTATTGAAATCGTCATTGTTACTGTGATTGTGTTGAAGTTATTGATGATTATTGTTGATTCGGTTGCGGATATTATGTTGACACCGAGAAGTTACGCGGTTGTTGCGATGTTGTAGATGAGTGTTGCATGATGATGATGAAGATTGGGGATATGGAGAGAGCGAATCAAAAGTGATGCTCCTGAATGGTGAAGAATTGATGTAGTGTCAAATACTCGATTCAAGAAGATGATGAAAGAGGTTGATGAAGGTGCATAGAAGAAAGGGTGACAATTATGGAATGAGAGCGCCCAAAGTTCTAAGCCAGGTCTAAGAATAAGGGAGGTTGAATATGATAGAGAGAATGGAGGTTCAGAGAATGGTGATGGAGATGAAGATGGAGTTTTAGGATTCTAAAGAGTGAAAGCTGAAGATGAAGATTTCAGAGTGAATTTCTGGTGAGTCTATCTCTCCCCTGAATTTTTCGTTATCTTCCCGTTATATAGCAGCCTCCATTTTCTTATGAATCTTTTTCTCCCTGATCATTTTGTCACAAATCTGTTATAGTTTTCTTAGAGTTAGTTAGAGATTAGATTCAATCTCAACCCTTGATTGAAAGGTCAGTTCCAGAAAAAACCGATGGTAGGATCCCCTAACTCTATTTTGAGTTTGCTTATTTTTTTATTATCTCAAGCTTCCTCCTACTTTATTTTTCTGTTATGTTGTTGGCAGTTGAGATTTTGTTACTCTGTTGAAGGGTTAATTTGTGAATTAGTTAGTGCTAGAAGTTGGTTGTTATTCTGTTAGGTTTTTGTTTGAACTGTTATGAAAGTTATTTAAAAAAAACTATCACGACCTAATAGTTTTACTAGTTAGTTAAGTTAAAGTGAGGTAGTTAGTTAAGGTTTTGAAAGAACACTTGTTAGTTTTATTTATTTATTTTCTGTTACAATCAGTCAATCGGTTAGAAAAAATTAAGAGGTTCGGTTAGTATTGACAGCTGATTTCTGATTATGCAGGGTCTAATTTGGATTTTATTTGGTTATTTGATGCAAACTGTTCAAAGAAGTGCAGGGCTAAAATTATTTAATTTTCTAGACCAGTTTGGCTATCTTTGGTACGTGGTGGGAGTTTATGGATAGAGCAAGCAAAGTGGAGTTATGTTTTGGAAACATATTTGGAACTGTTTTGAAGGTTTGGAAACATTTTAGAATGGGTTTTATAATGGCAATTTGTATGTATCTTGATTAATTGAATGATATTGTAATTTCCCTTTCATGTAATCTTTCAATAACGTAATGGAATGATGAACCCCTTGTAGCTTGTGAACTTTTAATGGAGCTTGAATGAAGTTTTCTTGGATCATGAATGATGTTTCAAATGTAATCTTGTAATGGTGACGAATTTGTAATAATAGTGGAACAAAACCTTTTGTACTTTATTGAATTCAATTGATGAAACTCCATATATTCAAAACTTCTTCTTTCACCATGAACTTGAAATCTCAACCTTCTTTGATTTGATCTCCATGTAAGAACTATCAATATCTTTTGCTTTTGTGTATTGAAATGGTTTTTTTAGCCTTGTAAGAGAAACTTTGTCTTGCAATTCCTTTTCTCTCTTATTTTTTGTACTTCCACTTGTAATGATTTGAGGATACTAATGAACAAAGCTTCCTCTAATTTGCATTTAAAAATTCGAAATATTTTCTTTGATTTTGCAATATATAATGAACCATGAAGTTTGGCACCCCGAATAATGGATGATGAGGGTTTTGGATCCGTACCAGTATGATGTTTGAATTAAGTCTTGAACAAGTCTTCCATCTTTAAAATATAAATCCATTTGACAAATTGCACCAAAATATTCACTTGAAAGGGATTTGAATGGAATCGGGAAGAATGAGAAATGTCTTAAGTTTCAAGTAATTCTCCTTTAAAGAAATTCTCATAAAACGGGCTTGAATTCGCATTGACTTTGAATGATAACTCTGAATTCCATACAAACCATTATACGAATTTTCTTGAATTAATCTGGGCTTAAAGGCATTTCTTGAACGAATCTTCAAATCACCTCCAAGGAAAACTCAATATAAATCTTCTATTTAATCAAAGCTCAAGAAGCAGACCTACCTTGATTCACGACTTAAACAACAAGAATTATTTTGATGAAATCTTCAGTCAGTCCTTAACCACTTAACATATAGCATCACAAGAAAGAAGTATTTGATTCATCCCTCTATACTTCTTAAAAAGAATGTCTATTGGAGAAAAAACTTAGGAGAAACTCTAATTATTACTCTTTGAAAAAATCTTGATGAAGATAACTTTGTATCCTGAGGAATTTTGTCAGGGAAGACATCTACGATGCTGGAGATTCAAAACCCTAATCTCGTACCAAGAATGATAAGAGCACTAGTTGAATCAACTTTGAGTAAGATGGAAACCTCAATTCATAGGGAAAAACCCCAATGCCAAGAGCTCTTTATTTGATCTCATAACCATAGAATCAATGATATGCATGATACTTGTAGGATGTGATGAGGGATCTTAGGGGGAAAATTGGGGTATAAAAACATCGTATGCTGCTGATAAAAACCGTGAGTTACCTCCCACGAAGCTCTTCTCTTAACATCGCATGGCTCGACGGTCGTTCATCTCATCTTGCAAGATGAAAAACGACAATCTGAAAACTCTTCTGTCCTTGGTAATAAGGTTTTAACCTTTTCCCATTCACCTTAAAAATGTCCTCGTTTGCTTGATTTTTAATTCGATCACTCCATGGGGAAACACCTTGTAAATTATTAACGGTTCTGGCCATTTAGACCTTAACTTTCCAGGGAACAACTTCAACCAAGAATTATACAACAAAACCAATTGTCCTTCCCAAAATTCCTTCTTTTGGATTCTTCGACCAAGGAACTTTTTTGTTTGATCTTTGTAAACATTGGCATTCTCGTACGCTCGATTGCTTAATTCTTCTAACTCATAGAGTTGAAGGATTCAGGAATCTCCCGCTTTAGCAAGATCCAAATTAAGTAATTTTGAGGCCCACAAAACTTTATGTTCTATTTCTAAAGGCAAGTGACAAGTTATTCTATAAACTCATTGGTAAAGAGACATACCTATTGGTGTTTTAAATGCAGTTATATATGCCCACAACGCATCATCCAACTTGGTTACCCAATCCTTACAAGATGAGCTCAGTCTTCTATAAGATCTGCTTGAGTTGCCAATTAGACACTTCCACTTGGCCACTGGTCTGAGGGTGGTAAGGAGTGGCTATTATATGTTTCACATTATACTTTCGGAGTAGCCTCTCCATGAGGTGATTTAGGAAATGGGTTCCTTCATCACTTATGAGAGATCTCGGTACCTCAAACCTAGCAAGGATGTTTTCCTTCAAAAATCTGACTACCAATTTTGCATCATTAGTTGGTAAGGCAACTACTTCTACCCATTTATATACATAATCCACCGCCACTAGAATGTAACTTTTTCCAAATGACGATGGAAATGGGCCCATAAAGTCTATACCCCAAACATCAAACAACTCAACTTCCAACATGGCATTTTGGGGCATTTTGTTTCTTTTTGATATATTGCATGTTCTTTGACATGTGTCGCAATCTTTGGCTATATCTTGGGCTTCTTTGAATAGTGAAGGCCAATATAACCCTGACTAGAGGAATTTTGTTGTGGTTCTATCACCACTAAAGTGTCCTCCATAGTCTGAGTCATGTGATTCTTTAAGAACATCCCTCTGTTCCCCCTATAGAACACACCTTCTAACCAAGCCACCTACTCCTCTTTTCTACAAGAATGGGTCATCCCAGAAGTAGAACCTGCAATCATGAAAAAACTTTTTCTTCCTGTTAGAGTCAAAATCATCAGGGATAACACCACCTACCAAGTAATTTGCATAGTCTATGAACCATGGGACACCAATAATAGAGAGCATGTGTTCATCGGGGAACTCATCCTTTATTGGACGTTTGTCCTCTGTTTCTTCAATCGGTGACATCTGAGAGAGATCATCAACAACAATATTTTCACACGCTCTCTTGTCACGAATCTCCACATCAAACTCTTGAAGGAGCATGATCCATCACAATAGTCTTGGTTTAGAATACTTCTTAGCAAATAAATACTTCAAAGCAGCATGGTCAGTATAAATAATGACTTTAGAACCCAACAGGTATTGCCTAAATTTGTCAAAGGCATAAACAATTGCTAACAACTCCTTCTCAGTAGTTGCATAATTCATCTGTGCAGGGTTCAACACATGACTAGCATAGTAAATAACGTGTAATAACTTTGCTTTTTGTTGTTCTAAAACTGCCCCTACTACAATATCACTTGCATCACATATTATTTCAAATGGTGGAGACCAATCGGGGGCAATAAAAATTGGTGCCAACACTAATTTATTCTTTAATGTCTCAAATGCATCGGCACACTCTTTACCAAACACAAAAGCCTTATCCTTAACCAAAAGAGTAGTTAGAGGTTTGGCTATCTTAGAAAAGTCTCTTAAGAACCTGCAGTAAAAACCATCATGCCCTAAGAAACTTCTTATACCTTTTTCATTCACTGGAGGTGGAAGCTTAGATATTACTTTGATTTTTTCTTGGTACACTTCTATTCCTTGATGGGAAATTTTGTGACCTAATACTATTCCTTCATGCACCATGAAGTGGCACTTCTCCAAACTGAATCAAGTTGGTCTGCTAGCATCTTTCTAAAACAAGAGAGAGAGATTAGCCAAACAATTATCAAAAGAAAAACCAAAGACCGAAAAATCATCCATGAAGACTTCCATATGCTTTTCAAGCATGTCAGAAAAAATGGAAGTCATGCATCTTTGAAATGTGGCAAGAGCATTGCACAACCCAAAGGGGATTCTTTTGTAAGCAAAAACACCATAGAGGCATGTGAAAGTTGTCTTCTCTTGATCTTTTGGTGCAACAGCAATCTAGTTATAACATGAGTAACCATCGAGGAAGCAGTAGTAATCATGATCGGCCAAACTTTACAACATGTGATCAATGAAGGGTAAATGAAAATGGTTCATCCTTGTCTCAAGGTTCAACCTCCTGTAGTCAATACATACTCGCTAACTTGTAATCGTCCTTGTAGGAATTAACTCATTCTTCTCATTTTTATGACGCCGGTTCCCCCATTATTTGGTACCACATGTGTCGGACTCACCAAGAGCTATCAGATATAGGATAGATAAGTCTCGCATCTAACAACTTCACCACTTTTTTCTCACCACTTATTTCATGGCAGGGTTAAGTCTTCTTTGGGGTTGGACCACCGGTTTATGATCATCTTCCATGAGAATTTTGTGCATGCAAACTATAGGACTAATAACTTTTAAGTCCTCAATTTCCCATCCAATAGCACTCTTGTGCTTTTTTATAACTTGGACGAGATTTTCCTCTTGGATACTTTCAAGGCTAGAACTTATGATAGTTGGGCATTTACCTTTGGTGTGAAGGAAAACATATTTGAGATTCTTCAGAAGTTGTTTCAATTTCGTCTCCTTTTTAGTCTCGTCATTCCCTTCCACTAATTGAGGTTGCCTTAGATCTTCCCACTGGTGTGCTCGAGATCCTTTCGAATAAGGTTATGCTTCCATTATGGCTAACACTTCCGTCTCTTTTTCATCCAGTTCTTGATTACTTTCGAATATTGACAAGCTTAGTACTTTTTACAAAGTTAATTGTGGTGCATTCAAAGGATTATCATTTGTAACCAATTGATCTATTACCTCTATATTGTGATTAGTTCCAATATCATCTTTGTGCTTCATGGATCAAGGATTCAAAGTTAACTTCACCAAGGCATAATGTCTCGTTTTCAATGAGAAGAATGAACTTATTATGAAAGGAATCAAATCTAAAGACAACTGTTATTTATGGGTTCCCCAAGAGTTGATCCTCTCCTCAACACGTGCTTTAGCCAAAGAAAATGAAGTTAAACTGTGGCATCAAAAACTGGGACACTTGCATCTGAAAGGAATTAAAAGAGTCACATCTATTGAAGCCGTGAGATGGATTCCTAAGATCAAGATAGAAGAAGGGAGAGTACATTGTGAATTCCAAATTGGAAAGCAAACTAAGATGTCACATCAAAAGATCCAACATCTCACTACATCAAAAGTTTTTGAACTTCTTCACACAGACTTGATGGGACCTATACAGGTTGAAAGTCTTGGTGAAAAGAAGTATGTTTTGTACCCAAATTTCCCCCCCTAAGATCCCTTCATCATACCACATTGATTCAATCACAACAAGGTCACATTAGGGCTTTTGGTTCTCCTCCCTATATTTAGCTTTGCTCTTTGAGGAATCACCAAGCACCTTAACTTGTTTTTCTTTTGTCATCATGCATGTTTTGTTTTGAATTTCCTTTTAATTAATAAAATGCAATGTGGGTTTGTCTTAATTGTTAATAATGTAGGTAAAGGCAATGAGGCTTAGCAAGTTGATCCATGGGCTCATGAGTTTATTTCCATGCCCTAGTCAATAAAGCTTGAGAAATTCAAACCTCACCATTGAAGTTGTTTTGGAAGAAATGGTATGGCAAGGTTTATTTTGGTTCACCATATTTAAAATTTATCAAGATTGATTCAAAAGTACAAGGGGTTGATTGAAGAAGTTGTCATGGTTGGACAAGGCCTTGTTCCCATTGGTCACAAGTGCATATTTCTCTCAATTCTCAAGATATGGAAGTGGTTTTGGTGGCTATGAGTTCTCATTATCATCCTCAACAACTTATATTTATGAAGCAAAAGTGTTGGTATAAGAAGGTTGTTCAAAATTGTCAAAGTTCCTCAAAGCATTTTCTTGATCTAGGAGCTAGGGTTTTGAACTTCAAAAAAGTATATCTTGCTCATCTTTTGGTATTTTTGAGTGATTCCAAAAAAATCCTTCTCTTCAAGGGGTTATTAACAAATCACTTCAAAAGTTTCAAGGAATTTTCATGTGGAAGAAACTTGATGATAAAGAAAGATTACAAGTCCTCTAGATGAACCCCCAAATTCCCATGTGTGACTTCAAATGATCATAAATTGGTCAATTTTTATCACCTCGAGCCCACTTTTTTCCATAATGACCTTGAGGATGTGAACTTTATTCATTCTTTTATGTGCGAAGTGAAAAAATGGATGGAAGATGCCTTAAGGATACAAAAGATTATAGTTTATTTCATGATTTTTTGCCAACTTCAACAATTCATAACTCTCTTAATTTTTGGAGATTTTGAATGGTTCAAGTTTCAAAATGTCATTCAAGAGGTCTATTTCATGTAATCTATTTTGGTTAAGAACAAATTCCAAGTGTAAGGCCATGTTTGGATGCAAAATATTATAGGTCGCTTTTGAAGAAAAACTTGAAATATTTCTAAGTATGGAAAGTCAACTTCTTTTTCCCAACTTTGACTCATTGCAACTTTCATCTCAAACATCCATTTGATTCCATTCTTTTCCCATTGCAAAGCTTCTAATCTCATCTTTCTAAAGCTTCAAGAATCATGCCTTAAGACCCCTTGAGTTGAAAATGTGTTTAGAAGCTAAATCAAGGATTTCAAATTCTGACTGAAGAAACTTCAGTTTCAAGTTACAAATTTCAAATCAATGGCTGAAGTTTCTTCAGTCAGAATTTGAAATCCTTGATTTAGCTTCTAAACACATTTTTTTCTGCGCGTTTTTTCTTCTAAACATGTTTAGTGAACTTCCAGAAGTGTTTAATATAGCAAAACGTGCGTTTTGGATGAGTTTTGATCGAAATAGAAGTCACACTTTTCTTGTTTGCAACTTCACACGACTTCCTTCCAAACTTCATCATTTCACACGCTTGAACATTCCATTTGATTCCCTATAAATAGAGGGTCATCCCTCATTCATTTCCTCAAGCTTGAACAACTAAAATCACCCTACCAAACTCATTCCATAACTCACTTTTCTGCAACTTCAAAATCAGTGTTCAAGCCTTTTTCAATCCATTTTTTCTATCAATTCACTTTCCTTGATCTTCCCTGAAGCTAACCATACAATTACCTTCAAGAATCGTGACCTATATTGATCCATAGATGTCCAGTTTCAGAGATCTGCAACTCAACTTCAATAGGTATATTTCTCCATCAATTCTTCCAAACTTTGATATCATTGTGAAGCTCTCATTGCCCTGGTTCTAGTTGCAACACTTTCTTTTATCTAGAAACACGTTTTGACCATGAAATTTCAAATTCCTTTTCAAAACTTTCCTTCCAAATTGCTTGAGCTACAGTTTATACAAATTTGTCGTGAAGGTGTGGTTGTCTTTGTCTTAAAGAGACGAAGCGGGTGGCGTAGGTCTCGTGCTCTAATTTTACAGTTTGAGTGACCTGGTTTTGGGAATGGCTGGAGGTTTAACATGACCAACGTGTCATCTTCCAACCATTGATGGCGTGCCATTTGTTTTTTTTTGAAAATCTGATTTTACATTTGATTAGTGCTTTATTCACTAAAGTCCATAAAATGCACAGCGCGCCAGGTCCACTTGATCTGTTTACTAACGTATTTTGACAATAATCAGATGGCCCATAACTTTTGGGTTTGATATTTTATTTTTTGATTTTTATTTTAATTATTTTAAACTTCAAAAAATCATAAAAAATTTATTTTAAGTCCAAAAAATCTGAAAAAATTATGAAGAATATTTTTAATTTTTCTCTTTCTGATTTTTATTTTTTCACAATTTTATTTTGTGTTTTGATATTTTTTAAAAAGTTTCACTGTATTTGAATTGTTTTAAATGTTTAAAAATACTTTTATGCATTTTTAAATTCTGAAGAAAAAAATGGAATGATCCAATGTATTGTGAGAAATATTAGTGACCACATTTATTTTTTATTTCTGAATTTTTAATTTTTTTTTAATCTTTTTTGGTTTATTTTACTCATTTCTTTTAATTTTAAAAATAGTTTCTGACTTTAAAAAATTACCAAAAAATTTATAAAAATATTTGAGTTCATTTCTGATTTTTCTATGGTCTTACTTCATATTTCTTGATTAATTTGAACATAGTTGATATTTTTATCCCTTATTTCTATTTTAAAAAATTTTAAAACTCTTTTTTAATGTATATATTAAATGTAATATTATTTTGTGATTATTTTCAGGCTGATCTTGGATTGAATTTTTGATCATGAACTTTGTTAACATCATTGGATCTATGATGTTGAGTCTAACTCCATAAAAATGGATGAATGATTTTAATAATAGTTTTATTAAATTTTAATTCAAATGTGGTTTTTATATTCTTTTCTACCCCTCTTCATCTTATCCCTTTCTTATTGCACTAAGTGTTATTGGAGCATAATCTCTATATCATGTCTCAAAACAAATGGTGCATAGATTACTATTACCGACCTCAAAATAGGTGCGACTTCTATATAAATCCACTTACGATTGCTTAACATAGCGCTAAATTTTGTCTCGATTCGAATAAATGATCATTCATGGCCCAAACCTATGTTTGCAATCCCAAGTATGTTAATTTGATCTCTTTGATCCAATAACCTTGAGATTCATTGTGTGGAGGCTTTGGTTCTACCAATCCTCTAATGGATCTACATTACTTTTTGTCAATGCAGATCACTTAAACATTGTTGATCATTAAATGGTACTTGTGAGGATTCCAAATGGATGATATACTTGACAAAAAGTAAATGCAACTTATTGTATGGAGACTTTGGTTCTACCAATCCTCTAATGAGTTCCAAATACAAGTTTCAAGATGATCATCCAACTAACTACTAATTACTAATAATTGACTTTATCTTGTGTTTTTATTATATGCCCTTTTATTTTATGCACTATTTTCTTTTAGCATTTACATTTCATGCTATTTTCATCTTTGCTCATTTGAGCATTTACTTTCTTGTCATTTTTATTTTGCTCACTTGAGCTTTTCTTTTCGTTTTGAAGATACCTAATAATCAACATGAACCATAAAAAAAACTTTAATGATACTTGGACTATTTGGTTACTATCCTTGGAATTATGGAGTATTAGACTTCTTGGACTTAGGATTAGAAACCTTGGCCTATGTGGAGACCTTGTGACCTTAACTGATATTTTGTCTGGTGTTCTTGAGGTTTACCTCAAGACATTGAGTTGTTTGTTTGTTTTGTGTACATGTTATTGTGATTATATTCTTTGTTTGTAATCTGGAATTCACCCGTATACAGCCGTTACTCTGCCCAAGTTTTGTGAAGACTTAATACACTTGAAGTTTGATTCTCTCAAGAGGTCTAGTATATTTTCTTGTTTGGTTTCAATCCAAGGAATGGGAATTCTATCTTGAATCATAATGTTAAGTATTGGCTTCTTGTTGGTTAGATGGTTCTTATCCCTAGCTTTTACCTTATGCTTTAGGATAGTCTCTTCTTCTCCTCCCATCTTCTTTAATTTCAAAAATCTTCCTCCTCCTTTTGAAAACTCTTCTAGTTTCTAAACTTGAACCACTTTTATAATATACTTGGACTTAGGTCCATGCATTTTCAAAACATTTTCATAAATAAACTTCAATCAATTTAATAATACCTTGATATTTTTTGTGAGAAGACTAAAAGTCAATCAATCTCATTTCAAACCACTTTTCCACTTTGGCTTTTTATTTTAAAACCATTCTCAGAAGATTAGACTCTTGTCAATCCTTGTAATGATGCAAGCAACTATACTTCTACAATATGTAGTGAAGAGAGATATTTTCCACTTGGGTGTTGAGTGAGGCATTGTTGATTTTAAAATCTAAGTCATATCCTCCACTTCGAGATGATGCAAATTCTCCTTTCTCATGATTGTGGGTAGTAAGTATATTTTCCACACGGACAATGACGATGATGTCTTATCTCACAAAATTAACCAGCACACTTGTGTTTTATTTTATTTTTTGAAAGGTGAACTATGTGTACCATGATCCTCTATTGCATGAAAGGTGGTACGTAGGCACTAAAGGTTCACAACCGCGGCGGTTGCAAAAATCATTAAAAAATATATATTTCTTTTCTCACCTCCACAATCTATTTTACATGCAACATTTTATAGCCAAAATATACTGATTTTACAAAGAGGTTCCTGCGGAGTACCCTAGATGTTTAGGGTGCTAATACCTTCTCTTTGCATAACTAACCCCCTTACCTTGAATTTATCCCCCTTTTTTTGGGTTATTCGCTCTTTTCCCATTCCTTTGGAAACAATAAAGCGCGGTGGCGATTTTTATTTTGATTTGTATAAGTCTAGTCAATCCAATGGCTTAGTCTTAAACATTTCTACTGCTACAATATGCCTATGTTGTTGTAGATGACTTATATAGGTACACATGGATAAGTTTTATCAGAGGAAAATCAGAAACTTTTAAAGTGTTTAAAGATCTCTGTCAAAAACTTCAAAGGGAAAAGATAGTCATGTCATCAGAATCAGAAGTGATTATAGAAAGGAATTTGAGAATAATTAATGTGTTGATTTTTGCTCTTCTGAAGGAATCAGTCATGAATTTTCCTCTCCTATTACTCCTCAACAAAATGGGATTATGGAGAACAAAAACATAACCCTTCAAGAATCTGCCAGAGATATGATTCATGCTAAGAAGTTACCCTACCACTTTTGGGTTGAAGCTATGAATACTGCATGTTATATCCATAACAGAGTCACTCTAAGTAAAGGCACCTAAACCACATTGTATGAAATATGGAAGGGAAGAAAACCTAATGTCAAATACTTTCATGTTTTTGGAAGTAAATGTTACATCTTAGCAGACCGTGAACAGAGAATGAAGATGGATCCTATGATACGGTGGCAGAACCGACTGTTTAATATTGGTTTGCATTTTTTGTTTGCAAATGTTGCGGTAAGAAAGAGTCGCCACCGAATTTTCTTTTATTCAACAAAGAAAAGGGTGAAAATAACAGAAAAAGACCCTTTTTCGAGATTTACTGAGTAAGGGGGGTAGATTATGGAAAGGGAAGGTGTTAACACCCTTTCCATCCATGGTTTTCCATGGGCTCTTAGATACTTGCTCATTTTTTGAAAATTGTTTGTGTGTTTGTGTTTTTTGTTTTAAAATGACTTAGTGCGGCGATCCGCTTTATGATAACCCTTGTATCAGTCCTTAAGAGTGTGATAAAGCATTTTGAAAACTTTGTTTGAAAAGTGTTTGAAAGTATGGTGTGAAAATTTATTTGAGCAAGTACCTAAGAGTTATCTAGCTACTCGAAAAAGATTTGGTTCTTTTCCTCCTATCCTTTAGACAACGCTATCCTACTATTTGTGAGTAGGTAGCCCTAGTCGTTGGATGTTGATGGACTATCAAAAGGGACGTACGATCACTAAGGCAACGGGGAAAGATCTCTTAGTAACTGCCCTAAAGCCCTAAGATCACATTTATACCGAGGCAACAGTCGAGAGGGTCATCGAGGGACTAATGATCTCTAGACTTAAGGACAACCACTAAGAATTCTCACGTTTCGAGCATTGTGACCGTAATTTGAAGGCAACCGAGTGAGGTATACCCTAAGGGTGCAAGTATGCAGCAGTGTGCTTTTTTCAGATATATTATCTTTCAGTTTAGTGATCTACTGATTGATTGATTAAGCATACACGCCTAGGTTATAAGCTATTTATATACAGGCATATAATATAGTGCAGAAAGTAAAACCTACAGCTATTACAAAGCTTTGGGGAAATTACAATTATATTTGACTAAGAATATAAAATGCAGAAATTAAAACTCTAATTAAGCTATTACAAACCGGGAGCAGTTACATAAATGATAAAAAATAATCGTATAAAAAAAGTAGTGACACGCAAAAATTAAGACGGGAAAAAGTTCTAAACCCTAAAAAATCTAATTTCTCATTGAAAATGTTTTTTTTGGTATTTTATGGAAAAAAAATTAGAAGTTGAACCTAATTTCTAACTAATTTTAAATTAAAGAAAAAAGTTAAAGTTTAATTAAATTAATTTGCAAAAATTAATTTTATTAAGAAAAACTCTAAATGTTAATTTTTATGATTTTATGATTTTTATGATTTTATTGAAAAAATGAATGAATAGAAAATATAAACTAATTAACAAAAGTTAAATAAAATTAAGGAAAGAAAATGGGCCTGAGGGTGAGGAACCCAATTGAGGGGTGTGCTCGAATTTGTTCTATGGGCCCAGATTTGTTGGCCCATAACCTGCGCTGGATCCAGTGTTGCTAGATCCCGAGGGTTCATCATGGAGAAGCGTTTTTGGGCGTTGGATCTGGAGGATGAGTGACCCAATGGTGATGATGAGAGATCCCATGATGCCTGCCTGGGGATGTAACATACTGGAATCTACAGAAGACATCAAGAAAATAGAAAAGCGTTGGGCTTGGGATCGAACCCAGGTCCCTTCCTTCATGTACTCAATCCCTTGCCAACTGCGCTGCTTGTTCATTCATACATATAACAACATAATAATATTATATGTAAATTCTGTAAATTTAAGCTTCGAATCAAAAGCCCATCCCACACAAAAAGTGTTACTGAATTCAAATACAGTCTTAGTTTTTGTTGGACATGCCTGTATCATCTGGTTCGAAGCATGACACAAATTTTTGCCCTAAACAATGGAAAAATCTTTGTTTCACCTCCAACCACTCATGTTTCGCATTGGTCTTGCCTTAAATAATCTCCTGGGTACAAATCAGACCAAGAAAAGGATTAATACATCATAGAAATGTCAAAATAAATTCAAGAGGTTACCCACGATGAACTATTTTGATTTGCTGGTTCTGGGAGGATTTACCCTTCAAAGATGGATGGACTGGCTTGCTGAGAATCCCAAGAATACAGTTGGATTGATGGAACTGGTTAAGATTGGCTGGAGCGTGAGATTTGGAATGGCACCACGCTTGAATGATTTTGTAATTTTGTTCTTGGTTTGGAGGCAGCTTTCATTTTCTTGAAATGATGCACTTTTCGTATGGCCCTTTTTGTGGCTGCTGCAAAAGTATCCTCCTCCTTTTTAGGCCTGGGCGTCTTGTCTACATATAGTGAATCAAATTAGGGTTGCAATTATGGAAGAATATCCATGGCATTGAATGCAGTAATAATATGAAATCTTTCCAAATTTGGCCAAATCTTGCACAAATGACTCCCACGCGTTTTCCCTTTGATTTGCCAGCATATTTCGTTCCTTATTTGATTGAGAGAAGACTATTTCGATTGTGAGGTTTCTGGCTTGTTTTGGAACAAATCCCCTTGCTTCCTTTGAATTTTCCTTCCTTGCCAGCCTTAAACTCTAATTCGAGCCAATCAAGACTTTCCTTATTAGAACCTTGTTCTCCTTAATGGTTCTGAGTCGAATTGTGCCAGCTTCAATACTAGGGCTCATTCGATTAAACCACCCCTTGCTTCGATTTATTGTCCTTTTGAAGAAAATTCCCTGGTCGAATCATCTCTTGTGGGGTTGAGAGCGAACAAGGCAAGAATCTGGCCTTTAACTCAGGAATTGAGTCCACACTCAGCATTGAATTCTTGCCATATTTGCAAGGAAAACATGCCATTTTGAACTTTGGGTGAACCTGGACAGGTTAGGATATGTATTTTTTATTAGTCATGCCAACCTATTTCATTCCTTCGAATCTTCCTTCTTTGCCAGCTTCAAAGTCCAATTCAAATCTATTCAGAATTTTCCCTATTAGAAAACTTCGACCAGCCCTTGGCCTTGATGGTTCTTTTGAAATTTTGTACTGAAATGCCATTCGAAAGACCCTTTTCCATGCCAATTGAAGGACCTTGTCCATATACCAATCGAAGGGTACTTATTAAAATGCCAATTGAAGGATGCTGTTACAATGCTAATTGAAGGGTACTTGTTAAAATGCCAATTGAAAGGCCTTGTTAACAGGCCAATCGAAGGACCTTTGTCCATGCCAATTGAAGGGTTCCATGTAGATGCCAATCGAACGACATTTTGGAGATGCCAATTGAAAGGCATTTTGTAGATGCCAATCGAAAGGCATTTTGGATATGCCAATCGAAAGGAATTTTGGAGATGCCAATCTAAGGAAACTTAAAAACATCACTCACAAATTTTCCTTTTCTTTAGGCAAAGGTTTGTGACCAACCATGTAGGGAAGACCTTGGAAAACATGAGAGGGCAAATTTTGGGGTACAACAGTTTCTCCTGTTCAATCTTCTTAAACCCGAGGATGTAGATTAGCTGGTCTGCCTTTCGTGATCTGAAGGTGGAAGATGATTGAACACTAGAGTGCCCAGAAATTTGCACTCGTCTGAGATGATACTTGACTGTGTAGATAATTTTTGGAATGGGCTTATAGATTCCATTTAGAGAAGGTTATGAAATATCATCGGAGATGGGCTTAAAGATGCCATCCAAAACAATGTTTACTTCATGAGATATCCCTTTGTGGGAATTCCCGCTCTTGCTGTTAGAGAGGACTCCGCTGAGGAATGTTGGTCTCTGTCTTGGAACATAGAGTTTTAGGAGCCTCAGTTGTCCATTACTCTACTGAGGAGTCATCACTTGATTGAAGAGACGGAAGTGAACTACTATCTGGTCAGGATCTAGGCTTTATAGTGGCTTACTAGGGAGATGAGATTAAACTGTTATCTAGTCAGGATCCAAGCTTCACGATGTCTTGAATTGTTGATTGACTATTATCTGGTCAGCTTCCGGGCTTCATAGCTTCTTAAACTGGAATAGAAATCTTAGTATCGATTTGACTAAACCAGAGAAAGGTCTCGAGTTATCTTCAATTGGGATAGAAATCTTAGTATCGATTTGACTGAACCAGAGAAAGGTCTCGAATTGTCTTAAACTGAGATAGAAATCTTAGTATCAATTTGACTGAACCAGGGGGGGCTCGAATTAACTTTGACTGGCATAGTAATCAGGAGAATCTTAGTATCGATTCAAATGACCCAGACGAAAGTCTTGGAATATCTTCAATTGGAATGGTAATCAGAGAGATCTTAGTGTCGACATGCCTGACCCAGGGAAAATCTTGGGTTAACTTTGACTAGCATAGTAATCAGGAGAATCTTAGTATCGATTCAACTGACCCAGATGAAAGTCTTGGAACATCTTAAACTGGCATAGCAATCAGAGAGATCTTAGTGTCGATCTGGCTGATCCAGAGAAGATCTTGTGAGGACATCTTTTTGAGGAAAATCCTAGAATAGCCCTTTGTTAGACGTAGCTTGTTGATTTGATCTTTTCCCTGAAAGGTAAATAATTAGTCGTATGCAATGTCATGATGTATGAAATGCATTGTGACGATGTTCACAAAATAAATGAGATTATGATGTATGCAATATATATGTGCATGCCATGATGTATGAATATGGGATGTTATTGCGTATTTCTTTGTCGGGGAAAATAAATCTCAGACTACTTGGGAAGCTGAATTCTTCATTTCCGCTAGGGATGGTGAATGACTATGCTGGGGATTTACTCCTTTCTGTTTGCGAATATTTTGCCGAGGAGAGACTCTGCCTGAGAATAACTCTGCAGGGGAATAACTCTGTTTGAGAGAGAAGATTCTTTGCTGGAAGATTTTGCCGATTCAGAGAAATAAACTCCGCTGGGAGATAAACTTCCGTAGTTGGAGGAATAAAACTCTGTTAGGGATTGAGCTTCCACATTCAGAGAAATAAACTCTGCTCGGGAGGAGGTTCCGCAGTCAGAGAAATAAACTCTACCTGAGAGGAGGTTTTACAAACTGTTTGCACTTGTGAAACTTGGCTGGGGAATACAGATTTCAGCTTTTTGATGGAACTTTACTGGAGGAGGTAGTTCCTGCTTGGGGAAGAAGAGATTAAAACTCTGGTTGTTTCTACTCCATGGGGGATATGGACGTTACTGGGACGTATGCTGAGGACGTAGTGGTGACTTCGCATCAAGACGTTTCTTCCCCTGTACCTGTTGGAGAAAGTACATGTGGAGGCTTTGTGGAATAATCTATGTGTTGAAATAAGTGTTAGAATGATATCCGTCTCTGGATCGTATCTAAACTGTATTTGGAACATGTATCAAATGAGTGTCAGAATGACATTCGTCTCTGGATCGTATCTGAACGGTTGCTAGAAGATAGTCTAGAATAAGTATCAGGATGACATCCGTCTTTGGATCGTACCTGAACTGTTGCTAGAAGATAGTCTGGAATAAGTATCAGGATGACATCCCTCTCTGGATCGTACCTGAACCGTTTCTAGAAGATGATTTAAATAAGTATTAGGATGACATCCATCTCTGGATCGTACCTGAACCGTACTTGAAACATGTTGAATGAGTGTCAGAATGACATCCGTCTCTGGATTGTATCTTCACTGTACTTGAAACATGTGTTGAATGAGTGTCAGAATGACGTCCGTCTCTAGACCGTATCTGCATTGTATTTGAAACATGTGTTGAATGAGTGTCAGAATGACATCCGTCTCTGGATCATTTCTGAACTGTACTTGAAACATGTTAAATGAGTGTTAAAATGACATCCGTCTATGGATCGTATCTGAATTGTACTTGAAACATATGTTGAATGAGTGTCAGAATGACATCTGTCTCTGGACTGTATCTGCACTGTACTTGAAACATGTGTCAGATGAGTGTCAGAATAACATCTGTCTCTGGATCATATATGAACCGTACTTGAAACATGTGTCGAATGAGTGTCTGAATGACATCCGTCTCTGGATCGTATCTGCACTGTACTTGAAGAGAATTTGAATAAGTATCAGGATGACATGCGTCTCTGGATCGTACCTGAACCGTTTCTAGATGAGAATCTGGAGTAAGTGTCAGGATGACATTCGTATTTGGATCGTACCTGAACCGTTTCTAGATGAGAATCTGAAATAAGTGTCAGGATGATATCCGTCTTTGGATCGTACCTGAACTGTTTCTAGATGAGAATTTGGAGTAAGTGCTAGGATGACATTCGTATTTGGATCGTACCTGAACCGTTTCTAGATGAGAATCTGGAGTAAGTGTTAGGATGACATTCGTCTTTGGATCGTACCTGAACCGTTTCTAGATGAGAATCTGGAGTAAGTTTCAGGATGACATCCGTATTTGGATTGTACCTGAACCGTTTCTAGATGAGAATCTGGAGTAAGTGTCAGGATGACATCCGTCTTTGGATTGTACCTGAACCGTTTCTAGATGAGAATCTGAATAAGTATTAGGATGACATCCGTCTTTGGATCGTACCTGAACCGTTTCTAGAGGATAATCTTCTTCATTCAGAATGTTTTCGTTGGGGAAGGGAAACTATGCAATCCGCTTGGGGAATCCCGAGAAGCTTGGCGACTTCATTGGGGAATTTTTGTTGGAGCAGTAATTTGGAGATTTTTCTCTGTCGGGGGTATGAGAACACCTGACATCAATAGGTTGTAAGCTGAGAACATGGCATTGACCTTGTAGTAGAATGCCCTTGCCTCTGTGCCTGCTGGAGAAGGTATCTGCTAGGATTTTGTAGATGGTTTGACTGTTATCCCAACTCCTGGGGTTTTAAGTAGATGCAGATCAGGGTAATAAACCTTCTACTAATTGACAAGTGACGAGATGACGGGACGTAGTCGTACGCTTTAATCCCTATCTTTTGCCTGGACTATCTTTTTAGATTTTCAGTCTACCAGAATACCCTTTTTTGCTCAAGCTGCCTTTTCAGGTTTTCGACTTGCCGGGTGTACATATTTTTTTTTATCCCTAATTTTTGCCCGAACCCTTTTGGTTCGCCGACATGCCCTTTTTTTTGCCTAGGCCAGTCAACCTAGCGGGTCTTTGTTCATGCGTAGTATTTTCCGACTATGTCCACATTCACCGGGTATGGAGAATTGTCACTGTCCATAGTAGTAAGTGTTGCCACACCGCCAGAATATGTTTATTTGATCGTACATGATTCGTTGCTGGAATTCATGCCCAATTCCCCAAGTGATTCAGATGGAGATCTGCCCCTGGCTATTTGGCATCTTTGAGAGATTCCTTGAATCTTGACTTGACTGCCCCATATCAGTTGGACACCATGATATGCCCCTTGATTATGAATGTCCTATCACTGGAATGTCATTCCATCTGAGGTGATTCTATCCACTAAGAAGATTTATGTTCATCGAATATTTGTTGTTTGAATTTCTCTGCCATTTAAACAATTATCCATATGCAAACAATGTCATTTAAAGAATGCAAAGCTTATGTCTGTCTTGAATTTTTTTGAAAATGCATTTCTTTTGTAATAATACAAAATTTGCAAGAATGTGATATCAACTCATGATTTATAGCAAACCCTACAGGAGTCAGGATACCTTTGTAGCAGTATACTCTCGAACTAACCCATGCTTCAGCTAGGACTTTTAAGGGTTGTAACGTGGCCTGGTTCATGGTTTAAGAAACAAAGGATAAAGGCTCAAATTTATATTTGAACCCACCCGTTCTTCGTGATGTTCTTCAGTCCTATGCTCAGTTAATTGTGCATTTAGATCACAGTTCAGTTTGGCATCTTGTCCTTGATATTCTGGTGATGGTTCAGAAATTGAACGTTTGTTTGAGAAGGCAGTCATTTTTGTAACCTTTTCTTTTGTTGAGGATTTATAGGACCACTTTTTTATTTATTTTGTTATCCTTGTCTTTTGCCTGAACTGTTTCTTTTATGATTACAGCCAGCGGGATGCCCCAATTTTTTTCTTAAGTCTCCTTCATAGGTTTTGACTTAATGGGATTTTATTTTGAGAGATAATGACTGCCTGTTCTTAATGATTATATGGAACCGTCACCATCTTTAGAAGGTATCTTTCACACAATTATCGTGTATGAAGGATGAGCTTGCGACTGAATGCGCCTCTGAATTAACTGAGAAAACTACCCTGCCCCAGGTTATGATTAAGGGTTTTAATTTGTGTGAAAAGAAAAACTCCTACTTCTTTGGCTCAAAGGGGTTGACTAGGGACTATCTTCCTTATAACTCCATTGTTTGGGATTTGAAACAACGCTCGTACATCGTCAACGGGGTCTATTCAAAAGCATATTGTAGATATTATGGTATCATTTTCGTCATCCTCCCTCTAAAGGCTTAGAGCTTTTGATCGAGAGTTGAATATCACCAAAAGGAAGTATAAACATAGTTTGAATATAATGAATACGAATGAATTGATTCACGGTAAAAATATGCAATGCAATGATGGAATAACAAAGTTTGACATAGATAAGTGTTCGAAAAAATCAAAAGAAAATTACAACTTGAAAATTATAATGAACGAAAAGCCTTCTTGTCAGAACTTGTCACTTCAGATGGTGTGCCTTGGAGGGATGACAGAAAAATTCCAACTGACCATCTTGTGTGAATTCCAATGCTCATTCATCAATCAGGTCTTGAATTTTGTTTTTCAATGCCCAACAGTCATTCGTATCATGTCCAAGACTATTGGAATGGTACGCACACCTTGCATTTGGATTGTACCTTGGGGAGGTTGTGTTGGGATTCTGAGGAGGGTCCCTTAACGTAACCAGCTTGGCCTCCAACATGTATTGCAATACCTGAGCCAAAGACATGTTAATTTTGGTGAATTTCCTTTTGGGCTTGTCTTGCCTTTGCTGATTACCCCGTTGTGGTTGGCGAGGTTGTTGTTGGGCTTGCGACATAGCGGCAATTTGGAAAATTCCAACTTTCTATCCCATCAGGGGTTGATGAATGACTTGATCCCCAACCTCGACTGTTTGCTTCATACGGTTATATCCGTCATGGTGAAGTTTGTCGATAATGGCTCTCAGCTCTTCTTGTCCCCGGGCCAGGTCTTGGATAAGATCCATCTTCCCCAGCATCTGGGTTCTCATTGTTTCAGCCTCAGCTTGCAGTTGTTCCAATTGTTCGTCATTATTGTCTTTAGGACTTTTCTTGGACAGGTTCCCAGCGAGGAGTGCTTTCAACTCTTCCTGCCCCTTGGATAGGTTTAAGAACATTTCCATGAACTGAGCCTCTTGAGTTTGAAGATTTTTGTTGTCTTGTTGGAGAGCCATTTTCCTTGTTGAAATAAACAGCGAGAAAATGAGAGACCTGTACTGGAAGACCTATTATGAAATGGCATGCATGCAATGTTTTCAAGGATCTCACGGGGTAAACAAGAAAATGTCAGAAGTTGAAATTTGCAGCTTTGATTGAATAACTTTGTATCATTGAGTGTCCTTCTACGAGAGTCAAGCTCACCATATCAAGTGGGTCATAGCCCCTGACTCCAAGTTATTGTGTTTTGATCTTTTGACAACATTGGCTAGAGGAAAATAAATCCCCTTGCCCCTTGCTAGACGTCTGGTCCATCATAACCTACATCACAGGCCCTTGAGATCCTTGAAATGGTTATGGAAATGCTATGGTATTATGTTATGATGTGTATGATATGCGTTAAGCAAAAGTGTAAGGTGATGAAGACAAGTATGTCTTGCAAGAAAACCAGTTTATTGGATAATGACTGTAAACAAATCCTGTAAGAAAATCACGTCGTTAGATAAAAACCCTCCAAGTAGCTCAAGTTGAAAGCAAACCAATCACACAAGCAGCCTTAGGTTTAGGCTTGCATGGGGTTTGTAGGTAAATACCCTCTTGAAATTTAGTTGGCTCAACCTGTCTTACAAATAGTAATTGGGTTCTAAGGAGTCTCAATATCACTGATCTTTCTTTATCGGTATTATTCCAGCTTAGCAATCTTTTCTTGCAGTCGAAACATCCTGAAAGTCCGATCTCAATGAGTGTAGTATAGAGTATCAACCGATTCCCAGCTTTACACCGAGGCCGACTATCTCACTACTTTCTAATGGCCAAGTTTGTTCAACTAGGGTTCTAAGGTTCGTTAGTGCTTCACGACACCACACGGCGGCCCCGTATTCTCATTGATTTGACACAAGGGATATCGTTACCAACCAAAGTGTCACACCAACATAGCTATCGCTTCAACCATATCGGTCTACGTTGTACAGTCTCCACGGTCTATTGTTGTTTACCTAAAAAGATTCCCCAGATCCGGGTATAGGATCTTTACAAGAATACCCCAACAAACCCTTAAAAGTAAAGCAATCAAAGCAAACAAAGAAAGCAATTTTAAAATGATCTAGACCCTAAGGTAAACCCTACTTTGTAATCAATCCCCTGCAGAGTCTCCAGTTCTGTGATACGGTGGCAGAACCGACTGTTTAATATTGGTTTGCATTTTTTGTTTGCAAATGTTGCGGTAAGAAAGAGTCGCCACTGACTTTTCTTTTATACAACAAAGGAAAGGGTGAAAAGAACAGAAAAAGACCTTTTTTCAAGATTTCCTGAGTAAGGGGGTAGATAATGGAAAGGGAAGGTGTTAGCATCCTTTCCATCCATGGTTTTACATGGGCTCTTAGGTACTTGCTCATCTTTTGAAAATTGCTTGTGTGTTTGTGTGAAAAAGTTTTTGTTTGAAAATGCCTTAGTGCGGAGGTTTGCTTTATGATAACCCTTGTATCAGTCCTCAAGAGTGTGATAAAGTATTTTGAAAACTTTGTTTGAAAAGTGTTTGAAAGTATGGTGTGAAAATTTGTTTGAGCAAGTACCTAACAGTTATCTACCTACTCGAAAAAGAGTTGGTTCTTTTCCTCCTATCCTTTAGACAACGCTATCCTACTATTAGTGATTAGGTAGCCCTAGTCATTGGATGTTGAGGGACTATCGAAAGGGACGTACGGTCACTAAGGAAACATGGCAAGATCTCTTAGTAACTGCCTTAAAGCCCTAACATCAATTTTATACCGAGGCAACAGTCGAGAGGGTCATCGAGGGACTAGTGATCTCTAGACTTAAGGACAGCCACTAAGAATTCTCACGTTTCGAGAATTGTAACCGTAATTCGAAGGCAACCGAGTGAGGTATACCCTAAGGGTGCAAGTGTGCAACAGTGTACTTTTTTCAGATATATTATCTTGCAGTTTAGTGATCTACTGATTGATTGATTAAGCATACACGCCTAGGTTATTAGCAATTTATATACAGACATATAATATAGTGCAGAAAGTAAAACCTACAACTATTACAAAGCTTTGGGGCAATTAAAATTATATTTGACTAAGAATATAAATTGCGGAAATTAAAACCCTAATTAAGCTATTACAAACCGGGCGCAGTTACATAAATAATAAAAAATAATCGTATAAAAAAAGTAGTGACGCGCAAAAATTAAGACGGGAAAAAGTTCTAAACCCTAAAAAATCTAATTGCTCATTGAAAATGTTTTTTTTTTGGTATTTTATGAAAAAAAATTAGCAGTTGAACCTAATTTCTAACTAATTTTAAATTAAAGAAATTAAATTAATATGAAAAAATTAATTTTATTAAGAAAAACTCTAAATCCTAATTTTTCTGATTTTTTGATTTTTATGATTTTACTGAAAAAATGAATGAATAAAAAATATAAACTAATTAACAAAAATTAAATAAAATAAAGGAAAGAAGATGGGCCTGAGGGTGAGGAACCCAATTGAGGGGTGTGCTGGAATTTGGGCAATGGGCCCAATTCTGTTGGCCCACAACCTGCGCCAGGTCCAGTGTTACTAGATCTTGAGGGTTCACCATGGAGAAGCGTTTCTGGGTGCTGGATCTGGAGGATGAGTGACCCAATGGTGATGATGAGAGAGCCCATGATGTGTGCCTAGGGATGTAACGTACTGGAATCTGCAGAAAACATCAAGAAAATAGAAAAGCATTGGGCTTGGAATCGAACCCAGGTCCCTTCCTTCATGTACTCAATCCCTTTCCAACTGCACTGCTTGTTCATTCATACATATAACAACATAATAATATTATATGTAAATTCTGGAAATTTAAGCTTCGAATCGAAAGCCCATCCCACATGAAAAGTTTAACTGAATTCAAATCCAGTCTTAGTTTTCGTTGGGCATGCCTGCATCATCTGGTTCAAAGCATGACACCGATTTTTGCCCTAAACAATGGCAAAATCTTTGTTTCACCTCCAACCACTCATGTTTCGCATTGGTCCTGCCTTAAACAATCTCCTGGGTACGAATCATACTAAGAAAAGGATTAATACATCATAGAAATGTCAAAATAAATTCAAGAGGTTACCCACGATGAACTATTTCTATTTACTGGTTCTGGGAGGATTTTCCCTTCAAAGATGGGCGGACTGGCTTGCTGAGAATCCCAGGAATACAATTGGATTGCTGGAACTGGTTGAGATTGGATGGAGCGTGAGATTTGGAATGGCATCAAGCTTGACTGATTTTGTAATTTTGTTCTTGGTTTGGAGGCAGCTTCCATTTTCTTGAAATGATGCACTTTTCGTCTGGCCATTTTTGTGGCTACTGCGCAAGTATCCTCCTCCTTTTTAGGTCTGGGCTTCTTGTCTACATATAGTGAATCAAACAAGGGTTGGAATTATGGAAGAATATCCATGGCATTGAGTGCAGTAATAATATGAAATCTTCCCAAATTTGGCCAAATCTTGCACAAATGACTCCCACATGTTCTCCCTTTGATTTGCCAGCATATTTCATTCCTTATTTGATTGAGAGAAGATTCTTTCGATTGTGAGATTTATGGCTTTTTTTGGAACAAATCCCCTTCCTTCCTTCGAATTTTCCTTTCTTGCCAGCCTTAAACTCAAATTCGAGCCAATCAAGACTTTCCTTATTAGAACCTTGTTCTCCTTAATGGTTCCGAGTCGAATTGTGACGGCTTCAATACTAGGGCTCCTTCGATTGAACCACCCTTTTCTTCAATTTCTTGTCCTTTTAAAGAAAATTCCCTGGTCGAATCAGCTCTTGTGGGGTTGGGAACGAACAAGGCAAGAATATGGCCTTTAACTCAGGAATTGAGTCCATAATCAGCATTGAATTATTGCCATATTTGCAAGGAAAACATGCCATTTTGAACTTTGTTTGAAGCTGAACAGGTTGGGATATGTGTTTTTTCTTAGTCATGCCAGCCTAATTCATTCCTTCAAATCTTCCTTTTTTGCCAGCTTCAAAGTCCAATTCGAATCTACTCAGAATTTTCCCTATTAGACAACTTCGACCAGCCCTTGGCCTTGATGGTTCTCTTGAAATTTTGTACTGAAATGCCATTCGAAAGACCCTTTTCCATGCCAATCGAAGGACCTTTGTCCAGATACCAATTGAAGGGTACTTGTTAAAATGCCAATCGAAGGACACTGTTATAATTCCAATCGAAAGGTACTTGTTAAAATGCCAATCAAAAGGCCTTGTTAGCAGGCCAATCGAAGGACCTTTTGCCATGCCAATCAAAGGGTACCATGTAAATGCCAATCAAACGGAATTTTGGAGATGTGAATCGAAAGGCATTTTGTAGATGACAATCGAAAGGCATTTTGGAGATGCCAATTGAAAGGCATTTTGGAGATGCCAATCGAAGGAAACTTAAAAACATCACTCACAAATTTTCCTTTTCTTTAGGCAAAGGTTTGTGACCAACCATGTAGGGGAAGACCTTGGAAAACATGAGAGGGCAAATTTTTAGGTACAATAGATCCCAAGAGTGATGAAGGAATATTCCTGGGTTACTCTACAAATAGCAGAGCTTATAGATCTTTAACTCCAGAACCAAGGTTATGATGGAATCCATAAATGTTATTATTTATGATAGAGGATGGAATGATGAAGAAGATGACTTAGAAGATGTTGGAACATCTTTGTCTGATATTCCAACAAAATCCAATGACAAAAGTATTTATTCTAATCCACCTCAAGAAGATCCTGATCCCAGTCATCTCAATAAAGTGCCTTCAATTAGAACTCAGAGAGATCATCTTTAGGAGCTTATCATAGGAGATCTAAATAAAGAAGTTACTACTAGATCAAGAGAAGGGATATCAAACTCGTGCTTTGTTTCAAAAATTGAGCCTAAGAATGTCAAAGAAGCCTTAACTGATGAGTTCTAGATAAATGCTATGTAAGAAGAGCTAGAACAATTTAGTAGAAATGAAGTTTGGGATCTGGTTCCAAGGCCTGAAGGGACAAATGTGATTGGGACTAAATAGGTGTACAAGAATAAATCTGATGAAAATGGGTGGTTACTAGAAATAAGGCAAGGTTTGTTGCACAAGGATACACTCAAATTTAAGGAGTTGATTTTTATGAAACCTTTGCTCTTGTGTCCAGACTTGAGTCAATCAGAATACTCTTGGGAGTTGCTTGCATTCTGAAATTTAAATTGTTTCAAATGGATGTAAAGAGTGTCTTTTTAAATGGCTATCTAAATGAGGAAGTCTATGTAGAACAACCTAAAGGATTTGTAAACCAACCCTTCCTAACCATGTGTACAAACTGAAGAAAGCTCTGTATGGATTAAAGCAGACTCTAAGAGCTTCGTATGAGAGATTGACATAATTTCTTGGTGAAAATGGATATAGGAAAGGTGGCATTGACAAAACTATTTTTGTCAAGGAAGAAGAAGGGAAGATCGTGATTGCATAGATTTATGTTGATGATATTGTGTTTGGTGGGATGTCAAATGCGATGGTTCAAAATTTTGTCAGGAAAATGCAGTCAGAATTTGAGATGAGCCTTGTTGGTGAATTAACCTACTTTCTTGCTCTGCAAGTTAAACAAATGGAAGATTCCATATTCTTATCTCAGAACAAGTATGCGAAGAATATAGTAAAGAAATTTGGGATGGAAAATGCCAGTCACAAAAGAACACTTGCTCCCAAACATCTGAAGTTGTCTAAAGATGAAAAAGGAATAAGTATGGATCAATGTCTTTACAGAAGAATGTAAGGCAATTTTCTATACCTCACAGCTAGCAGACCTGACATTGCCTTTGTTGTAGGGGTGTGTGCTAGATATCAAACTGATCCTAAAGTTAGCCATGCCAACCATGTGAAGAGAATTCTTAAACATGTGAATGGGACAAGTGACTATGGTATGCTATATTCTCATGGATCTAGCTCTGCCTTAATTGGTTATTGTGATGCTTATTGGGCAGGAAGTGCTGATGATAGAAAAAGTACATCAGGAGGATGTTTCTTTTTGGGAAATAATCTCATATCTTGGTTCTGTAATAAGAAAAATTGTGTGTCTCTGCCCACTGCTGAGGCTGAGTATATTCTTGCAGGAAGTAGTTGTTCTCAGTTGGTTTGGATGAAACAAATGTTAACAAAATATAATGTCAAACAAGATGTCATAACATTATTCTCTGACAATCTAAGTGCCATAAATATATCAAAAAATCCTATTCAACATTGCAGGACCAAACACATTGATATTCGTCATCATTTCATAAGAGAGCTTGTGGAAGAAAAGATTGTTACCTTAGAACATGTAGCTACTAAATTACAACTGGCTGACATTTTCACTAAGGCTTTGGATGCAAACCAGTTTGAGAACTTAAGAAGAAAACTATGGATCTGTATATATGAGGGTTTGTAGCAACTAAGGGTGTATGGGAATATAATTAAAGTGATATTATATTATTTATGTTTCCAACAAATCAAATTTTGTAAGCAATCATTTCAATACTTTCTCAAATACTCTCCCACATGCTACGACATTACCTCTTTCTACTTTCACAACCTATTCATTCTCCTTTATAGAAAAAGAACCCTTGCTATTCTCCATCTCACTGTTCAAAACTTTTCAAAGATGTCTCAACATCATGCATCGTCTCCCTCAAAATATGCCAACCATCCTGAGGAGCTCTCCCTTGATAGAGTACTTGAAGTTACTCCTCTAACAACAATTCCATCTCTTGAGAAGAAGGTCAAGAAACCCATATCATCACCTATAAATAAATCCAAAGACGAGTTTGACACTTCTAAAGGTAATGCTTCTACTTCTACCGATGATAGGACAAAAGAAGATATTATTAATGTTGATAGAAGTATTAGAAGGCTGGTAGATAGGGTGTTAAATGAAGGTTTTACCATTCCTGGAATTTCAACTCCTCTTGCCCGAATTCCTGATTCGACTGACAAAGGAAATGATCCCAAAAATGCTGATGAATCATCCACCTTCAAGAAAGATATTGCTGAAAGCAAACTTGGAAAGCTTGCTACTTCTGCTCTAGAAGAAGTGGAAACTGATGTTGAACAAGATGTTGAGAAGGACTCTCCTGCTAAGGAAGATGTTTCTGGCTCCAAAGGTGAAGAGAATCAAAATACTTAGAATGTGGTTAATGTTGATAAGTTGTCTGGCAATGAGTTCATTTATAATGTGGTGCCTAGAATTGCTAAAAGGCTCAAGACTAGAAAAATAAAAAATGTGAATGTCACACCCCTTGCCAAGAGAATCAAGAAGAAGACTATGTATGGTCCCCCAAAGCCCTGGAGTAAAGTGGTTCCTCCCTCTGACAAAAGAAAAGCTAGACATGATAGTTCCACAGATGATGATGATGATGATGATGATGTCCAGAATATCTCACCTGTGAAGAGACCCAGATGTAAGAAGAAAGTTGCATTAGTAGAAGAAGCTGAATATGATTATGATGTCGAGGAAGATGTCCAGGATATCTCTCCTGTGAAGAAATCTGCAAGCAAGAAGCTTTCTATTAGGGTGTCTGATGCTCCTCTTAACAACATTTCCTTCCATTCTGCTGGAAATGCTAAAAAGTGGAAATATGTATTCCAAAGAAGAATTTCCCTTGAAAGAGAGTTGGGAGCGGGTGCACTGGAGTGCAAAGAGATTATGGAGCTGATTTCTTCTGCTGGATTGATGAAGACTGTCACCAGGTGTGATACGGTGGGAGAACTGACTTGGGTTTTGCGTTTGTTTTCGCAAATGTTTCGGTTTAGCAAGAGTCGCCATCGACTTTTTATTTTATCCTAAGGAAAGGTCAAAAAGCACAGGAAAGACCTTTGAGATGTTTTCTTGGGTTCGGGGAGTAGATTATAATAAGGGAAGGTATTAGCACCCTTTCTATCCATGGTTATCCATGGGCTCTTAGTTACTTGCTTAGATCACTTGCTTTGCATTTTCAATTGTTTGAAACGGTGCTTTGTGTGTGATTTTTGAAGATGTTTTGAAAAGAGGTCATTGTTGTGGCAACCTTTGTAATGATTCTTGTTTGAATGTATACAAAGGTGTTTTTATCTTTTGAAAAGTTTTCAATGTTTGAAAGTAGGGTTTTGAAATTGTGTTTGTGGAGTGTGTTTTGAAAAGTAGCAAGGAGGTTTTTTTTTTTTGCAAGTTTGATCAAGTAACTAAGAGTTGTCTACCCTATTCTTACTCAAAGATCTTTCCTTATGTTTTTAACCCTTTTAACAGTGTTGTTTCACCATTGTATTTGGTGAACAACCTTGTGTTAGGATGTTAAACGGGACAGGCGCGGGTCATCGTATGGACCATGAGAGCAATTGTGTCAAGTATCTTTGGCAATTTTCTTGAGGGACTTGATCATTTTTGTTTAGGCAACTCAGATAGCGTCATCGAGGGACTATGCTCATTTGTTTGTTTTTGTTTTGCCAAAGTACTTGACATGCAACCATGGCCCATTTTTGAAGGCAACAAGTGGATGAAACCCTAGGGGTGCAAGTGTGCATTGTGATTATTTTTCATGCATTTTTATCTTGGATTAGGTCAAGCTAATTGTTGATTGATTTTGCATACAAACCATAGTTCTCTAATCATGGCATAATTGAAAGCGTAAATGTGCGAGAATTTGAAAGCTAAGCTATTACAACATGATTATGGGGATGGGGGTACAAGTTTGAATTGAGGATATTTGACAAGGAAATAAACTCTAAGTTATTACAACCATATCGAATGTACAAGTGATATTTAAATGTATAACAATTGAATATGATACAATAAATAAATGTCAAATAAATGATATTATACACAAAATGATTTTTTATGTATGTGAAAAAGATATTTTTTAATCTGAAACATAAACAAAATAAAAAAAAGTCAAATTTTAATTATTTATTGGTTATTTTAGGGCAAAACCCTAATTTTCAAATAAATGGCAATATTTATTAATTATATACAATATATATTAATTTATGCAAAAATAAAAGTATATTGTAAAAAAGTATTTTTGGTTTCAAATATTAATAAAAATAAAAATGTATTATTTTGTATTTTTTGTCCTAATTATCTAATAAAATAAAGTATATATATATATATATATATATATA